>CM060937.1:884901875-885501875 GCA_030765085.1 Allium cepa | reverse complement strand
AAATAACCAAATTTGTCAGTTATATGTCGACATAGGGGGTAGAGGCATATCAACATGGGTCTGCTAATTTATGTGACTGATTTATTTTATGAATAAGTATGTATATATATAAACTTATATACTATACTAACATTTATTCCAGAGACACGATAAGGTAGGAAAACATAAGATAGATGATTTTTATAAATAGACGAGATGATATATAAGATACTACATAATATGATAAAAAGAATAATACAAGCTCACACAAAACAAACTAATACGTCACAACCTAGTTCTTAGAATGTGCTAAAGGATGAGGAGGGTGATGATAAGCCAAGTTTCTGACCAACTTTAGCAAAGAATTTGTTCATATTAGTGGACGTTTTATCCAATTTCTTACTAACGGATCTTTTGAGAATCCGTTGATTTTCCACTATAACTTTTGATTTTTGAGGAGAGTTTTGTTGGAAGGATTGTTAGGATTGGTAGGATGTTCAATACTTTCCAAGGAGGTTTCTTCATTATCTTCTTCAATTTCCATTTCTTCCCCTTCTTCTTCTTCTTCATCTTCTTCCTCTATATCTTCATGTGCCAATCTTTCATCCTTTTCGGCAAAAGATTCATATTGTTGAAAATGAAAGGAATTTTCATAAGAGAAATGTTGGCATGATTAAACACTTTTCTTGAATCATATTCTTCCCTAATCAATGCCAAAATAATTAAAAATCCCAGTGAGATAGATTCCATAATACAAGGTATTCTCGCCCATTTTCAAGTTCTTAAGACGAAGTTCATCCATAATCACTTGCACCCAATTAATGTCATAATGACCAAAGATAGCAAAAAGAGATTTACAAAATTTAAAGCCGGGTTATTGAAATTTCCCGATCTAGGAGTGATAGTATGTTGCAAAAGAAGATTGAAAATACGTTCTTTCGGATGAAAGTTACGATTTTTAAATTCAAAGTAGTCATTGAAAGGGAGTGCGGATGAAGGATCTTAAGGCTAATTTAAGACTAGAGGAGGGTGAATAGTGTTTAATGGATTCTAAGACATATATGGACTAAATTAAAATTATGACACAAACAAATGTAGAACTTAATCACAGAACAATCACAGAATCAAACGTAGATGCAGAATGTAAATAAAAAGCGGTAAAAGGAAAGGACACACCGGATTTTATACTGGTTCGGAGTTACCCTACGTCCAGTCCTACATCAAGGCAAACACCTCATACAGATTTTTATTATACCAATGTCGAGATTACAATCCTCAATTTCTAAAGGCCTTGAGGTACCCTCCTTTCCTCGAGTCCGAGGCAAACTCTTTTGATTTACGGGGCACAAGATCACCCAATTTATTTCCAGGCACAACCACACCTTATAGAGAGACACGATAAACTTTTGATTACAAATTGATCCTATAACTCTGTATAACACTTTGATCTTCGAGAGAGGGTAGAAAATCAAACAAGAATGAGATTCTAATTTGAATCTCTTGAGAATTCAGTAGAAGTTCGAAACGATTTTAAAAATATGAAAATTTTAGAATATGGATATGTAGAGAAGAAAGAGTGAAGAAAATAAGAAAATAGTTAGTTAAAAAATTCGTCTGTGAAGGCTATTTATAGACCAGTAACCATTCGTGAAGAGATTTAAAAGAATAGACACTTCTTTTGAAAATTGAAACTTTTTAATTTAACAGCCACCATGTCAACATGGGGTATCCCATGATGTCGACATCCCTTAGTTTAAAACAATGCAAAATTTGTTTTGAAAATGGTATTGAAAGGAAAACAAGATGAAATGATTCTAGAGTAAAATAAACTAATTTCCCTATGTTTTAAAATAAAGAAGAGTAGAAAAATGTATTTTTAGAATGTATATATAAATTTGATTTTAAACCTCAAGTGTGTGCGTGTGTATATATATTATAAAGAATATTTTAAAATCAGAAGATTGTTTAAAAACACACGAAGTATAAAACAAGAGTTTATTTAAAAACAAAAACATAGAATATTTTAAGGCTAAAACAACTTTTTGAAAAATCATTTGAAAAGATAATTTTTAAAGCTAAAACGTTTTGAAAAGCAGTTTTGAAAACCATTTTGAAAAACCATTTTGAAGCAGTTTTGCAAGCTTCTTCATGCAAAATATCTCATCACATCAGGACTCGAGAACTTGTACAAAACCAGGATGTTCGTGGGTTTGTAAGCCACTTTTCGTAGGTTTGTAAGCTACTTGTCGTGGGTTTGTAAGCCGCTAAGAAGGTAGAAATGGGTTCAATCCCAAATGAAATTTGAAATGAAGATTTCCATGCTATTATGAAGTTTTAACAAAACTAGACACTTATCTTGAAATCTTGATCTTTATACTCATGAGTCTTCAAACTTGATTTCTTCATTCTTGATTTTATACCGTACAGTCTTCAATAATCAGCACCTGCCTTATATATATCCTATATAATAACATTCATATATATCTAGACAATAGTGTTAGTATACAAGTTATAATAAAATAAGTTACAAAGGTTGTTGTCATCAAAACTACTATCTCTAGCTCCTAACAGTCATCTCTTTCGAAAATGTGATGAAATGTCTCACGATCTTGTTCATAAACATTAAAAGTAGAAAGATCTATTCCTAAATTCTTGAAATTGAGAATGTTGCCCAAAATTTCACAATTGAAAAAAAAATTAGTTCCTTTAACACTACCTCAAATTTCATCTTCATTTCCTTCATAAAAACCGCGATTTAAATTTGCATAAAACATTTTAACAAGATTTGAGTAACAAACAAAATCATTTTGAGAATTTTCAAAAAGACTAAGGATATGATTCTCTTCAAGAAGAGTATTGATTTCATATGTAGAGAAATCGCAAAAGATTGTAAACATTCCCATCTAAACTTTTTTGAAATTAGCATAGCTTATATAAGCCTTGATCGCTTCCAGATCATTATAGAGATGCTCTTTAATGGTTTTAGACAGCCTCATTGTGGATGGAGTGCTTGAAGATGCAATTTCTGAAGAGAGTAGAAAGTTTGAAAGAGTGAAAGAGTGTTTGAATATTAAAATGAAAGTGAAAAGTTATGATAAGATAATGAAAATAAAAAGATATTCAATATACATGTTCTCTGGTCAAGAGGTACCTTTCCAGAACATTGAGTTTGGTGAAAAGGTGGAGGGAAATTCAAAGATCTGAATTCATATTTGAATTTCAAATTTCTAATATGGAGGTAGACATCATGGGTAGGGCCATGTCGACATGGGTCAGAGAATTCATGTGACTTATATTTTCCTATATACTTTAATATCTATATACACATGTTATTTTCAATGTCTATATATTTTCCGGAGTAATATTAAATATAATATTACTCTTTTAATAAAAATATATTATAATATTAAAAAAAAATTAAAAAAAAAATTAAAATTCAAACAACACATAATTTTAGAAACAATCAAACAATTTTAAGCAAACAATTACAACCAATATATTGTAAACGTGTACCTTTTTCTGGATTCGTATCTCCGAGATCATCGGAATCATGAATAGCCATAAAGCACATATTTGAATTTTCCATCTTTTGATCATCATCGCTTGAGGATGAGTCAGAGTCTGAATCTTCTAGTGTAGTGGTATATGCTCTTTTCCTTTTCTTTGTATAATCATTGCCTGTAGGAAACTTTCGCTTATCAAGATGCGGACGGTCTCTTTTAAGATGGCTTGGTTCGTCACAGTTGAAACATTTGACATGGTTTGGTACTTCATTAAGATTTCCAGAATTCCTATGATCATTTTTTTTTGAAGTTGTTCATCTTTCTATATTTCAGAAACTTTCAAAAATTCTTTGTCATGAAAGCTATTTCTTCATCATCATCACTTCTCGAGTCTGATCCATTTGTTAATGCATTGAACGCAATTGACTTCTTTTCAAATGTCTTGCTATCTATTCTCCCTTGAATTTGTACTTCGAGTGATACTAGATTCCCAATTAATTCTTCAATCTTTAAAGTACTGATATCATTTGCTTCATTGATTGCAAGAGTTTTCTGATCCTATTTTGGAGTAAGAGAATTTAGAATTTTTCTAACTTGATCTTCTTCGAAAAAACATTTTTCCAATGAAATTAGAGAATGCACAATATCCCAAAATCTACTATACATATCTGAAATGGACTCATTAGAATTCATTTTGAATAATTGAAACTGATTTGTGAGTATGGATATTTTGGTCTGTTTGACTTTGCCTATTCCTTCATGATAACTTGGAAAGTTTTACAGATATCATATGCAGACTTACAAACAGATATTCTATTGAATTCATGCCTATCAAATGAACAAAATAAAACATTCATGGCTTAGGAATTATTTTTTGCATAGTCTTTTGCTCAGCAGTCCACTGTGCAAAACTAGTTATGGGTTCAGAATATTCAGTTTGTATGATATTCCAAGTGTCCAATCCTATTGACTGCTAATATATTTTCATTCTACATGCACAATATGCATAGTTACTGCTATTAAAAAGTGGTGGTCTGGCAGTAGACTAACCCTCTACAAATGAACTAGTGATAGTGTTAACAGAACCAATGTTGATAGTCATTTTTAAAACTTCTCAAAATTCAGATTATGAAAACTTTTAAAACCAATGCTTTGATACCAAATGTGAGAAATGCGGATTACAGATCTTAAGGCTGGAATAATACTAGAGGGGGGTGAATAGTGTTTTATGGATTTTTTAAATCTTTTTGAAACTTATGTAATTTAATCACCAACAAATGCAATTCACAGACACAGATATAATCACAGAATCAGACATAGATGCAAATACTAAATAAAAGCTGTAAAGGAAAGAACACACCAGTACTTTATACTAGTTTAGAGTTACGCTACATCCAGTCCCATACAATCATATGGATTTCTTATCCAAATAATCTCCCAGATTACACCCTCGTTTTCAAGGCTACGAGGAACATCCTCCTGTATTCGAGTCTAGGGCAAACTCTCTTGATTTAACCAGGCTACAAGATCACCTAATGGATTTCTAGGGCTACAATCACACCCAATTGATTTCAAGGCTCAACCGCACCTTTTAGTCAATAGTTTGATTTACAAAAGATTCTATAACTCTGAATAGCACTGAGATCTTATGGAGAGAGTGGCAGAGAATCAAATAAGATCAAGTTTGATTCACTTGGTATTTTGGCAGAGTATAGTTTAGGATTCTTTAGAATAAATGTGGGAGATGGAGAGGAGAGAAAATAAACGAAATTTGGTAAAAAATTCATTTAGAACTTTCTGGTATTTATAGTAGAGCAACAGCCATATCTATTCGTGAAAGTATATGATGAATAGACACTTCTTTTGAAAATTGAAATTTGAAAATAACAGACACCATATCGACATAGGGTGTTGAGGGATGTCGACATGCTCAACACAGAATTAATGTTTTGATTTTCTTATTAAAATTGGTTTCTATAATTTGTCAAAACAATTTCTAAACTTTGTAAATATATTTGAATATAGTTTAAACATATAAAAGAGTTTAGAAATTAATTTTTAATATATATAATCTTAATCTATAAAGTGACTTAAAATCTGAGTACAAAAATATTTCAAAGCTAAATATTTAAAACAAGAGATAGTTTAAAATCAAGGACAATTTTGAAATCAAAAAATGATAAAGATAGTTTTGAGGCTAAAATATATCAAATAAGAGAGATGTCTTTTTGAAAAGAAAGTTTTGAAAACATTTAAAATAAGAGATATATTTTTGAAAAATATTTTAATAAAGTTAGTGGATATCAAAATAGGACCACTATATGTTCCACTAGATATTGTCGTGGGTTCCATCCCATTAGAGTTCGATCCCTTTAACTGGCTCGAAGTGGATTCCATTCCACGAATAAATTTCGAATAAAGATGTAAGTGCTTTCAAGAAGTTTTGTCATAATTCTAGACTAACTACATTATCTTTTACTGTTTGAAATCTTGAACTCTTGATAACTTGATTTCTTGATACCCATGAGTCTTCAATCTTGATATCTTCGATCTTTAAATTCATCAGTCTTGTATCTCTATACTGTACAGTCTTCAATCTTGGTACCTGCATGTTTATATTCTACATATACATACATATATATATATATATATATCTAAACCATAACGTTAGTATTTATATTTTATAACAAGTCCTAAGGTTGTTGTCATCAAAACCATCATCTTAAGGACTAACAAATGCTTCTTCTGTTTTTTCAGTTCGCATAATATGCATGTTTAATAATCATGCGTGATGATTCAAAATCGACAGCCGGCTAATTATTCAAAGCCATATACATTGGACTATTCGCAAGACCCATACCCACATTGGCCTACTTGAAAACCCGTACAACATGTTTACATGCAGATAATTTGCCTAAGACGTTCGATATTGAAATTTGATTTAAATATTATAAGATTCTATATCTATAAAATATGATTGAGATTTGGAATACAATTTATTTGAAGTATATATGAGTGTGATGTTTATTGTAAACGATTAAGTTTGTAAGATATTCTTTGCTTATAATTATACTAATTATAAATCATAGTGCAATGTTTCGGTTGTAACCTTGAAATTTCGGCAATTTGGCTTGGGGCTTAACCGATGCAGAATGCTGCGTGAATTCTGGTTTCGGCCAATATGTAAAAGAAAACCCATTTCTATTCCTGGAGTAGTGCATATCAAGGGAAAAATAAGAAATCAAAAGAAAGACTTCTTTTAATCTGTCGATGTTCCTAAAGGATTAATTTCATTTAATTTTTTTTAAGGAGTGCGGAAGATGACTGTATGGAATTGGCCTAAACTAATTGTGGCATAATTTTTATTAATCATCTTATTTATATTTATTAGTTTGGGAAAAACTTATTTATATTTATGGGCATTTAACTATGCATGTGATTTAATTTCATCAATAAATATATTCGTATTTAGTTTGAAGAATGCAACTATAAATTCAAAACAATCATGGGAAGCTAATAGATATGCAACAATCATGGTACATCATAGTTCACTGCGAGTTGATATATTAGGCTGTTGCATGGTACTTTGTCTCTGTCTTTTGGACTAATTCTTATATCATCTGCCCTGCCATTTAACATTTGCTTTTTTTGCTTCATGTATTTGGCTTCAGGTTGCATTACTTCACTTATATTACACTATTAATGTGCTATTATTATTTTTGCTAAATGTGGAATTGCTTTGAAATGAAAT
The DNA here is from genome assembly GCA_030765085.1 of Allium cepa. Taxonomy (NCBI): domain Eukaryota; kingdom Viridiplantae; phylum Streptophyta; class Magnoliopsida; order Asparagales; family Amaryllidaceae; genus Allium; species Allium cepa. Next base: position 885,494,642 of record CM060937.1, on the reverse strand, counting down.
CTACTTCAGGGGCATGCGTTTTAAAATAATGAACTTATATAACTGCATCTCTAAATAAAAGACTTATTCACGTAAGTCCCACTCGATCATAATGTGTTAATTGATAGTGGATAATGCAATTGAAAAAATATTCATATGGAATTAGGTATAAAAAGTATTCGATTGCTATACAAGCGGTTTATTCCTTGATGCACACCTATTATGAAAATGCAAGAGATAATTTTGGTCCCGTGGAAGTTCTATTCCGACAACAAAAACAATTATATATTAAACCTTGATCAAAATATAACCTTAAAACTTTGCATTATTGTTTATTACATGTGTAAATGATGCATTCATTTTGCTAAAAATAACAATTGTATCAATTATATACTATTCTGACATGTGTAAGATGAAGATTCATTACCATGCCAACCCAGAAAATTAAATATAATAGGCAATATCGAATATAAGGATTCATGATCCAAAACCATGTTATTCTGATATATGCCACATAATAAGTTCAAAAAATCTATTATGACTGTGGTTTAATACCAAAACAGTTAAGAATTAAAAAGAAAACAATTGAAATAAATCTATATTTTCACATAGTGTAACGACCCGTTTTTTTGTACCCTTTAAATCGACAATATACCGCACATGTCCAACTCATATTACACGAATAAGCGGATCAATAAGGGTAGAAAGAAAATAAAGACAAAATAGAATCTCACAGGAATGGAGTAACATATATTATTTCAATAATAATCTTTACAGCAGAAAATTTGAATTACAATATCAGAGTCTAACCTAGATTCAGCTTGGACAGCTATAATATCTGCCCTTACAAATGCTGACAAACAACAAAATAAATGCAATAGATGTGGCGGATAATAGAATACATCCATACAATGATGAAGATCTCCATCTCTCCTTTGGAACTCCAACCGTCTTCAGCTAAACCTGAAACTACTCGGATCTGACTCGAGTATTAAAAATACCCGGATTAGCCTTGATAAACCAGCGTGAGATACTCGAAATTTAAAATGACTATGTTATCAAAAACCTTTGAAAAGAAGGATATCTCATAAGACCACGCCCACACATAAACACGAACGAGTTTTTACCTTATGATAACCAAAACACTTTTATATTTCAAAACATTTGATATTTTTTCAAATGACATTCCTTTGAGAAAACTTTTCAAAAAACTTTTCGAATAAACTTATTCAAATAAGGTATCAATATCTGGAATAAGTCTAAGGGAATATATCCAGACTGGATCAATGGAATATACCGAATGGAATATATGATACCAGAAAGGGGTAGCTGAAATGTTTGCTAGTCATTACAGCTATTTTGGAACTTCAATCAGAACCATAAATATCGGAGGGATTGGATTTCCAACATGATAGGGACTAGTGGAAAGATCAATCTGTATCCACGGCTTATGTCCAAGACTCAGACGCCGTTATACAGCAATGCAAATGGCTAAAAGTGGATACAATTTGTGAATAACATCCAAGGACTCGGACTTTGCGCATCCCTGCCATAAGGCCCAGACGTATCTGGTGCCTGGGGCTCAGAACATCTGATAACCCAAATCACAACTATCTGAAATACGAGCATACATCTGACCACATTGAATCCCATCATAACCGAGGTGTGAGGTTTCCAAGGCTACAATCATTTTCTTCAAAGCCACACTTTTCATACAAATCCACGCTTTGACCATAACAGGTTCCACTTCGAATGCCATACTGCTGTTACTTTGATCACTATTTGACTCCCACAAGCATACAACTTCTGAGCACGTATGTCTCAAAGAAGGGTGGTAAGCAAAGAGAAGTTGACTTCTCCGCCACCACAGATGTACATTTGTAAAAGTCAAACATTGTGTCTTAGAAACGCAATGTCAAACATTCGTCCATACAAGTTTGTTCTAGGACTGAACGAAACCGAAGGCACTCTACTACTATCACTAGTAGCGAGCAATCCTTGCAATTTGAAAAATCTCCGCAACGAGGAGACCACTACTATAAATAACTCTATAATAGGAGCGACCCAGAGCATGTTCAACAAGCAGTCTTCACGCTATGAAGATCCACGGTATTCAATAATCATCATCTGCAACTTGTCTTCACTTTCGAACGTATACATTAGTTCATAGTGGTTTTCGGATAGGAATCACCCAAATTCGACTCTGTTTCCTTCGAAGCCAATTATCTATTTAAAAGATGTTAAGTTCGTATATGGATATCAATCATCAATCAATTACATCATATTTTATTTAAATCTAATATCTTTCTTAGATATATTCTTTTTAATATATTCCATTTTCTTTTCAAATATATATGGAATCATTAAGCCTCATTTATCAAATCATTTGATTTATTTAAAACTTTCTTAAATCCTGGAATAATTCCAAATCATCTTCTCTTTTACTTAGGAAAGCTTTTCCAAATCATTCATTAATTCTTAATTAAAGATTTCTTATATTCAGGCTATAACTTTTAACTTAGGGAAAATATTCCCAAATCATGTATTAAATCATAATAAAAGATTTCTTATATTCAAGCTATAACTTTTAACTTAGAGAAAATATTCCCAAATCATTTATTAAATGTTAATCGAAGATACCTTTCTTAACTTCAAATCATATTCTTGCAAATCGAAGATTTTCATAACAGGCACTACTGCCATCTTAGATATGGTAAATTTCACCTCCAGGGACTAATGGAAAGTAATCATATATCATGAAGATCTTTGACATCAATGCTCATTGTTTTTAATATGTTTTATTTCAAAAATAAGTTTGAAGGGGTTTACGGACAGGAATCACCATCTTATCCCGGTTTTTAAGATAGGAATCACCCAAATCCAATCTTGGTTCCTTCATACCAATCATCAAATAAAAAAGATGTAAAGTGGTTAATTAACATTCAAAGAATTTCTTTTCTTTTATCTTGGAAAAACTTAAATATGATATTTTAGAGCATTCGGGCTTTCTGACCTATTCCACCCCTCGCCTAAAACGATAAAACATAGGCCAAGTAAGTTCAGGGCTTTGGTTGCTCCATCCCTAACCTTAGTTAAACACCTTGTTTTACCTTCCCAGATCTCATAGGTGGGACAAATGTACTGGTTGTTTTCGCATACTCAGCTTGTTATTACATTCAATATTCATCAATTTTTGTTTAAGTGGTATAAACAATTCCTCTTAAACATTTATTCAAACTCTTATTAAAGCTTCCAAACTATCTTTACATTACTTAATTATTCCTTTAAATCATTCACAAAAGCTTTAGGAAAGAATTGTTAGGTTTAAACTCATATTCAAAAGGTTATAGAATTCGCAGCATAAAAGTGCTGCGGAAAGTGCTATATAAGCTTATTTGATTTAAACAACTTTATAATATTTGAAAATTCATATTTTTCATTGCAAATCTATTTTAATAGATTTATCAAATTTATTTCATATTTTTAATCATTTAAAAATATCATTTATAAAGAAATCCCCTTTTGGATTCCGAACTGTAAAACCGCGATGTTTTTATAAAATTGTTTTGGACATATTTAAAATGTACAAGATGAAATCTTGATTTTCATCCCTTGTTTCTTTAAACACATTTAAATGTTTATAAAACATTTCTAGCTCATTTTAAAACTATTTCCAAAAGGTTTAAGCATACCATATACATCATTTTATTTTCAAAAGGAAAGTGTTTTCCTTTGTGCTTATCGACGTGTATTAACGTGACATGGTAAAACAATTTAACAATCGTATCAAAAAATCAATACTTGATGATCAAAGCATATAAAAGCATCCATAGCAATCGTAACACATCATCACACATGTGTATATATATAAATAGAGATGTTAGACAGAGTCTCTCACCATAAACCAAAGCGATAAACTTCCTACCAACATTCTAATCAACAAAAATTTCACTAAATACTTCCTACTCCACTAAACACTAGCAAAAAATCCTATTCCTTTCAATAGCTTGGTCGAGGCTTGAGATGGAGGTTGGCCGAAAGTATAAAGAAGAAGCAGTAGAGCTTTGAACTTGAATTTCCAAGATTTTGATCCCAAAAATAGGTCATTTTATCTCTTGTATTTGACTCTCTTACTCTCAAAATTTGAAAAACTTGTTAACTAAAAATTTGTTGAAAATTATGTTTATTAAATTCAAAAAAAAGAATCACTTGATTATGATTAGTTTTGAGGAAGATATGATAGAATCAAGAAGAAATATTGTCGGATTTACAAAAATGAAGCCCGAAAATGCACTTCAAAGAATTGAGATTGAAGTATAGAAATTGACAAAACTGGAAAAAGTGATCAAAATAAAAGTTGTAGCCACTAGAATTGTATACGATTCAATAAAAAATATTCTTAATTTGGATTAGTTATGATCAAGTTATGATCAAACCAAAATAGCCTATTCTGTGACTTAAAAACTGGGCCAGAAAATACACTATAAAGTAGTGGATTTTTAACATGGTTACCTTTATAATGAGACAAAGTGGTCAAAATGAAAGTTGTAGCCACTGGAAAAATACATGATTTGAAGAAAAGATTTTCGCATTTTGATTAATGTTTGAAGAATTTATGTCCGAGAGAAGAAGAGGTAAAATATGAAGAAAAAAGAGTTTGATTTGAAGAGAATAAACATTGATTTCTTTTGAATATTTTGTAAAATTTTTGACATTACTTATTTATAATTTTTTATTTGGCATGGAAGCCATTAAACAGAAGAAGAAGAAGATGAAGAAGCTTGAGAAAACAAGAAGAATAAATGTGAATGAAAGTGATGAAGGGAGTGGTGGGTATTTATAGAAAAAGAAAGAAGTGGTAATTTACCGAAATAACCTCTTACAAAATTGCCAAAATAACCTTACTTCAACCTAAAGTAATCTCCACTTTTTCAATACTTAAGATGACCTTTCACATCCTTACTTTATGTCTTAATCTCTTAAGAACTAAGCTAAGTAAAATAATAATTATGCTGGTTTTTGATGTGATATTGATTTGATGTTTACTTTTGACTTTTCTTACTTACTTTTGTTAATTATTACTTACTTTTCTTAATGACTTCTAAAAGTTTTATAATCTTATTTAGTTAAATTAAACTTGATTAGCATTAAAATGTATACATTTATATGTTTCAAATATGTTAACAAATGTGCAATAACGTTGTAACAACTTTTTAATTGACAAAACGTTGATTTTCGACAAAATGTTTTACGGTCATATTTTGACGTTTTAGTTCAACTATTTATTTATGTAAATCAAATTTGGAAATAAATTTGTATAATGTTATTTAAAAATATAAACATTCATAAATTAATTAAAATAATTTATTTAACCATTGAAACTTGTTTTTCTGAAATCAGCATTTTGTCACTTCTGTCGATATAGGTAAATGTTACTATTTTTGTGTATACTTCTCTTTCCAAATCATATCTAATATTGTTTGAATTATATAACCTTGCATATTTTATATTTAAAATCACTCTAAACATTATATTTTAAAGTGGTCAAATTCTAGGTCGTTACGTTTTCCCTTACTTAAAAGAATTTTGTCCTTGAAATTACCCAAAACAAAAGTTTGACCAAAACATTTATCTTCAAACTTAATGTTATCCCATTTTTTGGTCAAAACTGGAATAACAACAAATTGGCAAGGAATTATGGATATCAGGATTGGAGATAAGGGTACGATCGATATCGTCAAAATTTTGTTGAACTCCGATCGGGACGAAATTGATTAGAGATGATGATAAGGACTGGGAAAGGCTATGTTTCAAATTTCAGGTCAATCGGAGTTCGTATGAAGGAAATATGATGGATTCAAGGTGGGAGAGGTATGTTGTTCGAATCCATCAAGATGGTGTTGTTCGAATCGATCAGAAGGGAGTACTCGGTTCGAATAGTGCTCGGTTCGATCCCAACGGTTTCGAACCCATCAGGGTGGGTTCGAACCCATCAGGTTCGCATCGGTCATAGGCAAGGCAAGGCAAAGGAAATATGGAGGTTCTTCGAATCGATGGACTTCGACTCGATGGGAAGGCATACTGGTTAATTCGCATCGATGGTGGTTCGAATCGATGGGAACTCCATGGATTCGAAGGAAAGGAGGCGGCTTCATGGATTCGGAAGTGATGGATTCGAAGCACTGGACATGGATTCGAAGATGGTGGATGCGAAGCACTGGACATGGATTAGAAGATGATGGATACGAAGCAATGGACATGGATTCGAAGATGATGGATACGAAGCAGGGACACGGATTCGAAGGACGTGGATTCGAAAGGGATGGATTCGAAGAGGACGGACTCGGAGGATATGGACTCGAAGGAGATGGGCTCGAAAGTCATGGACTCGAAGGAGGCGGCTTCAGAGAGCATGGATTCGAAGGGCATGGATTCGAAGGAGTCGGCCTTATGGATTCGAAGGAGATGGTTTCGAAGTGGATGGTTTCGAAGAGGGTGGGTTCGAAGCATGGGTTCGAACCAGGCAGAACGCACGGAGCTTTGATCTTGAATCGATCATATCTTCCAAACCGTTGATCCAAATGCAATGAAATTTTTACAGGAGCTTACATACATGTTGAAGAATGTTCACACCAAAGTTCAGCTCAATTGGATGGATTCTTGATCGATTCGAACGTCACTTCGAATCGATCCCAAACTGGGCACGGATTCCGAGAACGTGGGCCTGTGGGCCCCCCTCACGTGCCAAGCGGCCTCCCTAGGTTTTAGGCGGGATTTCAGCTTTCCACGCCTATAAATAGAGCCCCTGGTCATTCAGAAAAGGGGTCGGAGAGTTGGGAAAGGAAAAGCATGCCCGGACGCTGCTAGGATCATTCCATAGCATCATTATAGCTATTTTCTTTCAGATTTGGACTTTGTAATCGCTGTAATCTTCAAGGATAATCAATAAAAGGATAAAAAATTATAGAGTGGACGTAGGCCGGAGATAGCCGAACCACTATAAAACTTGTGTCTCTGTTCTTTACTTTTGGATTGCTGTCATATATTTGCTGAGATTTATTATTTGTGTTTGAATATCACTAATTTATATTCATACACTGGTGCTTTTACGGTATCGGGTGTTTGTGACCAATTTTGGCGCAAACATTTTGGTGCTTTCACTGAGAAGGACTAGCACCTTCTACATCGGATTTTGAAGAATTTAAGGAGTTTGGATCTGGAAGACAATGACTAGGCAGAATAGCAGAAGGCTGAGGGCTGAGAGAAGCCAACAAGGGGGAAGTCAACAAGCATCCTCCGGAGGTGAGGAAGGATCGGCTTCGATCTACATAACCCGGGATGAAATGGAAGCCATAACAAACTCACTACAGGAGAGGTTGTTGAAAAGTCAACAGGAAATGATGCAAACTTTTTTGGAGCAAATGAGAGCTGCAGGGATACAGAATTTAGGAACAGCTACGGCGGCTACGGATGCAGGACAAGGAGCTAGGGTCGTGGGACCCAATGAAGGACAGGATACGGAACTAGAAGGCAATCAACAAGGGCTAGGGGGCAGGCCCACAGGATTCAACACAGGAGAACCTTTGGAGGGAGTTCAACAAGCTAGTGCTAACATTGCTGCTAATGAACCACACGTGGAATATGTGCCAGAGTTCCCTCGGGGGCATGGAGGGCAACCCCCAACAGACAATACGGGATTAGTAGAAATAATCAGGAAGACTGTGCGAGGTGGTTTGACCAACGGAGACTTGGAAGGAGTGAATAGGAGTCCGTTCGCTCGGGAAATAAGGATGGCTCAGAATCCACATAAGTTCAAGCTACCTAGCGTGGAGGTATATGATGGTAAGGCAGATCCAACAGATCACTTGATGAGGTACACCAGACACATGGAGGTGCTGGGGGCATCGGAGGAAGTGATGGCCCGATGCTTCCCCTTGTATTTGAAGGACTTAGCTGCAATGTGGTTTAGGCAGCTGTGAGAAGGATCTATCAGGACTTGGAAGGAATTAGTGGAAAAGTTTCTGGGACAGTTTCGGGTTCACGTCAAGAGGCCGAAGAACGTGATGACTTTAACATCGGTGAAGCAAAGGATGGACGAATCGCTTAGAGCTTTTCTAACCCGATTCAGTGCGGTGGTCGCTTCGGTGGATCGGCCTGATCCATCGATGGTTTTAATGGCAGCAGTATCAGGAGTCAGGGAGAATTCGGATTTCAAGGTATCTCTGATACGAGATCCCCCGCAAAATCTTGACGAATTCTTTCACGAGGCAGAAAGGTTCCTTCGGCAAGAAGATGCAAGTACGGATTTAAAGTTGAAGAAGGTTAATGCAATCGAGGTTGGAGCGGTATCCAAAAATGGTTTGGATAAGGATAAAGGAAAACGGAAGTTAGATGACGACTCTGGAAACGCTAGGAAGCGATGGAAGGATCCAAAGTTTTCCACATACACAGGATTGAACGAGACGCTGGAGCGGATATACTTGGAAACTCGGAATCGCCTTCCCTACCGAAGGCCGGCTAGGAGGGAACCAACAGAACGGGAAAGGACATCAGGAAGGCACTGTCTCTTCCATGATCTGGATGGACACGATACTAACAGCTGCAGGCACCTAAAGGATATTATCGAGGAGCATGTAAGGAATGGACAGTTACAGCAATACGTTGGAACTCGGAATGCAATGGTGGAGCAGGAGCAACCACCGACCACCTCGCGCCGTGATGATGGGAGGCCCAGGGATGATGGTCGACTGATCATCCATTGACCAGGATAATATGGAATAAGTAACAAGCTAATAGCAAACGGTAAAGTCATTTACACATGTACGGGGACGGAGATAGCCCCTAGGCATGCACTGAATGATGACAAACCGGGATGCTATGGTTTGTGAAATTTACTTCTTTCTTTTAGATTGGACATTTCTTTTCTTTTTGAATTTGGTTTTGGAGCTTGGATTGAGCTCCTGGTTTTTCTTGCTTTTTTTAATTCGGATTTTCCTCTGGATGATTGTTTTCGGTTTTGGATGTTGGTTTGGATTTCTGGTTTTCTGGTTTTGGATTTGGATTTTGGATTTGAATTTTGGATTTGGATTATGGATTTTGGATTGGATTTTGGTTGGATTTTTATCCGGTTTTTGATAAACGGTCGTCGGGTATGGATTATGCCTGGTAAGGGGTGATTCTCTTTGCCCGAATGTGGTAAATTGACTCATTCAGGTCGTCGAGTATGGACTATGCTCGGCAAGGGTCCGGAGTGACCAGGATTCGGCCTAGGACTTAGGCCATGTATTATCAATTGTTATTCTCAGGTCGTCGAGTATGGACTATGCTCAACAAGGGTCCGGAGATACCAGGATTCGGCTTAGGACTTAAGCCATGGCATTGTTCAGCGTCCAGGGACACTGGGCCAAGGTCGTCAAGTCTGGATTACGCTTGGCAAGAACCCGGAGAGGTTAGCTCAACGTCCAGGGACACTGGACCAAGGACATCAAGTATAGATTGCGCTTGAAAAGAACCAGAAGGTCAACTCAACGTCCAGGGACACTGGACCACGATCGTCGGATGTGGATTATGCTTGGCAAGAGCCCAGAGAGGTTATGGATTTGGATATCGACCCGGAGAGGTCCTGGATTCGGTTATTGGCTATTGGATAAGGATGGATTGGAACTCGGTTGTCGAGTTCGAATGGATACGGAATTGGCTAAGGCTTTGGTTATTGGATCTGGAATTGGACATCGACTCGAAGCAGTCAAGGATGATATACTCTGGCAATGTGGCTTTGGACTTTGGATATTGGATTCGGAACTATTCAAAACACGTCTTGTTGTCACAAGGCATGTTTTGGGGGGCAAAGTGTTATCCCATTTTTTGGTCAAAACTGGAATAACAACAAATTGGCAAGGAATTATGGATATCAGGATTGGAGATAAGGGTACGATCGATATCGTCAAAATTTTGTTGAACTTCGATCGGGACGAAATTGATTAGAGATGATGATAAGGATTGGGAAAGGATATGTTTCAAATTTCAGGTCAATCGGAGTTTGTATGAAGGAAATATGATGGATTCAAGGTGGGAGAGGTATGTTGTTCGAATCCATCAAGATGGTGTTGTTCGAATCGATCAGAAGGGAGTACTCGGTTCGAATAGTGCTCGGTTCGATCCCAACGGTTTCGAACCCATCAGGGTGGGTTCGAACCCATCAGGTTCGCATCGGTCATAGGCAAGGCAAGGCAAAGGAAATATGGAGGTTCTTCGAATCGATGGACTTCGACTCGATGGGAAGGCATACTGGTTAATTCGCATCGATGGTGGTTCGAATCGATGGGAACTCCATGGATTCGAAGGAAAGGAGGCAGCTTCATGGATTCGGAAGTGATGGATTCGAAGCACTGGACATGGATTCGAAGATGGTGGATGCGAAGCACTGGACATGGATTCGAAGATGATGGATACGAAGCAATGGACATGGATTCGAAGATGATGGATACGAAGCAAGGGACACGGATTCGAAGGACGTGGATTCGAAAGGGATGGATTTGAAGAGGATGGACTCGGAGGATATGGACTCGAAGGAGATGGGCTCGAAAGTCATGGACTCGAAGGAGGCGGCTTCAGAGAGCATGGATTCGAAGAGCATGGATTCGAAGGAGTCGGCCTTATGGATTCGAAGGAGATGGTTTCGATGTGGATGGTTTCGAAGAGGGTGGGTTCGAAGCATGGGTTCGAACCAGGCAGAACGCACAGAGCTTTGATCTTGAATCGATCATATCTTCCAAACCGTTGATCCAAATGCAATGAAATTTTTACAGGAGCTTACATACATGTTGAAGAATCTTCACACCAAATTTCAGCTCAATTGGATGGATTCTTGATCGATTCGAACGTCACTTCGTATCGATCCCAAACTGGGCACGGATTCCGAGAACGCGGCCTTTTGGGCCTCCCTCACATGCCAAGCAGCCTCCCCAGGTTTTAGGCGGGATTTCAGCTTTCCACGCCTATAAATAGAGCCCCTGGTCATTCAGAAAAGGGGTCGGAGAGTTGGGCAAGGAAAAGCATGCCCGGACGCTGCTAGGATCATTCCATAGCATCATTATAGCTATTTTCTTTCAGATTTGGACTTTGTAATCGCTGTAATCTTCAAGGATAATCAATAAAAGGATAAAAAAATTGGAGTGGACGTAGGCCGGAGATAGCCGAACCACTATAAAACTTGTGTCTCTGTTCTTTACTTTTGGATTGCTGTCATATATTTGCTGAGATTTATTATTTGTGTTTGAATATCACTAATTTATATTCATACACTTGTGCTTTTACGGTATCGGGTGTTTGTGACCAATTTTGGCGCAAACACTTAATTCCATATAATATACACAGATCATCTGTATGAAATATCTTATTCAATATCCTATTCGAATACGCAACTTTATTTTTGAAATAGTATCGATCCCCGATCCTCTAATGCGTACTTTAATCAAGTTCTTTGCTCAGAAACCTTTGCTTTTCATGCATAGTGCTCAACTGTGGTAGATAACTCAAGTATCTAACCACAAACCCTCATCGATGTTCGTTGTCAAGAATCGATTGACAAATCCTTTTTCAGACCAGTAAAAACATTGTAAAGTTCCAAACTCGAATCTTAGATCAAAATTTGTGCGATGAAATGATCTACATATAATATTTATTTATTAACTTTCAAAAACTTTTCATAAATTTTTACCTTCAGTTTAAACATTTTATATAGGTTCTTCTTAGATAATCCATTTAATTATTTATTTCCAAATATTTTTAATAAAGGAAAATATTCTAAAGAAACCATTTTTCACTCAAAAGATAATTTATCTTTATAAGAATGTTTTCCCACAATCTTTTAACTCAATATATTTCCTTTAACAATAGTATTATTTATGAGTCATTTCGCAATACTATTATTTAAGTTTATTACATCTTATAACTTACGTAAATCAATCACATTTTAAAGACTTAAGTCCAAATCCTTAATTAGTGCTGGAGTTCATTAATAAAATATTTTCCAGGTTATAATTTCCTTTTGAAAGAGTCATTATTTTACTTAAGTGTATAGATAGTTCACTGCTTAAATCTATATTTGTATGATATACCTTTACATCCTAAGAGTATATACAAATCCCAAATTTCAAATTAGTTTTGCTTAAATCCATCTGTCTAACAAATTCAATTTTTGTTGTAATTTAATATTATCTCCAATTCATAAGTTATAAAACTTATTTCTTATTTAATATTATTATTAGTTTTCTAGCTTTGAAAAATTCCAAATTACCGATAATAAATCCTCTATTCCTAGAACCTTTTAATTATAAATCACTTTAATAAATTATACTTATCCAATTTCATTTACTCAGAGTATTTCACAGTCCTTTACCAAAAGTTTCCATGAATTTCTATGCTCTGAGTTTTGTTTGATTCGGAAATTTTCGACTGTCCAAAATCGTCGAGAATCCCGCTTTATCTTACCAATTAGCGATTCCAAATTTATCTTTATTTTAAACACTTTTTTAAAGATTACTAATGAATTTATCAATTAATGTTTCATATTATCTCCTTAACTTTAAGAAAATTATATAGATCGAGTAACACCTAAACAATCCAAGGAACTGTATACTACCAATAGTATCATATATTCTCTTAATAAGAAGAGTAATACTTAAGAGAAGTGCCTACCATCCGAACACATCTCTTGCCCATTTTTAGTTTAATTTCGAGCCAATCGAATTAGTTATCATAAAATGCCTCTTTTTATTTGAAATAATACCATTTTCAAAATCCTTTAGAGATTACTTTATAAAACCTATTTTATAAATTCATTTTATCTTATATTAACTTCATTTAAATTACCATAATTCTTTACTCGAATTTAAATTCTCATTCCTTTTATATAATTTTTCTTTCACATAATTATTTTCTAATACATTTTATCTTATATTTTCATTCCTTAAACAAATCTTATTATCAACCACCTTATAGTCAAATCGTGAAACTTAATTCACAAGGTATTTGTACTTAAAATTTTAAATCAAACAATTGATCAATTTATGATGGTAACTTAACGTTATCATTTCTTTATTTATTATTTTGGAATAAGTATTAAAGATCTTAACTACCTTATCAGATTTTTACTTATCGACTATCTTTATGAAACATATTATAGTCAAACTATGAAATTCTAATCACAAGATGTTCATATTTAAATTTCACTAATCCCGATTTCTAACTATACAATTTATCAAAGTATATACATTATATTCAAAATATAATCCTAGGTAAAATAATTTCATTTACCCATTTTTTTAAATCAGTGTGTTGATTCGTCTTGTTTAAATGTTTAGGAACCCTCATCGATAACGGTGATCAGGCGCATCGATCAGAATCCATAAATCACTCAACAGATAAATCAACACAAAACAATTTATTAGTCACTAACTAATACACACTCATATATAATACACTCGAACTCATTCCAGGGTGTTACTAACCCTATCTCTAATGAGTCACTCATCTTAGGGTATTTCTAACCCAATTTTTGATGAGTCTTTACCCAACCAATGCCAAGGTTCTCGCTTAACCATCAGCTCTGATGCCAAATGTAAAGATCTAGGCGTTTAAACCATCGACAACGACCACTTTCCATCCTAGCTTACACCGGTACCTCACGCTTTGCTTTTGCAGCCAGCCTCTGGACTGAAACCAACCCTTCGATACTCGATCTCAGGGACATGTAGGAGCAAGAGTCATCCGTTCTCTACCTAATAAGAAGCGAGAACCCCTTATCATGTAAGAACCTCACTAAGCAAAGTGGATAATAGAATACGTCCATACGATGATGAAGATCTCCAGCTCTCCTTCGAAACTCCAACCGTCTTCAGCTAAACCTGAAACTACTCAGACCTGACCCAAGTATTAAAAATATCTGGATCAAGCTTGATAAACCAGCGTGAGATACTTAAAAATTAAAATGACTATGTTATCAAAAACCTTTGAAAAGAAGGGTATCTCATAGGACCGCACCCACACAAAAACACGGACGAGTTTTTACCTTACGATAACCAAAACAGTTTTATATATCAGAACATTTGATATTATTTCTAATGACATTCCTTTGAAAAAAAAATTCAAATAAACTTATTCAAATAAGGTATCAATATCTGGACTAAGTCTAAGGAAATACATCTGAACTGGGTCAACGGAATATGACGAATGGAATATATGATATCAGAAAGGGGAGTTGAAATGTTTGCAAGTCATTACAGCTATTTTGAGACTACAATCAAAACCGTAAATCACATAGGGATAAGATTTCCAACATGATAGGGAACAAGTGGAAAGATCAATCTGTATCCACGGCTTACGTCCAAGACTCAGACGTACAACAATAAAAATGGCTAAAAGTGGATACAATCTGCGAATAACATCCAAGGACTCGGACTTTGCGCATCCCTGCCATGAGGCCCAGACGTATCTGGTACTTGGGGCTTAGAACGTCTGATAACCCAAATCACTACTATCTGAAATGCAAGCATACATCTGATCACATAGAATCCCATCATAACCGGGGTGTGAGGCTCCGAGGCTACGATCAATTTCTTCAAAACCACGCTTTTCATACTAAACCACGCTTTGACTATAATAGGTTCCACTTTGAATGCCACGCTATCATTCCTTTTATCACTATTTGACTCCCACAAGCATACAATCTCTGAGCACGTATGTCTTAGAGAAGGCTATTAAGCTAAGAGAAGTTGCCTTCTCCACCACCAAAAATGTACATTTGTAGAAGTCAAACGTTGTGTCTTAGAAATGCAATGTCAAACATTCGTCCATACAAGTTTGTTTCGGGACTGAATGAAACCGAAGGCACGCTTCTATTACCACTAGTAGCGAGTAGTCCTTGCAATCCAAAAAATCTCCACAACGAGGAGACCACTACTATAAATAACTCTATAATGGGAGCGACCCAGAGCATGGTCAACAAGTAGTCTTCAAGCTATGAAGATCCACGGTCTTCAATAATCATCATCTTCAACATGTCTTCACTTTCGAACGTATACATTGGTTCGAAGTGGTTTTCGGATAGGAATCAACCAAATCCAACTCTAGTTCCTTCGAAGCCAATTATCGATTTAAAAGATGTTAAGTTCATATGTGGATATCAATCATCAATCGGTTACTTCATCTTTTATTTAAATTAAATATCTTTCTTAGATATATTCTTTTCAATTTATTCCATTTTCTTTTCTAATGTATATGGAATCATTAAGCCTCATTCATCAAATAATTTGATTTATTTAAACCTTTCTTAAATCCTGGAATAATTCCAAATCATCTTCTCTTTTACTTAGGAAAACTTTTCCAAATCATTCATTGATTCTTAATCAAAGATTTCTTATATTCAGGCTATAACTTTTAACTTAGGGAAAATATTCCCAAATCATTTATTAAATTGTAATAAAAAATTTCTTATATTCAAGTTATAACTTTTAACTTAGGGAAAATATTCCCAAATCATTTATTAAATCTTAATCAAAGATTCCTTTCTTAACTTCAAATCGTATTCTTGCATATCGAATATTTTCATAACAGAGCACTACTACCATCTTAGATATGGTAAATTTCACCTCTAGGGACTAATGGCAAGTAATCCTATATCATGGATCTCTTTGTCATCAATGATCATTTTATTTAATATGTTTTATTTTAAAAATTAGTTTGAAGTGGTTTTCGGACAGGAATCACCCAATACTGATCCCAGTTTTTCAGATAGGAATCACCCAAATCAGATCCCGGTTCCTTCATACCAATCATCGAATAAAAAAGATGTTAAATGGTTAATTAACATTCAAAGAATTTTTTTCTTTTCTTTTATCTTGGAGAAACTTAAATATGATATTTTGTAGCATTCGGGCTTTATTTTCGACCTATTACACCCCTCGCCTAAAAAGAGAAAGCATAGGCCAGTTAAGTTTAGGGCACTGGTTGCTCCATTCCTAACCTTAATTAAACATCTTGTTTTACCTTTTCAGATATCACAGGTGGGACAAATGTACTAGTCGTTTCCGCATACTCAGCTTGTTATTACATTCAATATTTTTTACTTTTTGTTTAAATAGTATAAACAATTCCTCTTAACCATTTATTCAAACTCTTATTAAAGCTTCCAAACTATATTTACATTACTTTATTATTCCTTTAAATCATTCACGAAAGATTTAGGAAAGAAAATTTAAGTTTAAACTCGTATTCAAAAGGTTATAGAATTCGCAACATAAAACTGCTGCGAAAAGTGCCAAATAAGCTTATTTGGTTTAAATAAATTTTTAATATTTGAAAATTCATATTTTTTATTGCAAATCTATTTTAAACTATTTTAATATATTTATCAAATTTATTTCATATTTTTAATCATTTAAAAATATCATTTACAAAGAAATCCCCTTTTGGATTCCGAATTCCAAAACCGCGATGTTTTTAGAAAATTGTTTTGGACATATTTAAAATGTACAAGATGAAATCTTGATTTTATTTCCTTATTTCTTTAAACACATTTAAATGTTTATAAAACATTTCTAAATCATTTTATAACTATTTCCAAAAGGTTTAAGAATTCCATATACATCATTAAGTTTAATTACTTTCATTAAGTTTAATTTCTTCAAAGCCACGCTTTTCATACTAAACCACGCTTTGACTATAATAGGTTCCACTTTGAATGCCACGCTGTCATTCCTTTTATCACTATTTGACTCCCACAAGCATATAACCTCTGAGCACGTATGTCTTAGAGAAGGGTGTTAAGCTAAGAGAAGTTGCCTTCTCCGCCACCACAAATGTGCATTTGTAGAAGTCAAACGTTGTGTCTTATAAATGCAATGTCAAACATTCGTCCATACAAGTTTGTTTCGGAACTGAATGAAACCGAAGGCACTCTCCTATTACCACTAGTAGCGAGTAGTCCTTTGCAATCTAAAAAATCTCCACAACGAGGAGACCACTACTATAAATAACTCTATAGTGGGAGCGACCCAAAGCATGGTCAACAAGCAGTCTTCAAGCTATGAAGATCCACGGTCTTCAATAATCATCATCTTCAACATGTCTTCACTTTCGAACGTATACGTTGGTTCGAAGTGGTTTTTGGATAGGAATCAACCAAATCCAACTCTGGTTCCTTCGAAGCCAATTATCGATTTAAAAGCTATTAAGTTCATATGTGGATATCAATCATCAATCAATTACTTCATCTTTTATTTAAATTATTCTTCTATTACTTTCATTAAGTAATTAAGCTTTTAAATAATTAATTATCTTTAGTTTAGTTACACAAAGTAATTTACTTCTTCTTCTTCTTGAAGTCCTAGATTTGTCTTCTCTTGAGATTGAAAATGGTGGCTGGCCTTAGAATATTTTTGCTTCAGAACAATGAAATGAGCGTGTGTTTGAATTCCTAAGGATTATGGGTATAAGTTCTCTCATTTTCCTATTCCGTCTTCCCTTATTTCCTAAAACTTTTATTCATGTTATCTCGTTTTGATTTACGTTTAATATGGCACGGCTACCCTTGGTTAAATCAAATATTTATCTATTAATCATCTTATTTTATTTTATTTTATTTAGCTAATTAAATATTCTAAATAATGTTACTAAAAATATGGGGTGTTACAATCTTCCCTCCTTAAGGAATTTCGTCCTTGAAATTACGATAAGGAATACATCAAACTATCAAAGGTAAAATATACCATCAAAACAAATGAGGATAACTACGCCTAATCCTATCTTCTGTCTCCCAGTTACAATCCTTCTCCTCGTCGCTCCACTGAAATTTCACCAACTTGATTGTCTTGTTCCTCAATCTCTTCTCATCTCTCGCTACAACCTGAACTGGTTGTCTAGCAAAAGTCAAATCAGGCTCCACTACCAAGTCCACCAACTCTGTCTGAATAATAGTAGCGTTAGGATCGTGCACATACTTGCGAAGGTGGGACATATGGAATACATTATGGACACCTACAAAAATGCTTGGGAACTCTACTCTGTATGCGAGCTTTCCAATCTTTTCTATAATCCGGAATGTTCCAACATATCTTGGGGCCAACTTTCCCGACTTTCCAAATCGTACCACACCCTTCATCGGTGATACTTTAATAAAAATCTTGTCTCCCACTGAGAACTCTAGGTCTTTATGCCTCTTATCTGTGTAACTCTTCTGCCTGGATTGAGCTTCCTTAATCCGTCTGCGGTTAACTCAATCTTTTCTGATGCCTCTCCAACTATTTCGAACCTAAGACCAATTTGTCTCCTGTCCAACCAACATGTTGGCGATTTACATGGTCTTCCATACAAAGCTTCAATAGGCGCCATTCCAATACTAGTCCGATAACTATTATTATAGGAAAACTCAATCAAATGGAGGTGATCTTCCTAAGATCCTCCGAAGTCCAATACACAAGCCCTTAATAAATCCTCGAGTATCTTATTGATTCTTGCTGTCTGCCCATCCGTCCGTGGGTGATAAGCTATGATGATCTTGAGCTTGGTACCTAATACCTCTTGGAAACTCCTCCAAAATTCTCTAGTGAATAAAGTATCTCTGTCGCTGACTATGCTACTAGGAATTCCATAAAGTCTAAATATGTTCTTCGTGAATAATTTAGCAAAAACCGGTGCCGTCCTATTCGACTTTACTAGAGTGAAATGGGCACTCTCGGTCAACTTGTCCACAATAGACCATATGCTTTAATTTCCTCTCCTTGACCTCGGAAACCCATCAATAAAATCTAGGGATATCGAATCTCATTTTCAAACTGGAACCTCTAAAGGCTGAAGTAACCCACTCGGCTTCTGATGTTCGGCCTTCACTTGTTGACACTTTACACACTGCCTAACCCACATGCCAAAATCTCTCTTCATGTCTTCCTAGTAAAAACTTCTCATCTTAATACATCATGGTCCCTCTAGGCTGAATCGTAAACTTTGAATTATGACACTCTTCCAGAACTTCACTCCTTAAGTTATCTACATCCAGAACACATAATCATCCCTTCTTTCTCAACCATCCTCTTTGGTCAAGACTAAAATCTTTTAGGTCATCAACCTCAGATTCTACCTCAGGCTTTCAAATCCTTTTGGCTAAAACTGGATCCTAACTTTGCTTAGAAGCTATCCACTCAATCAGACTGGTCGAACTTCTAAACCAGATAACATGAAAATACCCTAACTAGATATACCAATAGACCTCAATTGCACCCTAAAACTGGACAAGGCTTCAGGATCCTTCCATTCTGCCAACATCGCTAACACCACATTTTGATGTTTTCTACTAAGAGCATCTGCTACCTTATTTCCTTTTTCAGACGTTTAATCCATTCCAATATCATAAGCCACTAGAAACTCCAACCATATTTGTTGTCTCATTTTTAGCTCCTTTTGAGAGAACAAGTACTTCAATGACTTATGATCTTTATAAAGCTCAAACCTTTCTCCAAAAAGGTAATGCCTCCATACATCAATGCAAATATAACTGCAGTCAACTCCAAGTTGTGCATGGGATACCTAACCTCATATGGTTTAAGTTGTCTAGAAGCATGGGCAATCATTTACCCCTCTGCATTGGTATAGCTCCCAACCCACTACTACACGCATCAGTATAAACAACAAAATCTTAATTTCCCTCCGGAACAACTAACATAGATGCATGGGTCAACGAGTGCTTCAAGCTCTGAAATGCTTCCTCACACTTATTAGTCCGTACAAACTTTACATCCTTTCGTTTTACCTTAGTCATTGGCGTTGCAATCCATGAGAAATCCTTTATAAACCTTCGATAATATCTTGCTAATCCAAGGAAACTTCTTATCATAATTACTATTTCTAGCCTTTTTCAATTATAAATGGTTTTGATCTTTTTTAGATCAACCGACAATCCATTCTTCGAAACCGCGTGACCAAGAAATTTCACTTCCTTCTTCCAAAAATGGCACTTCGAAAACTTTGCCTTTCGTTGATGCTGCCTCAGCGTTTCAATCACAATTCTGAGATGCACTTCATGCTCCTTCTCAGCCTTAGAGTATATCAGAATATCATCTATAAAACCAACATGAATCTATCCTAGTGCTTCCGGAGGATTCGATTCATCAAATCTATAAAGAATCCGACGTATTAGTGAGTCTGAATGGCATAACTGACCATTGGTATGACCCATATCTTGTCCTGAATGTCGTTAAAGGTATACTATCTTCCACTACTCTAAGCTGATGAAATCCTGTTACCAAATCTAACTGAGAGAATATCTTGGCCCCACTTAACTGATAGAAATAATCATCAATCCTTCGTAGTGGATATCAATTTTTTATCGTCTTCTCATTCAGCTTACGATAATTAGCGATTCGTCCGGCTTCTTAGCAAATACAGCGGCTGCACCCTAAGGCGAACTACTTGGTTTAATAAGAAAATTTCCTTCCAAATCCACCAACCGAGCTTTCAACTCCCTCATCTCTATTGGTGTCATCCTGCTTGGTGGCCTACTCACCAGTTCTACACCAGGCACTAAATCAATCTGAAACTCAATGGCTCGTTTTGGCGCCAATCCAACTATAAGTTCAAACATATCCGCGAGTTCTTTAACTATGAAAATACGATTCAATTCATCTTCCAACTCCATAACACCCAATAAGGCATTCACCTCACAATTCGAGTTTTCTACAGTATAAATTATCCGGTCATTACAGTCCGGTTGTCTAAGCAGTATTTTCCTATCTAGGAAAAATATCCTAGAATCATAATTAATTTACTAATCCATACCCAATTTAATTTTGAACCCTACAAATTAAATACATGCAAAATGAAAACAAAGGTGTAACCTAG
Source organism: Allium cepa (assembly GCA_030765085.1). Lineage (NCBI taxonomy): Eukaryota > Viridiplantae > Streptophyta > Magnoliopsida > Asparagales > Amaryllidaceae > Allium > Allium cepa. Next base: position 885,473,771 of record CM060937.1, on the reverse strand, counting down.
CAGGTCAAACTCTAAGTGGTCACACTTTATCCCAAGCGTCGTACACCCTCCTATCGAATTTGCAACTCTTAAGGAAGTAACTAAATGTGTGGGTTCTAGGTTAAGTTTATCTACCAAACATCTAGATATATAAGAATGAGATGCACTAGTATCAAATAAAATGCTAATAGATATATCATGGATCTGAAGCGTACCTCCTAACATAGCCTTTCCCTCCTCCTGCAGTGTCGATTTTGACGTAGCAGGCTCCAGTGCAAAAACTTGGCCATTATCTCCTCTTACTAGCTCTTTGCACTGGTTCTTGTAGTTCCCAACATGACCACAGTTAAAACATCTAATCCCTTTCTTCTCAGCAGCTTTCTTTCCTTTGTCTGTCCGCCACTCATGGGTATGCCTTTCTTATCATACATGTAGCATACCACCTAAACTTTCCTTTCTTTTCCGCACCTCCTTTTTGAGCATTCTTTTTGTGGAAAGACTTTCTCTTTTTTCCCTGTCTAACCTGGACCTCTTTCTCCTTCTTCTTCTCCAAGCAAACTAAGATTTCCTCATGTCTCAATGCCATTTCCACTACCACATCACACAGATCTCTGATGTGCAGTAAAGTAGCCCTAGCTAACTCCAATTTCAAACCTCTAATAAACTTTTCATTTCTTTTCAACACTGTGTCAACAGTGGCATACCCATACCGGGCTAGTTCCTCGAATCTACTAGCATATTCCAGAATTGACATTTCTCCTTGTTCCAGCTCAGCAACATTCTTAACCAAGAAAGAATGCTCCATTTATTGACATGAACCTTTCTTGAAACCTCCTCCTAACCTCCACCCATGTCATAGTCTTTTCGTCCATGCTAGCAGTTATAGTATTCCACCAAAATAAAGCAACTTCTTGAAGCTATCTTGAAGCAAGTCTTCTTTTCTGCTCATCATTGAGCCCTAGGAAAACAAAAATTCTCTTGCAATGTAGCATCTAATTTTCTACTTCGATAGCATCTACTATTCTGATAAACGGTTTTCCTCCAAGCCTAGTATAGACTTTACTCAATTTATCATATTGATTGACCATTAGAGCTTCTTGAACTTATCCTCCAGTAGCATTACCCACAACAACTCTAGCTACAATTCTAGCTTGCACCATGTTTACGAAAAACTGATACATGGCTCCCACGTCCACTTGGGGATCCCTAGCACCAACTTTCTCAGCCTGAGCCTGACCACTTCTAGCATTTGATCAGCCATTTCCATTGTTTTGGTACTTTCTCCTCTAAGATCAACTCCGCCTCTTCTTCCGTCCATATCTGTATTCAAGTGTCGTGAGATATAGATAAATAGCCTAACAAATATAGGAGTATAGAGACATAGCGTATACTTATATATATTATATATATATATTGCAATTACAAATAAATTACTATATTGTTATCCCGTACCTGGATTCTATCTCTATTTCCTAAAGATAAGGTTTTCAAAAATCATTTTTAGTTAAAGTATTTCATAAAACTATGCTCTGATACCAAGTTATAACATCCCTATCTAGAGGCCCAAAGCTAAGCGCTACAAATGCTATAGTCATCTATAGTATTAACTTCTAGCGACTAAATACGGCTATGTTAATGGTGTCTATAATATCAGAAGCACTTGAATATGAAATAAAGCATAGATTTCAAAATAACATTTTACCTTTACATTCTAAGTCAGATATTCCATATCCGGATTACATAATCCCATAACATTTCCTAGGTAATGATAAAGTATACTTATTACAAAATATGCCAAGAGTGACAAATGAAGATGCCCCTTTGGATTATCAGAGTCATATAGTCATAATTGACTAAATGCATGCACAATGGAAATAAACACAAAACAAAGAACTGTAACTCCTAAATAGCTATCTGTTAGCCTTCCGCTGCCCTCCGATAGCTTTATTCATCATCTTACTAAAACATGAAAGAACCTCAACCCTCAGCCTGCTTAAATTAATTGTTGAGTACTGAGAGTTCAAAGGAAAACATAAAATTCAAGTCAGATGTAAAGCCTGGTGTGAATAATACTATACATCTCGATTATTAATTTTAAGTGAGACCTCGCCGCTTAGTGGAACAAGATTCCCCTCACTAACATTCTTTTAAAACATGTCTTTTGCAAACCTTTACCCTGCAACCAAATCTGGTTAAAACTACAAAGTATTATTATGTAAACATAAATATTAGGTAATGGACTATTTGTATGAATACTATAGTTTTGATTGTCTTACTATTGACTTTGGCTAACTCGGGCCTACCAGACAAAGTATTAAAATTTATCTAACATATGTTAGACACACCTCTTTTGGACGGTCTGTCCTTAACTATTTGTTAAGTACTTCTCTTCTGGATGGTCTGTCCCTAACTTAACATCTCCCAGGGTCAGCTGATCCTAATGGTTTTGCAGGCTCACCAATAACCTTTCTTTATACAAACATATATTCCCTTCTGTGTGTAACCATAATTTTAGTCTTACCCGTGCCAAAGCCCTAAACACTGAAATTTTGGTACTAAATTAGTTGAGGCCAATAACTAATGTATAGGGCATGATCCCTATACAAGTCCCATCTGGTATTCTAATATCCGAGTCATTTTCACTTAGGGATAACTTCCCCTAAATTTTCCTCGAAAAACTCTTTCAAATTGATTTAAATCATTAAATCATACTTACATAAGGAAAATACATATTCTCTATGCTTTACTCAAAATCACCTTGCCATGTTATATATATATATATATATATATATATATATTACTCAACCCTTGTTGATGAAAATATTTACCTCTTTCAAAACCATTAAACCTTGTCTTTCGAAAACATTGGAAAATCCTTTCCTTTATTTTTTCCGAAATCTTCGAAATAGTAGACATCCCTCTTTAAAACTTCTAAACATTCCCTTTCAAAAACATTTGAATAACTCTTCCTTTCTTTTTACCAAAAGCTTCGAAAACAAAGGGAAACCTTCCATTTCGGCCCCTTCGAAACCCTAGGGAACCACCCTTTCGAAACCATTCATTAAAACTCTTTCAAAAGCATTAAAACACTATACCTTGCGAATGCCTTTGGGTTCCATTTAAAACATGTGGAAGCTTTTTGAAACCATTCCAAGTTTACTTCTACGAGACCTTTAAAAACCATCTTTGTCGAAACCTTTTGAATTATGCCTTCAAGTAGAGCAAAAGGATAAGAAGCCCACTGAAGTTGAAAGCATTTCTTTTGAAACCATTAAAACTATCTCTTTCGAGACCATTTAGGTTATACTTCGATTATAAAAAATGGGTCTTTATAATATTTTATTAGAAACCATCGGTTTCGAAACCCTTTCCTAAGTAAAGAAGTGATAGTGTCAATACCATCCCTTCGAAAGCATTGGAGAAGTGGCCAAGTTTTAAAAAGCAAAGTATTCCCTTTAAAAGCATTGTAGTCAAAAGGTAGAAAGTGGCAGCTAAAAAATTTCGGCTTAGTCAAAAGAAAACATTTAAAGTTAAAGTGCAACTCATTCGAAACCCAACCAACTTTATGTGTAAAATTTTGATTGGTTGCCTCTTTTCTTTACCACTAAAAAGTGCCGCAAATTTCAAGGCCAATTAATTAACTTAAATCATTTGCAAAACACACCTTCTCCTTAATTAAATATGTAAAACATTTAAGTCCCATACCTTAAATAATTTTATACATTCATCAAAACACTTAGTAAAATTCTATAAAAATTTCAAAAAATACTTTTCATTAAGTTCTCTAACTTATATATATTTCAGACCCAAATAATTATTTATTTTGCCGTAAATAATTTATAACCCAATAAATCATTTTATTCACCAGAAAATTTATATAAAACCTACCATAATTCAAAAAAAATCGAAAATTGAAACCAATCTCCAAAATATCATTTTCGATATACACTAGAATTTGCAGTGCATTTGGATGTCATTAGATATGGTTTTCATATCAAACATATCATAAAAACGAATATGAACATGTATAAATCATCAACAAGTATATATAAACTTCCAATCATCCAAAACATTGCATTACCATGCAAAATCATTTCAGTTTACCCTAAATCTGAAAATTATAACAAAAATGGGATGTAGTAATCATTCATCTTAGCTTTCTGATCAAAAATATGAGATTTGATGTTGAAAAGGTTGATTTACTTCTTCTTCTTGAAGTCCTAGCTTTGTCTTCTCTTGAGATTGAAAATGGTGGTCGGCCTTAGAATATCTTTGCTTAAGAAAACTGAAATGAATGTGTGTTTGAATTCCTAAGGGTTCGGGATACAAGTTCTATCATTTTCCTATTTTTCCCGCGCTTATTTCCTAACACTTTTAATCATGTTTCTTGTTTTGATTTACATTTAACATGGCACAACTACCCTTGTTTAAATCAAATCTCAATCTATTAATCATCTTACATATTTTATTTTATTTTGCTAATTAAATGTTCTAAATAATGTTACTAAAAATATGGGGTTTTACACATGTTCTGCAAGTTAGGGTTAGTAGCCCCGATCCTGCTCCCTCATCCATCCTAGAAATAGAGTTCTAGCAACATTCCTTATTAGCTGGCTCATTCCTACAAGCTATAATAAGGATGACCAATCTTTATAAAAGGGATAAGTGGCGTCCATGAATGCCATGCAACTTATATACTATAAATGTACTGCTATATAATTTTGAAAACCAAAATATAACAAGTATGCTCTCTCATATATCTTTTGAGACATTCCAGGGTGACAGCTCCTTCCTTATCTCTAATAGGTCCAAGTATCAACTTAGGTCATCTACGCAACTTTGCTTTGATGCCAAGTGTGAAGATTTCCCTACACCTGTAGTAATTAATATGATTGTATAGTGCACTAAGGAGGTACACGACCGATGCTAGACGGTAGCTATGGCTGTAAAGTAACAAAAAAATTCAAGCAAAGAACCCATGGAACATCTCATAGCATGTAGAAAATTAAAATATAATAATATAGATGTATAAACAAGTGAGACAGAGATATAATCGAATGAATAATAATAAGAACATTAGAGTGCAGCATGATTACAAAATATATAAAAACCAAAATAATAAAGTTTATACATACCAAATCTCCAAAATAAACTCAGTAACTATCTCTAAGATAATACAAGTACTCGTATAGCTTCATAGTACTGTTCATCAGAATATAAGAAATAGTAAGCTCCAAATATAGATATATGAAAACGTAGCCTCCTGCTCGTACTCCATATAGCTCCGTGCACTATCTTGACTGGTTTTCCCTAATCTACTCATTTAGGAGTTATAACAACACGTATTTTTGACGATTGGATATTTAAATAGTTTATTTAAATGTTTAATCATTAATTAAATAAAGGATAAAAAGGTGATTTTTCGCATAAGGCCGAATTAGGACTCGAGAACACTTTGGTTGAGTTTAGGTAGACACTGTGAACTAAATTGAGTATAAGGATCACCATAATTCAAGATCAAATGATCTAATATCCAAAATAGTCTCGAAATACACGAAATTTTCCTTCTAGGGCGTAGCCTCAAATGGAGATGCGGTTTGTGTCGTTGGATCCGGAATAATAAGGTGATGCACAAAGATGAGTTTCGTAGCGAACAGATGCGTTGTGGGATTGCATGGACTTGAAAACCATAGCCATTTATTTGAGAAATTAAATAAATGGAATATAATATTATTATATAAATCCCTAATCAAACTTCTCTCTTATTTTCTTAAATTCCATTTTACCGTTCATTCCTGGAGAAAACATTTCATGGCCGAACCTAATTCTTTCTCTTCAAAAAATAATATCCCCACATCTGCTTAAAGATAAATCGTGAGATCAGTTTTGTTGAGATTGTATCGATGAAGGCTATGTGATGACGGTTGCAGATTTTGGTTTGGTGATGTTTGGCCGAGATCGACCCATCTATGGCCGATTAGAGTTTGAGATCATTGAAGATTTTGACGACGATAGATGGATCGACGATTACTATTGGAATTTCTTCAACGAAACGCACCATCGCTTGAATTTTGGTAGCATCCGATCAGGCATATCAAAATGTGCTCGAACCTGGTGCGCATCAGGTCTTCGCCAAGTCGTGAATTTCTTAGGCTAGCCGAGTTCAAATTCTTGATGTCTACGGTGAAAAGATTGTGAAGAGCAACGATTTGTCAAAGATGGATCGGGATTTCATTGATTATCGAGTTAGAAATCATCATGTATGTACAAGGGGAATGGGTGTGCATGTGACTTGTATATCTTGATTGAGGAGGAAGAGGATGGCAATGAATTATAGTAATTAGTGATTTAATTTAGTTATAGTTAATTAATCTCTTATCTTATTTTGGACATATCTTTTGCATACGAAGTCCATTATGGATGTCGTTTCTTGCATTGGGATCGTATTGGCGAGATTTAACTTTTGGAACTAGTTTGGATAGATTTAGATGAGGTGAGTGATATTGTATCTCACTTAACTATGACTGGTTGTTTATTGTTATATTGACGCTCGGGAATGATTTTTGGATTTTAAATGTGATATTACTCTATATATATACAACAACCATGTGTCATAAAAGAATATATAATTATTTTTAAAATGGTTTATAAAGAATATCGTTTATTTTTCAATGTTGTGCCATAGTTAGGGAATTATTAGATTAGATCTATTATTGATGTTATTTTTCACATTAATCAATATGGATAGACTGTTATGTTGTATATATGATGTTTTGAATGGATGTATGGTTATTTGGATGTGTGGTTTTATGGTTGCACAGTTGATTGTTTGGTTTATATGTTATTTGGCTGTTTGGGCTGAAAACGCCGATTAGCAGTGATCGGATTATAAGTAGCATCTTGTACGTTGGAGTTTCGAACACATGAAAATATAATGAACAAGATGAGCTATAGAAGAGGGTTTGGGATAGTGCCAATTGATTTGGATTTCATAATGGATGATGCCGGACGTTTCTGTTTCGTCTGTACTTAACCGTTTGGTTAAGTACAAGACCAAAGTGGTTGTATTAACTATAGTAGAATGGTCAATTTCCATTACTATTGTCGATTGACAATTTGGCCGATATGTGGATTTGACGTTGATGAGGTACCGTGATGCACAATGTGGTGGTTTGTTCATGCGACTAGTTTGGAGATATGATGTTATTACTCTACGACAAGTGATATTGATGGTGAGGCAAGGATGTGGTGCTTCGACTGGTAGTTTGATACTGTGGATTGTGACTCAATGATGTATGGAGTAGGCTCTGAGCTGATAGTATTAGGACTGTATGGATCATGAAAGATTTTGGCTTTAGATGGCATGATAGTTGGGTTCTACGATCGGGAGCTCAGTAGCGAGCAGGATCGAGTATGGCAGCTTAGATTGTAGTGACGCTGTATATAGTGGACTGGGTGAGTGTTAGGGCTCGTGCCCAGAAAACTATATCGAACTGGTAGGGTTCAAATCTGTATCGAGTGAGTGGGGCTCAATGGATATGTTTGTGCCTAGGGATCTTTGATGACTTAGAGTGTTTGGTTGTATTCAAAGTAGGAATAATATATATGGGGGCACCCGAGAATTGGTAGCTTTGGTCTGTACCCTGGACCGGTAGGGTCTAGGTCAGGTGGTACAGAGGTATCATAAGAGGCAACCATGCGGGGTTTTCTGACTAGTGAGTACGATGTGCACAATCGAGAACTGAGATTTAGACTAGTCCTTGATAATCTTCGAGGGTCATATGAGTCATCATATATCTGGCACATTGGGTGACAGTTAGTGTTGTTTGATGGATGCTGTGTTTGTTATGGTTGCTCATTAGTCACTTATTACTCTAGGGATGTCAAACTAGGTAGGTATTATGGTAGGGATATCTAGATACTTTGACTTGACTTAGTGTGGAGGAGGTATGGATGGAGATACCTAGATACCCGAAGTTTACTTAGTATGGAGTAAGGATTGTAGGTGGAGATACCTAGGCACCTTGAGAGATATTGGGTATGGTATACCCTTTTTATGATGTTACATAGTAGCATATTGCTTATGTTTATGTGCTGACTCTGTGGTTGTAGGGATAGGTCAGGTATGGTTTATATACCCTCGGTTCCATATATTATTGACTTTTATAGTATTTTGAGATTTGATATCTCTCACACTAGACCGTTTTCTGACTCGAGGTTTTATGCTTTGCTTCCTACTATTTCGGGTACTTGTAAATGAGTAGATTGAGAGAAGGTGGATGATTATATAGTTCTACAGGTGAACCAATAGGAGGTGACGGTTGTCTACACTTATATGTGAATTTTTTATTATGTTTCCACTGTGTGACACTATGGAGCCTTGACAATGTTGATTTATTATTATGAGACAGTGTGCCTATTGAATTTACTTTCCCATTGTATAAACTTAGTTATGGTGCTGTATAACTTTGTGGATCTATATTCAGATGATTAAGTCACATTGTTATTACTGTTTCGCTTGTTTTATACATATGTTGATTATTATATTTACTCTGATGCGATGTGAGATACGCGATAGGTAATTTGGTAATTTGATGCTTCCTAAATCTTCTTTTACATTCTTTTCTCTTCTATTTCTTTGTTTTATTTCTTTTTCTTTCCTTTAACTACTGTTTTGCACCGTAGGTGTAGGGCGGTCGTTATATTTGGTATTAGAGCAAAAGTTACTCGGTTAACCTTAGTTGACACCATGATCCGGTAGAGAAAGGGTAAGAGTTATTACATCCAACTGGATCTAGAGAGTGTATATATACGAGAGAGATCATATTTGTTATATATTTTCATTTTTAAAACTATATATATATATATATATAGTATATAAGTTGGGTGCACATATGAGCACTATTGAAGCATTTTTCTTTGTGAGAGACTGATTATCCTTATTGTAGAATAGAAATGATCAAGCACGAAAGAAAAAACTACTATCAACTCTGTCTTTAGAGCAAAGTATTAGGAAGAATTAAGGCCACTTTCCCTGATCGATAAGATATGTTTGTAGAGTTAGTGCAAACCATTTCCTGGATACCCAGTTTGTTTTTGAAGGTTATGATGCTCAATCCCAATTGGCTAGATTTAACTTTGCCGAGTTATACATAGACCAGGGGAGTCTAGGAGGTAGGTCGTTCCTTGGAACCGAGTCGGTTAGAGAGAAGCAAGTTTGGTTGGTTGCTTGGAGAAGGATCTTCGAGGACTTTGAGTTAGATGACGCATAAGATAGAAGTTAGCCTCTAGATTACTCCAAGGACGAATGATGAATTAGTGGAGTGTTTTTGTAGCTCAGATTTTCGAGGACCGATTTCCTTCAGACTAGTTATTAATTCGCTTCAAAAAAAATTTGTCTCGACTTTCTGAAGTCGTGGATGGTTAGAGCGTTCGCCGATTTGAAGTACGATAATATGTCTGTATTGGAGTGTGTGGTCCGATTCGATATGATAGCGAGCTACGATCTATTCCCATTGATACTCTACATAAAAAGGATTGAAGTTTATCACTGGGTTGGGAGATCATCTATGGAAGTCAATGATTGGTCATATTAACGAGGGATTTAAGAGGATGATCGATAAGTACCTAGTATTGAAGATTTGTCCCATACCAACTGTGTAGGGATAGATCAAGAAGCATACGTATTGATTGTCATTTCAGTTTCGTCAATTGCTCCATCGACGAAAGAGAAAGGAAAAGACGTCACTGTTTGAGATATGCTTTGATGGTTCCATACGTATTTTATTTGACGTCGAGTTTTTGTATTCCTTTATATTTAGATCCAATGGTTTGATATTGGGATAGAGACTCGAGAAGATTACCGATCTTTGATCGTGACAGACCTAGATAGGGGCTCAGTCGGCCTATATGTGGTTTTTAGAGACCATTCCCTATCGATTCATAGGTGTTTTTTTGTTATACATTGATTGTTTGGGGTTTAGTTGGGTTGGCATTATAGTTTAAGAATGGACTGGCTGAAGGGGATGTGGAATTATGGTGGATTGTGAGAGGCCGTTGATGACGATCAGGGTTGTGGAGGAGCAGATGGTAGTGATTGGCAGCCAACTGGGTTGCCTTATATATTCACTCGATATTCCATATAATAGGATGTCATTTATGCCTGTAGTTGGAGAGTGTCCGGACATACCCGAGGAGGTGACCGAATTACACCATTTAGGGATAGAGTTCCATATCGATTTGGTAGGAGGGATTCGACCAATATTTATTCCTTTAAGGCATAAGGTGTCCAAAGAGCTTCGGAGATTAGAGGTGCGAGTATATGACCTGTTTAGGTGATGGTTCACCCATGTGTGTATATTTTAGGTAGGATGCACCTGTTGTGTTGGTCAGTAGGACGGATAGCTCATTGGAGTTGTTTGTTGGTTGTTATCCACTAGATGAGTTAACAAACAAGTTGTACTCCCATTTGTTGATGACTTGTTCGATCAGCCCTGTAGCACAAGGATTTTCTTTTAGTTGGACCTTGAGGTGAGGTTGCACCAACTGAGAATAATTTGGGTAAGCGTGCCGATTATATTGTTTCATGCACTACTTTGATTTTAAGCTGGTTATGCTGTTCGGGCTAACCAATGTATATGTTGTAGATATCATGGACCATGTTTGGGGTGGTCACTTGAGTAGGTTGTGCATGTGATAGTTGATGATACTTTCATCTACCCATGGACGGAAGAGGAGCACAAGACACGATTAGTGACGAGATTTTGATGGTATCAATCCTGAAGGAGGGGAGTGAGATACTTAGGTTATGTTTGGTTCGGATTAGGATGTCATTGTAGAGCCTAGTATGTTGGAATTTAATAATTGTAACAATTTCGGCTAAGATTAATAAGTTTATTTGCAAATATTTTCAAAGAGATGTCATTAAAAATAATATCAAGTGTTTTGATATATAAAAGTGTTTTAGTTATCATAAGGTAAAAACTCGTCCGTGTTTATGTGTGGGTGTGGTCTTATGAGATACTCTTTCTTTCAAAAGATATTAGTCAAAGGCTGATATATGACACTGTTGTTTATTTTTGAGTTTCTCACGCTGGTTTATCAAGCCTAATCCGGGTATTTTCAATACTCGGGTCAGATCCGAGTAGTTTCATGTTTAGTTAAAGATGGCTGATGTTTCCAGAGGAGAGCTAGAGATATTCATCAACGTGCGGACATATTTTATTATCCACTGTGGTTTGTTAGTTTTAATTTGATGTTGTCAGCAATTGTAAGGAGGATGTTTATAATTGTCCAAGCTGAATTTAGGTTAGACTTTGATATATGCGTTTAAAAGTTTTCCACGGTAAAGACATTGCTCAATATTATATATTATTCCATTCGTATGAGATTCTGTTCTGTCTTATTTTCTTTATTACCCTTGATCATCCAATCTTCCGTGCAACTTGGGTCGACATGTGTGGTTTATTGTCGGCTCAAAGGGGATGGAATTGTAGATCGTCACATTATTGGTATAACATTCTTGTATGATGATTGCTATAGATGATCTAGTATAGTTAAAGATATGAGTTGTATACATATCTTTATTGCAGTAGAGTTATTCAAAATTAGTCGTCCAAAGGAAATTCTGCCAAATTTTTTCATAATTTGACGTATTTTTAAGCGGCGATGTGTTAGGAAACATTCTCTTTGCTTTGTGTTTTGTGGACGAAATTCTATAAGGAGGCGAGAATATAACGACCTATATTTTTAACGGTTGGATATTTAAATAGATTATTTAAATATTTAATCGTTAATTAAATGGAAGCCCAAAAATGTGATTTTTTGCATACAGCTAAATCAGGACCCGTGACCACTTCCGTTGAGTTTGGATTGACACTATGAATTTAAATGAGTATAAGGATCGCTGTATTTCGAGATCGAACGATTCGATGCACGAAAAGGTCTCGAAATACGCAAATTAGCCTTTTGGGACACAGTCTCAGATGGAGATAGGGTTAGTGCTATTGGATTCTAAAAAATAAGATGACCTACGTAGACGAGTTTCATGATGATCAAACGTGTCGTGTGATCGCACGAGCTTGAAACGCATGACCATTTATTTAAGAGACTTAAATAAACGGAAATAATATTATTATATAAATCCCAAATCTGGATCTTCCATCCATATTCTTATTTCCCATTCACAGTTCACTCCTAAAGCGAACATTTCACGGCCGAACCCATTTCCTCTTCTCATATATTTATTTCTCCAAATCCGCTAAACTAAAAATCATGTTGTTTGATTCATTAAGATCATATCAGCGAGAATTACGCGATGACCATGGCAGAATTTTGTTTTGTTGGCCTTGGTCGAGTCGATGGATCTAGGGTTTGAGATCGTCAGAGATCAGAGCGACGATATGCATATCAGATATTACCCTTGTTATTCTTGCGCGCCTTGATTTTGGGATGAGTGGCGAAGAGATGGAGGGCACGACTTTTGTCTTGTCGTGATTTGGTCGAGAGCAGCTCCTACAGTCGCGATCTGGTTTGAGCATGCGGTGAAGTTATCTTGGGGTGTACATTGCAATGTGTGCGAAGAGGAATCTATTGAGGAAGACGGATCGAGATTTCATCAATTATTGAGTTAGTAATCATCATGTATGCACACACATGAATGGGTTTAGAGCACGGCCTGATGTTCTTGGACATGTACAGGCTATTGAGAAGAAGATGGATTAAGGTGATTAACTTATCAATTAATTACTTAATGATTTCGCTAATGAAGATTCTGATTTTGGCTATATCTTTTGCATATGAGGTCCGTTTTGGATGCCATCTCTAGCATTGCACTCATGATGACAAGATCAACATTTTGGCATAGGTTTGGACAGATTTAGCTTAGGTGAGTGATATTGTCTCTCACTTTACTATGATTGGTTGTTTATTGTTATATTGACGCTCGAGAATGATTTTTGGATTTTTAAACGTGATATTATTATAGATATGCGGCATTATATTTTTGTAAAAGAATATGTGATTAGTTTGAAATGATTTACAAAGAATATCACTTATTTTCCATCGTTGTGCCATAGTTGGGGAATTATTAGATTAGATCTATTATTGATGTTATTTACCACATTAATCGATATGGATGGATTGTTATGTTGTTTGTATGATGTTTTAGATGGATGTATGGTTTGTTTGGATGTACGGATGTATGGATGCATGTTTGACTATTTGGCTTGTTTTTTATTTGGCTGTTTTGGTTGAAAACGCCGATTAGCAGTGATTTGATTTTAGATAGCATCTTGTATGTTGGAGTTCCGCACACATGGGAATCTAATGAATAAGATGAGCTGTAAATGTGGGTTTAGGATAAAGCTGACGGACATGGATTCAGCATGGATATCGGACATTTCCGTTTGGTCTATACTTAACCGTTCGGTTAATACAAGACCAAGGTGGATGGTATTGACCATAATAGAGTGGTCAATTGCATCACTGTTGTCGATTGGCAAGCTGGCCGATATATGGCTTTGACGTTAATGAAATACCATGGTACGCGACGTGATTGTTTGTTCATGCAACTTGTTTAGAGATATGATGTTATTACTCTACAACGAGTGATACTGATGGTGAGGAAGGTTTGTAGTGCTTCAACCTAGCTATTTTGATGGAGAGGCAGGGATGTGGTGCCTCGACCTGGTAATCTGATACCACGGATAATGACTCGATGTTGTATGCAGTAGGCTTCGGGATGATAGTATCAGGACTATATGGGTCATGGTGGACCTCAGACTTTGAATGGCATGATAGTAGGGTTCTTCGATCAAGAACTCAAGAAGTGAGCAGGAATAAGGATGGCAGCTCAGATTGGAATGATGCTATAGATAGTGGATTGGGGTGAGTGTTAGGGCTCATGCCCAGAAAACTGTAGGGAACCAGTAGGGTTCAGATCTGTATCGGGTCAGTAGGGCTCGATGGGTATGTTTGTGCCTAGGAATCATTGATGACTCAAGAGTGTTCCGGTTGTGTTCAAAGCAGGAGTACTAAATGCGAGGGCACTCCAGGGATGGTAGCGCTAGTTTGTACTTTGGACTGGTAGGGTCTAGGTCAGGAGGTACAAAGGTATCACAAGAGACAACCATGCAGGGTTTTCCAACCGATGAGTATGGTGAGCGCAATTGAGAACCAGGATTTCCACTAGTCCTTGAAAGTCTCTATGGGTCATATGAGCCGTCATATGTCTGGCATATTGGGTAACAATTAGTATTGTTAGATAGTTTAAATGTTTGTTATGGTTGCTCACATGTCACCTATCACCCTAGGGATGTCACACTAGGTAGGTTTTGTGGCAGGGATACCTAGATGTCCTGAATTGATTTGGTGTGGAGTAGGCATGGATGGAGATACCTAAATACCTGAAGTTAGTATAGAGTAGGGACTGTAGGTAGATGTGATGACCCGCCTTTCATTCTATAGAAAGACACATCATCAATAAGAAAGAAGGAGGTAGAAATAGATTAGATAGAAGAAAGAATTAAACAATATCAGAATCTTACAGCGGAAACGGAATAAAACATAGTATATCACATAACTATTATATAGTCATTACATCAGAGTTACACAAATTACACAACATTTCACATTAGATAGTTATAAAGGCCTGTCTAATTCATTACGTCAAAATACAACAGACAAAGACTCTGTACAGCAGAAATAGATGGATATAGCTACGTCTGGACTCCTGCTCCAAGCGTCCAATCGTCGTCAACCCAAACCTGATCACTTGGCTACTCATAAAAATTTAAGCACCCAAGAGTTTATGAAAACAGAAATAAACTCTAGGTAAGACATGGGTCTGGTGTGAGTAAACGGTTAAGCTGTTTAATTTTAAAAATCTTTGAAAGAAAAGGTATCTCGTAAGACTCTCCGTCAATAAATACAAACAAGTTTTTCCCGTACGATAACCATAACTTTCGATAGGAAATCTGGTTATATTATAATAGGGTCTAGGGTTTTCAAATAAATATTCACATAGCTGAAATTGTTACTTGATTAAATTCCAGCATACAAGCCACAAAGTGGGTTATACAATCAAAACCGTAAAGGCATGTAGGGATAATAGTTTCCATCAATGGCAGGGCAACTGGGGTACCGCCTGTCACAGTACGTGGCCTAGATCATCGTACCGAGGATCCACCCTAATCTCCTGCAACACAAGGCCGGAACCATCCCTTACTGGATAGTCACGAACAAGCCAACCCCGCAGTTGGCTGCAGACCAACTACCCACTAAGCCTAAAAAAAGGGACCTCTAGACAGGGATAAATCTCATCCTACTTGAGCATGACTCACTTAGCCTTGCTGCACCTGCCCTTTTTTAGCCATTCCCAGTTGATGAGGCTTGAGGCTGCGATTACAATTACAGAACACATCTATCTTAGAATGCTCATCATACTCCTAACGATGTTCTGAAAACATTCAATCCATACAAGTTTGTTTCGGGTTCGAATGAAACCAAAGGCATTATCTCGTTACACTCATTTTGGAATCACCCTCAGAGTTAATGACAATAACCCTTGTACTCTGAAACTCTATCTCGAACCTGAAAGCACAATCTTCGTTATACTCGTATTGGAATCACCCTCAGAGTTTTAACGACAGATAGTTCCTGCACTTTGAGTCTTCAACTTGATCTTCCCTTGAGTTCACAACCTAACGTTTAACTTAGATCGATGTGGTTTTCGGATAATCAAAACTGATATCCAATCCCAAATTCATCGAAATCCAAACGTATCTTAAAGGTCAAGTTGATTAAGGTTTAAAAAATTCAATTCAATTCAATCCTTTGAATTCACACAACATTATCACAAATAAATATCACATATTTATCACATCCATAACCAAAATCACATCACAGAATATCACAGGTTATCATACAATAGATATCAACCAATCCAGACATTCTACTCAAACAATCATCCACAAGCAAGAATTATTAATCCATATCATAATTAATTTAATTAACTTTAATTGAATTAATTACTTAAGAATTAATCACCTAATCCTGCTTAATCAATCATTAATTAATTACAAACCATTTAATTAATTAATCATACGTTAATTACCTTATCAATCAATTAATCACTAATTTCAGATTAATTATCCTTTAACCATTAATTAATAAACCTTAATTATTAATTAATATCTCTCAATAAGGATTGATTAATCCTTAATTACTTTTATAATCAATTAATTAATCTTAAATTAACTAATTAATTATCCCTTAATTATTAATTAATAGACCCTAATTATTAATTAATAAAACTTAATTACAAATTAATTAATACTTAATTACCAGTTGATCAATCCTTAATTACCAGTTGATTAATCCTTAATTAACAATTAACCAATCGTTAATTAATCTTTAATTATAGATCAATTATCCCTTAATTATTAATTAATAAACCTTAATTATTATTTAATAACAATTAATAACAAATTAAGCACATCTTAATTACCAATTAATTTACCTCTAATTACTTAATTAATTAATCTCTAATTACTAAATCAATTAATCTTTAATCATTAATTACTCAATCTTAATTACTTAATTAATTCATCTCAACTACTTAATTAATCTAGTCTTAATTATCAATTAATTAACCATTTATTAATTAATTATAACCTTCAATTATAAATTAATTAATCCTTAATCATTAGTTAATTAAATCAATTATTTATTCTTAATTAATTACTTAATTAATCCTTTATCATTAATTAATTAAACTAATTATACTTAAATTTCTTAAATAACTCAATTAATCTCAAATCATTAAAACCTTAATTATCCTCTAAGGTAAACCATTATTTTTATTAATGACTTACTTATCATTAACATTTTAAAACATTTTAGCCTTATAATTAACTCTTAATTAAATCATTTAATTAAGTTTTAATATAAAATGATCATTTATCTTAACAAATTAAAGTTACCAATTCATAACTTCCTTTAAATAACTTAAAACATTATCAAGTAATAGTTTTAAAAATAATTCCAATTTAAATTTAAAAACTTGCTTTTATAAAGAAACTTTTAAAAATTCATTTCTAACTTAATTTAAAATAACTTTAAACTTTACTTAACAAAATTTAAATTAAACAATTTTAAAATTCCTTAATCAAATGTTAAGGAGAAAATTTATTATTTATAAAAGAAATTTTATAAGAAAAGGTTTTAACTAAATTATTTATTTTTTTAAAATCTTGTTTTAAAACCTTTTAAAACTGCCCAATCCTTTTCTTCGGGTTCCACCCGAAGACCACTCAAGTCTTGCCCGAGTAAACCATCTTCTTCTTCTCTTTTTTTTACTTAGATTCGTTTTAAGTTTAAAATCTTGAAAGTTAAACACTCACAACTACTCAAGTTTATACTCGAGACACCTATCCCAATTACCCGAGTACCTCTTCGAGTCAAATCCATAACCGAAACAACTGACTCAAACAACCCCTCTGTGCACATGCACCGACGCCAAAGCCACCTCCAACCTTCGATGAACCCTTTGGCACATCGATCATCACCTAGTCCTTTGATCCCGACCCTCAAACCACTCACACAAGCCATGATCCTAAATCGAGCAATGCAGATGAAACTGGAACCCAAAACCATCACCAAAATTTGCCTCGAACACTCGTCTCCGACCACCAGCACTGTTGCAACTCCGGCTACGGCATACCGACCTTACACACCATCATTACCCAAAGTTTCGAACAACTCGAATCACCAGAGATGATGCAGTGATCCAGACTCAACCCATTTAGGGTTTAAAACCCAATCGACTTACGGCCAATGCCATGGTGGTTTATCCACCTTCCAGGTATTTTTGCCGAACTCCCCAAACCTTCCCCTACCTCCAGTCGAAACCGCCGACCGCCAGAGATTTCCCAGTCACCAAAATTTTCTCAAAATCACTCTTTTGGTCATCTCCGCAATACAACCTCAATGCCAAACTTAAATTAATGATTTTTATCTTAAAAATCAAAATTTTCCGAGACGATTCAAGTTGTATACTTGAATCAGCAAATTAAATTGTTTGATTTTTAACATTCTAAAAATCTTACTGTATTTTCTGGATTTCAGAGAATTTTCAAACATAAAAATACCTAAGCATGTTTTTAAAGCCTAAATTATGATTACCCAAACTCGTCTTGTTTAAAATTCAAAGCCTAATAGTAATTAGATAACGAGTTTTGAAATTTTGATTTGTTATTAAATTCTGTAATTTATAAACAGAGAAGAACAGGTATACTAAACATGCTCAGATCAAACACACACACACACACACACACAGATATATATATACAAAGATTCACATTTATATATTCACATGCAAAGCACATTATAATCCAAGAATCACATGCACAGATTTAGTTTTACTTAAGCCTTTTTAAATATATGTTTACTCACCTGTTAGAGTTTGACGTAGAGATTTAAAAACTGGAAAACTTTGAATTGCTGAGATGATTCAAGACCTTTAAAACTGAACTGAAGCTGCTTAATTAAATTGCTTGAACTTTGATTCATTGTTTGATAATTTGTTACAGGCTTTTGAAAAATGGTTGACAGGTTTGATTTTGAACTTGAGTTGTTTTGATTTTTGAGTTTGAGAATGTTTTCAGGTTTTGATTCTTGATTACATGCTTGAGTTTCTCTAGTTGAAGATTTGTAGATTTGTGGATTTGCTTTATAGGTTTGAGTTCTTGCTTTTAAAAAGAAAAGAAGATAGGAAAAGAAATAGAAGAGAGGACTTAGAAGTTTATATAATGTTAATTTAGGATTTATTTAAAATAAAACAAAATAAAAACATATTGTGACACTTGCCCAATTTGTTAAAATTGTCAGTTTCATATTATAATCTCATTACGCATGTATTTAACATGGTTTTAAAGGCTACACTTGTTATTATTTATTTTTATATTATTTTTAAATGATTTTAAAAGCTTTTGTATTAAATTTCCTAATTAATAAATACATTTCTAAATTAATAAATGCTTTTATAATTTATATAAATAAAACCTTAAAATAAAATAAAATAAAAACCAATTATATTCTAAATAAAATCATGTAAAATATTTAATCCATTTTTAAATGTTAATATAAAAAGCATTCGTGTTTATTTACTATTTTATAAATACTTTCATAATTTATATAAATAAAATTCTTTAAAAGAAAACAAATTATATACTAATAAAAACTTTATTCATATATTTTAAAATACAAAATGTTTTTAAGATATATATATCCTTTAAATTCCAAATTTATATTCAAATTAAAATTGAAAAATCCAATTTAAAATCAACTCAAATATATATATATATATATATATATATTAATTTAAACAAACACATTATTAAATTTGAAAGTAATAAGTCTATTTATAATCTATTTATAAAACAACACATTATTAAATTTGTAAATAATTATTCTATTTTAAAATCCATTTATATCTATATTTAAAAGCATCACAATATTATTATTGTTTGAAACAACAATTTTTAACAATTTTAAATAATTTAATAAGGAGATTATCATATTTAAAATTCCTTGAAATTCCGGGATATCACATTCCTCCCCCCTTAAAAGAATTTCGTCCCTGAAATTTAAAACAAAAGATAATCCAAAAACTTTTATTTCATTCAATAATCCAGGCATACATATCAACCATACATTATCAATCAAACAACAATTCATCCAAACAAACAATTTCATTCAATAAACATTTACTAGCTATCCGGACACAAATTTGGATAAGCCTTTCTAAAACTATCCAGAGTTTCTCAAGACAAACTCTAGAATCCTTGCTCCACAACAAGAGATGGGTCGTTCACGTATTTCCTCAGGTGAGATACGTGAAAAACATTGTGAATTCTAGACATCTGGACTGGCAATTCAATCCTGTAGACCACAATACCAATCTTCTCGAGCACTCGGAACGGGCCAATATACCTTGGGGAAAATTTTTCCGTCTTTCCAAATCTGATCGCTCCTTTAATCGGGAAACTTTGACAAAGACCGAATTTCCAATCTCAAATTCCAATTGTCTTTGTCTCTTGTCCGCATATTCTTCTGGCGATCTTGCGCTGCTTTCAATCTCTTCTTGATAAGCTCCACCTCCACAGATGCCTCTCCGATCAAAACTAGACCAAGAACAGGACGATCTCCTGACTCTACCCAACGGGATGGAAAACTGCCAGGTTCCATATAAAGCTTCATAAGGTGCCATCTAGATACTCGCGTGATAACTATACGAGAATTCCACTAAATACAGATGTCCTTCAAAGATCCACCAAAATCCAAAACACAAGCCTTTAGCATAACCTCAAGAATTATATTCAGCCTTCCAGTCTGTCCGTCGATCAAGAGATGATAGGCTATACTTAAACTCAAACTCATACCCAAAGTTGATTACAAAGCCTCCTAAAATTTGCTGGTGAAGATAGGATCACGGTTTCTAACAATGTTGACTGGAACACCAAGTAGTCGGATAAACTCCTTCAAGAAAAACTCAGCCAAAGATGTTGTAGTAGGGGTTGCCTTAACTGAAAAAAATTGGGCGTTGGTTAACCGGTCTACAATTACCCATATTCCTTCATTTCCTTCTTTGGTCCTTGGCAAATCATCGATGAAATCCAAAGAAATCATTTCCCACTTCCACTTCAGATCTTCTAAAGGCTGCAACAAACCTGCGGTCTTCTGCTGATCACCTTCACCTATTGACAGATCGCACATCCATTGACGAAAGCAGCAACATCCTTCTTCATACTCGGCCGCCAGAAGACTCTCTTCATATCCTTATACATCTTTGAAATCCCTGGGTGGATACTCAACCTGAAGGGATGACTCTCTGACCGAACTTCTTGCTTCAAATCCTAGAAATTCGAAACACAAATCCTTTCGTTGATCCTCAAAGTTCCTTGTCCATTAATCTCAAAACTGGAACATTCACCATTCTTGACTCAATCCATCCACTTTTGGCACACATAAATGTCCGTATAGACCTTAAACTTACTCTTGCCATCAAGAAAAGCTAGAACAGGCACACTGGTCAACCTTGCCTTCAAATCCAAGAAAGCCTCTTCATACTCGGGGTCCACTTAAACTTTTCTCCTTTCCGAGTCAACTTGGTTAAGTGCGAAGAAATCTTAGAAATATCCTTGATAAACTTCCTGTAGTACCCTGCCAAATCCAGAAAACTATGGACTTCTGACCTCCAGAAATGGCATTTTGAAAACTTAACCTTAGAACATGCCTCCTCAAAGTCTCTAACACTATTCCCAAATGCAGATTGTGCTCCTCTTTAGACTTGGAGTAGACAAGAAAATCATTGATGAACACAAGAACAAACTTATTCAACACATCTCGAAAACTCGGTTAATCAACTTCACACGGAATCTCAAAGACCCATCCAACTTGGTCACAAAGACTACAGAAGAACCTCAATAGGAAAAACTAGGCCGGATCAAACCTTACTCTAAGAATCTTAGGTCTGCTACACCAACTCTTCTCTTTCCTTCGGCGCTATCCTTCTACTAGGCTGAACAACAGTGACTGCTCCCGGAACTAAGACGATCCGAAACTTTATCTTCTGATAAGGACAAATCTTTCACTTCCTCGAAAACATCCAGAAAATCTCTAACCGCCTCGATGGACTCTACACCTTCTGGAGATGCTTCGCTTCCACGTAGAAGATTACTCAAATGAACTCTAGAATCGTCGAGAGTCACTTTTGCGATTCTTCCCAACTCAGTCTCCAAAGACACAATCCACTCTTCATACATCAAACAGCCTTATACTTATCCAACCATCCATACTCAGAATAAGATTAAACCCTTTGAAATCCAATATAAAAGGGTCACTAGAAAAACTATGGAGGAGATAAGAAATTCTTAAGCCTCTACAGATCTTATCTAACTTGGTTATCTCGCCTATAGGATTAGATACAAGGATAGGACGGTCAACCAAATAAAAGAAAAGATGAAACTTCTATAGAACTCAAGTTGGAAACCCGAACAGATACCCAACAAATTTAGATAGGTATATAGTTATATAAAAAATTACAAATACACGCTCTCAAGATAGACACTACTCTAGATCCTAGGTAATATCTCAACCTATGCTCTGATACCAAGTGTGACGGTCTAGACTTTGCAACCATCGACAGTGGCCACTCTCCGCCATGGCACACATTAGTACCTCGAATTTTCTTTTACGGCCAGCCTCTCGACTTGCAACCAACCCAAGGCCTTATACTACCTCAAAGGGACATGTAGGGGTAAGAGTCTCCCATTCGCCACCAAATGCAAGGCAAGAACCCTCTATCATGCTGTAATATAGCAAATCCGATCCCTCATCGAAATCCAAACATATCTTAAAAGTCAAGTTGTTTAAGGTTTAAACAATTCAATTCAATTCAATACTTTGAATTCACACAGCATTATCACAGATAAATATCACACATTTATGACAGCCATAACCAAAATCACATCACAGAATATCACAGGTTATCATACAATAGATATCAACCAATCCAGACATTCTACTCAAACAATCATCCACAAGCAAGAATTATTAATCGATACCATAATTAATTTAATTAACTTTAATTAAATTAATTACTTAATAATTAATCACCTAATCATGCTTAATCAATCATTAATTAATTACAAACCATTTATTTAATTAATCATACCTTAATTACCATATCAATCAATTAATATCTAATTTCAAATTAATTATCCTTTAACTATTAATTAATAAACCTTAATTATTAATTAATATCTCTCAATACGAATTAATTAATCCTTAATTACTTTTATAATCAATTAACTAATCTTAAATTAACTAATTAATTATCCCTTAATTATTAATTAATAGACCCTAATTATTAATTAATAAAACTTAATTACAAATTAATTAATCCTTAATTATCAGTTGATCAATCCTTAATTACCAGTTAACCAATCCTTAATTGATCTTTAATTACAAGTTAATTATTCCTTAATTATTAACCAATCCTTAATTGATCTTTAATTAATAAACCTTAATTATTAATTCATAACACTTAATTACAAATTAAGTACTTCTTAATTACCAATTAATTTACCTCTAATTACGTAATTAATTAATCTCTAATCATTAATTACTCCATCTTAATTACTTAATTAATCATCTCAATTACTTAATTAATTTAGTCTTAATTATCAATTAATTAACCATTTATTAATTAATTATAGCCTTCAATTATAAATTAATTAATCCTTAATCATTAGTTAATTAAATTAATCATTTATTCTTAATTAATTACTTAATTAATCCTTTATCATTAATTAATTAAATTAATTATACTAAAATTTCTTAATTAACTCAGTTAATCTCAAATCATTAAACATTAATTATCCTTTAAGGTAAACCATTATTTTTATTACTGAATCAATTATCATTAACATTTTAAAACATTTTTCCTTATAATTAACTCTTAATTAAATCATTTAATTAAGTTTTAAAATAAAATAATCATTTGTCTTAACAAATTAAAGTTACCAATTCATATATGGAGGTACAATCTATCAATGGCGTCTTCCTCCTCTTCTCCTTCATCGTCTTCTTTCTCGTTGGATTCTGCTTCGCTTCCTCCTCTTGTTTCCTCCTCTTCTTCAACTCTATCATCTCAATCTGCTTTCGTTCCATCGATTTCATCTTCTTCCGCTCAATTTGTTTCCTCATCTCTTCCCTTTTCTTCTGTCTCCCATCAGCGTGCTTCTGAGGCGTCTTGTATCAAGAATGTCTCGTCTCTTTTGAATGCTAGTTGGTTTTCTCTTTTCAAATCTCTTCCTCGTAATGCTGGTTCATACATGCCAATTTATTTTGATATTCCTAGGGATAAGTCTCCCAATGTTTTACCGGATCTTGTCAAGGAGGAAGGTTTGTAGTACTGGAATAATCATTTGGTTGGATTCTTTTTGGATGGTACGCTTTCTTTTTTAACAGTGGTTAATTTCTTGAAAAGGTCTTGAAAGATAAGGGTGAAGTTGACTTTAAATCAGATGGGTACAATTTCTATTTTAATTTTTCTAATCAAGAGGATAAAAATCAAGTTCTTAATTCTGATCCAATTTTTATAAGGGGTTGAATGTTCATAATTACTAAATGGGATCCTTCTATTGGTATTTCTCAAGCGTAGATCAAAAGAGTACCTGTGTGGATTCATTTTCATAGAATTCCTCTTATTCTATAGACGCTTGTAGGGATTAATTGGCTAGCTTGTCATGTTGGTAGACTAATTTGCTTTGATTGTAGTACTGAGAAACTGCAAAGATTTAAGTATGCCAAGGCTTTAGTGGAGATTTCACCTGATTTTGATTTGCCGTAATCTATTGCCATTCCTGAGTTGGGAGATAATAGTCCAGATGTCAAATTGTTATATGATTCGAGGCCAAAAAGTTGTACACATTGTAAAATATTTGGTCATGATACTGTTAGATGTGAGTCGGTAAACAAGACTAAAGAGAATGATGTTAAGAAGGTGGTTAATTCAGTTGAGAATGGTGATAAGAACCAAAGTGATCATGGATTTACTAATAATAACATAACAGATCAAAGCTGGAAAAATGTAGAGAGGAGGAATAAAGGAGTATGGAAGAAAAAGGAGACAGTGGCTAAAGAAAAGGTTCAATTAAGTGTTGATCCTAAAATAAGCATGGAAATTGGAAAAGGAAAGAGCGGTGGAGGAAGTAATGTAAATAGTACTTCTTCTTATTCTACTGTAACCTTAAATGCCTTCTTAGTTTTATCAAATTCCTCTCTTGATTCAACCAATGATAACCCTGATATAATTTTGGAAAGTATACATGGTAATAGTTGTGATGCAACAACCTCTTCTTCATCTTTCTCCTTTGATACTTTATCTAACTCTTCAATTGACTCTGATAATGTTTTGTCATCTGCTAAAGTTGTGTCAGCTGTTTCTTCCAATATATCTACTTCTGTTTCTTCTTCATGCAGTTCTCAATTTAGCTTTCAGTCTCCATCTATGTTTGCTTCTAACACTTCATCACCTTATCTGCATTTATCTCCACCTGATCATATTATTCTTCCCCCTTCTTCTAAATCAGGTGAATGTCTGGAAGTCAGGATAAGTAAAGGTAATACTAGCACTCACAATTCTGGTGATTTGAATAAAGGAAAAGATTTTAAGGCTCAGGAAGTTCTTCCTTTATCTTCGTCAAAAAGTAATTCTCATTCTAGACATACAAGGAAAAATCCATCACCTTTGCTTCCTTCTCTCCCCTTGAAATGAATAATATTGCCTTTTGGAATATAAGGGGTGCTAACTTGCCCTCTAAACAAGTTGAGATTAGAAATATTATCAAGGAAAATGATATTCATTTGATGTGTGTTTCTGAAATAAAGTTAGATATTCAGTCTACTCCAAAGGCTGTTAACTTGATGTCTCCTTCTTGGTTACGTGATCATAATTTTGTTGAATCTAACTATGGCAGACTCCTAACTTTATGGAATCCTTCAATCTTCAAACTTTCCAAGATTATTGCCACTGATCAATTCATTCATTATAATTGTGTTCATTTGCCCTCTAATTTGAATTTTTTCTTCACTTCAGTTTATGCTCAAAATTCTTTATCATTGAGACAGCTTTTTTGGATCTACTTCCTACTCTAAACTCTTCTTTTAGTTCTTGGTTGATAGGTAGTGATTTTAATTGTATGCTTGCTGGTAATCAAAAATATGGTGGTTGTCCCTTGTCTCTTAAGGATATTGCTCCTTTAAATAGTGCTATCAGTCAATCTAATCTAATCTCGGTCAAATCTTTTAGTTCAGTTTTCACTTGGTCAAATAGTAATAGGAGTGGAAATCCAACTCTTTGTAAATTGGATCATATTTTTGTAAATATCCCTTTCCTTCAAGTCTGGCCCAAATCATTTTATGATACTCTTCAGCCTTCTTTATCTGATCACTGTCCCTTAATTTTTCATTAGGGAGTTGATGAAAATTGTGGAGATAAACATTCTTTTAATTTTTTTTAATTTTTGGACTAAGCATGTGGATTATCCAATTATTCTTAAACAGGTTTGGAATATGCAATTTGGCAGGAATCCTTTAGCTAATGTTTCTCTCAAGATGAAGGCTCTCAAATTTCGCTTAAAGGTCTGGTCTGCTGCTAATTTTGGTAAAGACTCTAAGCTTTCTACTCATATTAGGAATGAGCTCATTAAGGTTCAGGAAGATTTGAGAGCTAAACCACATGATATTCTTTTACAACATGCTGAATTAGAACTAAGAAAGAAACTTGAACAAGTTATAGATAGGGAATTGTTATCCCTTAAAAAGAAAGTTCACTTGAGAATAGAGAAGGAAGCTGATAGAAATACTAAGTACTTTCATAATTTTCTAAAAGTTAAGAGAGCTAGAGAAAGCATATTTCAGATTAATGATATGAATGGTAATCTGGTCAAATCTTCTGATGGTATTAATGATGCTTTTGTTCGGTATTTTTTCTCCATTTTAGCACCTTCCAACCCTTTTGAACCTGATATAAAACCTCTTTTTGATATAACACTTCCAACCTTATCCTTTTCACAATCTGCTTCTTTGATATGTGCCATTTCTGATGATAAGATTAGATCTGCAGTTTTTAGCTTGGATTCTAATAGTTGTGGAGGTCCAGATGGCTACAATGCTCATTTTTTACAGCAAAGTTGGAATATAATTGGTGTTGATATTGTCAAAGCTATTCAATATTTTTTCCTGAACAATAAACTTTCTGCTGGTCTCTCTGTTACTGCCATTACCTTAATTCCTAAGAATGATAACCCTACTTCAATTGCTGATTTTAGGCCAATATCTTATTGTAACATCATTTATAAAATCATTTCAAAAGTGTTGGCTAATAGATTGCAGTTAGTTCTCCCATCCATTATATCCAATAATCAGGCTGCTTATATTAGTGGAAGATCCATTAGTGATAACATTCTCTTAACTCAAGAACTATTGTTAGGGTATGAAAGGAAAAATATATCTCCTAGATGCATGTTAAAGTTGGACATTAAGAAGGCATTTGATTCTATTGCTTGGAGCTCTATTTTAGCTATTATGTCTAGGATGAACTTTCCTAAACCATTTTTAGCTTGGATTTTCACTTGTATTCATCACCAATGTACTCAATTTCGAGAGAGGGTGGTATGTATGGGTATTTTAAAGGTGCACAGGGTGTTAGGCAGGGTGATCCTATTTCTGCCTATTTGTTCATTATTGTCATGGAATTGCTCAATTCAATTTTTATGGACCTAGCTTTGAGGAAAGCACTTGATTTACATCCTAAATGTAAACATCCTCTCATTACTCATCTTCTTTTTGCTGATGATCTCATCATTTTCACAAAGCCTACTCATAGTAATATTCAGTGTATTATGTCTTCTCTGCAATTCTTTTATTCCATTACTGGCCTTCAAATTAATCTCTCAAAATCTAATATACTTGTTGCTGGTTTGCCTATTTCTAAGAAGATTGATATTATTAAATGCTCAGGGCTTCAGGAATTACCAAAAAATTCATATTATTTGGGATTACCTCTCATAAGCTCTAGAATTACCAAGCAGAATTGTTTGCCACTTTTTGGAAAAATAATTCCAAGGTTGCAGCTATGGACTTGTAATAAATTGTCACAAGATGGTAGGCTCACTATTATTCAATCAATTGTTGTGGCTGTGACTACATATTGGACAAGACACTACATTCTTCCAATCAAGCTGATTAATATGATTTGAAGTGCTCTAAATAAATTTCTCTGGCATGGTGACCCTTTCTCAAAAAAGCTCATACCCATATCTTTATTCAAACTGTTTGATGCTAAAAAGTATGGTGGTCTTGGTATCACTAATATTTTCCAGTGGAATAAAGCTGCTATTTCTGTTTACTTCAATAAATTTTTTGCATCTGATCAAAACTTATGGTCTCAATGGGTTAATCAAAATCTTATTGGCAAGAGGAATTTTTACCCCAAAATTGTAGTTGGAGTTGGAGATGTATACTTATACTAAGGGAAATTTTCTTACCATTCATACAATTTAATTATGCATTGATTAAAGGATTATCTTTTTGGCATTCTCCTTGGGCTAAACCGGGTCTGATTTTAAGTTCTTTAGTGGATTATAATTTGAGAAGAAACTCTGGAATTTCAGAAGAAGCTATAGTTGATGAATTTATACATGATGGTAGTATTGTATTACCTTACTCCAGCTCCTTTCAGTTAAAAAATTTGTGGAATGTTATTACCAGTAATCCATTTATCAGTAGTGATAATGCTCTAATATGGTCAAGAAAAGGTAAAATCCATTCTATCAGGCTTGTGTATAATTATCTTTGTAAGAGTGATTCTATTTTTCCTTGGCATTCAAGAATTTGGAAAATTGGTTGTTCAGCAAAGGAAAATCTGTTGTTGTGGAAGGTAATGGCAAATGCTTTGAATACTAAGGACAGGCTTTGTAGAATGGGTATTATTTCATAGGATTTATGTGCAAAGCAAAATCTGAAACTAATACTCATTTATTTTTTGAATGTCCTTTTGTTTATCAAATATGGTACAGACTCTTATCTAATGGTAGTTTTTATAAGCCTTCTACTGTTAGTTCTATTGAATGGTTTAATGTATTCAAAGCAACTAGATGGAAGACACGTACTACCAGGCTCTTGCTCAAGCTTCTTAAGAAAAAGATTTATGCTGTGTGGACTGAAAGAAATAATATAATATTTGGTATTGGAGGCAAGAACTCATCTCAGCTTTACTCTATGATTCATGGCAGTATTTTGAGGGATTTAAGGATTGATAATATTTGAAGACTGGCAGATTGTGAGGGAAGTAAGTACCTTACTGCTAATTGAGTTGGATCAGTGATTCCTGTAGTGTTCATGTTCTGTAGATAGCATATTTTGATGCTTACTAGCTGCTGACAATGATTTTGTTCTGGCAATGAGGTTTGGTTTCATTACTGAAGATTTCTTACTGCATGAAATGATCAATGTACTCTATACTTTGGCATTTAGTTTGGTTTTGATTCATGGTCAGTTGAGTTTTGTTCATAATTGTTGTAACTAAGTTTGCGTATTTGGTTTGTATTATAGTCACTATGTTTGGTCTGCAATGTTTCTGTATTTTGTCATGATAATGGGATTG
Source organism: Allium cepa (assembly GCA_030765085.1). NCBI lineage: Eukaryota > Viridiplantae > Streptophyta > Magnoliopsida > Asparagales > Amaryllidaceae > Allium > Allium cepa. Next base: position 885,444,559 of record CM060937.1, on the reverse strand, counting down.
TGTGAGTTGTAATTACTTGTAATGGAACATTAGTCAATAAAATGAGCTTATGCTCTTGCTGTTCAAAAAAAAAATTAAATAGAGTTTCTCACCATAAACCAAAGTGAAAATCTTCCTACCAACATTCTAATCAACCAACACTTCACTAAATACTTCCTACTCCATTAAACACTAGCAAAAATATACTCTTCCTTCTAATAGTTTGGTCGAGGCTTGAGATGGAGGTTGGTCGAAAGTATAAAGAAGAAGCGGTAGAGCTTTGAACTTGAATTTCCAAGATTTTGATCCGAAAAATAGGTCATCTTATCTCTTGTTTTTTACTCTCATACTCTCAAAATTTGAAAAACTTGTTAACTAAAAAGTTGTAGTAAATTCTGTTTATTAAATTATAAAAAAGGAATCACTTGATGTTGATTAGTTTTGAGGAAGATATGATAGAATGAAGAAGAGGTATTGTCGAATTGACAAAAATTAAGCCCGAAAATGCACTTCAAAGAATTGAGATTCAGGTATAGAAATCCATAAAACTGGAAAAATTGATCAACACAAAATTTTGTAGCCACTAAAATTATACACGATTTAAAAAAAATAATTTCTTAATTTGGATATGTTATGATCATGTTATGATCAAACCAAAATAGCATATTCTCTGGCTTAAAAACTGGGCCAGAAAATACACTGTAAAGAAGTGGCTTTTTAACATAGATGCCTTTAGAATGAGACAAAGTGTTCAACAAAAAATGTGTAGCCACTATAAAAATACATGATTTGAAGAAAAAAAATTGCATTTTGGTTCTGGTTTAAAGAATTTATGGCTGAGAGAAGAAGAGGTAAAATATGGAGAAAAGAGGAGTTTGATTTGAAGAGAATAACATTGATTTCTTTTGAATATTTTGTAAACATTTTGACATTATTTATTTATAATTTTTTATATGGCATGGAAGCCATTAAATAAAAGAGGAAGAAGATGAAGAAGCTTGAGAAAAGAAGAAGAAGAAATGTGAATGAAAGTGAAGAAGGAAGTGGGTATTTATAGGAAAAGAAAGAAGTGGTAATTTACCAAAATAACCTCTTAACAAATTGCCAAAATAACCTTACTTCAACCTAAAGTAATCTCCACTTTTTCAATACTTAACATCACCTTTCACATCCTTACTTTATGTCTTAATCCCTTAAGAACTAATCTAAGTAAAATAATAATTATGTTGGTTTTTGATGTGATATTGATATGATGTTTACTTTTGACTTTTCTTACTTACTTTTATTAATTATTACTTACTTTTCTTAATGACTTCTTGAAGTTTTCTAATCTTATTTAGTTAAAGTAAACTTGATTAGCATTAAAATGTGTACATTTATATGTTTCAAATATGTTAACAAAGGTGCGATAATGTTGCGACAACTTTTTAATCGACAAAACGTTGATTTTCGACAAAATGTTTAACGATCTCATTTTGATGTTTTAGTTGAACTATTTATTTATGTAAACCAAATTTAAAAATAAATTTATATAATGTTATTTAAAAATATAAACACTCATAAATTAGTTAAAATAATTTATTTAACCATTGAAACTTATTTTTTTGAAATCAACATTTTATCACTTTTGTCGATATAGGTAAATGTTACTATTTTTGTGTATACTTCTCTTTCCAAATCATATCTAATATTGTTTGAATCATATAACCTTACATAATTTATATTTAAAATCACTCTGAATATTATATTTTAAAATGGTCAAATTCTGGGTCGTTACACATAGTTTTGTGTTAGGAGCAGAATTAACGAAAGTTGTATGTAGTTTAACAAAATGAAAGGACCAGTGTGTATAGAAAGTTGTAAGTAGTTTAACAATGATAGTAATCACTTGGGTATCGATTATTTATATTTACATGAATGATACAAATTATTACCACGATAAAAAATAACCATAAATCATTTTATATACCAAAATTTGCATAATCGCAATAACTTTCATGATAAAAGTCGGACGAATAATTTTAAGATGTGGATACTATCATATTCGTATCCGTATTTGTCTTTAGGATTTTAAATATTTTTCCATTTTTCGAATACTAATAAGGACGGATTTAAAAATTTTCGAGTGCTCACTGACAATCCAAAAATATCCATTGACGAATTATTGGAAAATTATTTGAAATATTGCCTAAGAAAAAATATAAAATATGGTAATACAAAATGAACGTCTCACGTAAATTAGAAAACTACACATTTTAATAAGGTGGAAGAAACTATATTAATGCTTTTATTTATTCCACAAATGTTTTTTTGCTTTTTATTTGGTGTAGATGCTGCCAATGGAATTTAGTCCTAAGCTCTAAACACTATTGATTATTATATACTTCTTTATTTTGTACATATTCCAAAAAATATTACAGATTCCTCTTACTGCATAAAAACCATTTTTACACGTCTATATAACATCCATAAAGAAATCTCAATAATATAAAAGGATATTTCTTTTACAACAAGCTAAGTTATTTGTAAGAGTCAACATATTTGATATTTATGCACTAATCTAATATTTACTTTATGTTTGTAGCTAAAATATTCATTGTTTGTGGCGAAAATATTGTACTATAGCATAGTATACACAACAATAAACATACATTTCTTTAATATTTTGTTTGTGCGAATCATTTAAATGCTTTGTAGAGTTTTTAAGCAATAGAACCCTGTTAGAGTTTTCTACGCACTCTGTTAAACAAAAAGAAGTAAAATCAAAATGATTGAAGCAATAATTAGGCTAAACGCTCAAGGCCAACCTCGCTTAATCATGTTTTGGAAACATCATGTTCGGTTTCTCATCTATTTTTATTAATCACCTTATTAGTTAGCTTTGTTAAAAATTTCTTTCGAGACATCTACAACTAACTAAGAGGCATCATGTCATTACCTATAGAATTTATGCAGTCTATTTTGAAATTGTTGTAATGAGTTCATAATTTGGTATTTAGTTTACCTCTAATTATTTATGTTGCAGTGTACAATAAGAGACCAAAAATTATCAATAGCTTTATCCAAGCCAAACTTTGGGCAGGTAAAAGAAAACCTATCACCTACAGTTCATGATTATTGTCCAATTTGGTTGTAAAATGCATATTTTCATTCATCCATCGAGATGTTTAAATGTTATTATCATACTTTCAGATGCATCTTCTATATTCATCGTACTTCAAGCAATTTGATTTTTTCAACCGAGTTCATACACATCGATGAAGGACTCCCTTCTATTGCTAAGTTTCTCGGTCTGAAATAGATCGACTCTTAAAAATTGTCGTTCATGTACCTACCGATTATAAAGGTTAGTTTGGAACTAATTGAATGGTTTTCACTATTAATTCTGGCAAATAATTTTCACACTTCTACTACCTGAAAATAAAGAGAGATTTGAATAATATGAACTTGCACAAACATTATAATATTGTGTCAATAACTACACAACTGTCATGTAGATTAAATTGTAGTTTCTAGAAGTAAAGAACTTCGGATTTAGAAAACCATTCTGGTTGTGATCGAATAAGGTATATGGATGATGTTGTCGGTGGAGAATTCAGGCTCTACAGGAGATTAGAAATGGATCATTTGGCGAGGTCTATCTTGGCATTTTAATATGGTCTACAAATTATTTTTGTGATGCTTTAATATTTTTATGGTGTTTAATTTTTTATACCTAATTATTATTTGTTTCTGTAATTTAGGTTATTGTACATACCAGAGAGGAAATTCGCATCATGTAGGAACGCATGATATATATATATGTATGTATGTATGTATGTATGTATGTATGTATGTATGTATGTATGTATGTATGTATGCATGTATGTATGTATATGTATATGTATATGAATATGTATATGTATATGTATATGTATATGTATATGTATATGTATATGTATGTGTATGTGTATGTGTATGTGTATGTGTATGTGTATGTGTATGTATATACGTAACATAATATGAAGTCATGAACATCCATTAGTATGGAAATATCTTACTTGAATAACATTTTGCTTAGTGATTTGCTTAGCCTGTGTCGACTACTATATAAAATAATTGATCCATTCTTTTACCATGATGAATTTATATGTCAAATTTGGCTTACTACCGCATGCAATTCTAGGATCAACTTAAAGATCTTTAATTATGTAATATTGGCTTATTCTTTTATTGTAGTCATGGTCTGTTTAGGTTGTCGCTCATCCTCTCTTTGAGGTGTCTTCACTACTCTTTTTTTTGCAAACTTTGGCAATCAGTATGGGTGAAGGTTCTTCAACTTCAGTATGAGTCCAAACTAACCATGCATGTTACTACGTGGAAGAAATAAGTTGTATCTCTTGATGTTGTTTTTTTGTGTTATAAATGTACAGACTCTACATTAGATGACTGTGGAAAATGAGTAACATGACTTATCTTCTTACAATAAGTTGTGCTCATAAATTGATGTTATCAGGTAGCACTAAGAGAAAAAAATGAAAAAAAAAACTTAACTCTACGAGTTTAAAGACATGGGAATAGAAGAAAATGTCGATAGTAAGATAATGGACGTGGCAAATACATGTCTTATATGTCTTTTCTACATCATATCCTTTATTTTTATATGATTGCAAATTTTGATCTTAAATGAACATTATTTTCAAAGTTTGTTTATGCAATGACCGATTTTCTCTATGTAGTCTAATTTAGGTTTTTAATAGTTCTAACCTCTATGCTCAGGTAGATACCAAAGCTACCTTGATAAGTAATTAAAGATTAGTACAACAGATTATTGGTTTTCTTCTTAATTTTATACATTTTTGCATGTTAATTTAATTTATAAACTAGCACATTAGATCATAGTTAAACATTTTGTGATATTTTTAAGCATTTAGTTACTTATACCGCCTCTTAGTATAAAGGTATAGTTAATGATTTTTCTAGTCATGATTCATATTCATCTTGTTTTAGGTCATGTTTATCAAGCTTGCATTTGACAACTTCAGAAGTCTATGGAGGGAGTCAACCAGAAATTTTCATGTAAAATCCTGAGCGGTCGTAGAAAGCTAATAGTTTATTAATGACTTTAGTTGTGCATCCTAATTAATAGGTATATAAATCTTACATAAAATACGGCTGATTCTATTCAACACCTGTTAAACAGTGCATACCTATCCATTACCATCCTTTTCGTCCCATAGTAATGAGTAGCATAATAGTTATAATCATATTTGTTATATAAATTACTGCAATATCAATTCAAGAAAAAAGCTACAGGTCCCTGTTTTTAATGTTGTTATCAGAAAAGTCCCTGTAGAAATTTATATGTAAATTTGATCCCTATTTTTGAAAAATAGAAAACGCAAGCTGCCTTGCATTTTCTGACGGAAAATGCAAAGCAACTTGCACTTTTCAAATTTTGAAATTTTTTGTGAAAATTTTGAAAACGCAAACTGGTTTGCACTTTTTGATTTTGAATTTCTTTTGAAAATTTTGAATTTTTTGAAAATTTTGAATTTTTTGAAAAGCGCAAGTTAACTTGCACTTTCTATCAGGAAAGTGCAAGTTATGTTGCGCTTTCTGATTTAGAAAAACAGGGACCTTATTTACAAATACATTGCTACAGGGACTTTTCATGTAAGAGCATCAGAAATAGGGACCTTCTGTGCAAAGCCCCGTAAATTATTGTTCATAATAATAAAATAAAGGAGTTGTTAATTATGTGTTCTTGGAAATTCCTTTTTAGTAGTCATGTTTTTAGTCATAACTCCATCAAGTACCTATGTAAAAACTATATCCTATAACCTGCTAAAGTTTAACTGATCAAATATGACATTATGCTCATTACTTCCGACTTGCCCTAAATGATGTGATTGATATTATGGACCGGAATATAAAATTATCTATTTCCAAATTGAGAGATGCTTCAGTCATGCTCTATTATGACCATATATAGGTATAGATTTGTTATCTTCTCAATATGATATGCCATATATTGGTTCAAAAAATGCAAATAACAATGGCTTAGAAAATACTTCTTTTAACTAATTTTGTATAAATTTCAGTTTCAACTTTAAGATATAATATGATCAATTAACAAGAACATACAAAATCTAAAATAACAACTTTAAATAAAAAATAAAATTTGGATCTAAAATAAATCATTGTACTTTCAACATATAAAGATTTAATTTTGAATCAACAAAATAAAGAAAAACAATTGATTAATTTGAACATGCAAATTTTAGATCCGAATGATTACACTTTAATTTGGATGTTTACAACGTAGATGTACACTTAAATATTGTTCAAACTATAAACAAATTTCAATTATGAATCATCGAAATAAAATGCTATCATAAATAGAAACTTTTTTGTTTAAATCAAACGAGGCAATAATACCTACATACAAATCATGACGAACAAATTAGTTTTCATTAAACGTAGTATTAGATCATAATCAAGACAAAAGAAACATACCTTTTAACCAAAGCCTTAAAGAACACCTTGAACTATGAATTCTTTTATGAAAACAATTTCCAAATCACAAGGATGCTAATCCTTAAAATGACGACCTTAAGTATTAGATAATATTTGGATTTTGAATTTGATTTGAGAGTTCTGTTTTTTAAGAGGGAATGTGTTTTCTGCCATAAAAATGATAAAGAAGGAGGTTAAGAAAAAGTGAGATCTAATTAAGCTTTGAGAGCTTACATGTGTAGGCTGAAATGAAAGAAAGATGGAACCAATCTTATATCATTTTCCTTCAGTCTCAACCATAAAAAACAAGCCCCCTCAAACCCTAGCCTCCTTTTTCATGATATTGCTGAAATTTTCACCCTCTTATGATGGGCCTTAAACCCATTTAAGTCTTTGTAAAATATTGTGCAATTAAATCAAATTTAATCACTTATCAATATCATTTATTGGTTAATACATTTATAAATATTATAAACATATCTTTTTATATCTATTTCATATTCAAATTTATAACTTTTAACGACCCAAAATTTTATCACTTTAATTTGGAACATTTGATTCATTTTAAATATTTAATTTCAAAATTATTTTCAACAAATAATCATGTTTTTTTGTGATATATAATAATGATGTATTTATTTTGGAAAAATGTTCATAAAAAAATATTTTCTTCGGATAAGTGCCGATAAAATGGCCGAAAATCGTTTTATCGACAAACAGTTCTATAACTACTAGATGTCGTGTACGGAACTGGATACATACACTTATTTATCCATTTAAACAAGAATATGATATAAAATTACTTATTTTATTTTTGGAACAAAATGTATTTATGACATCATCAATAATGCTAAAATATTTAATAATTTGTTTATGAATTGAAATTGAAATTTAATGATTAATAATTATTATAATTATTTAAATAATTGTTTTAGAATGATAATAATTCATTTTAATTAGCTATATAGTGAAATAAATCATATTTTATACAAATACATACTTAATTTAAAAATATACGAAAATTTGTAGTGGTTTATTGATATAATAACACTTTGTGCAAACATTTGTTTAATATTGATTTAAATGGTTGTATAATTCAAATGTGATCATTTTGATTAATTAATAATGATGAGAAATTAGTTTTTAAATTTTGTTTACATTCATATGTAATTCAATTTGTAAGTGAAAATGTGATTGGGAATTGGTTTCTCTATTTTCAACGGTTTAACGAACGAAAGTTATTCAAAATTGTTGCAACATTGTTTATATGTTTCATGCACATGTATAACATACACATACACCGTAATATTTACATATACCATATATAAACGTATAATATATACACACACTCTCCTATATTCACATACGGTGGAATATCCTGACATTTATCACAAAACTTTGCCATTAAGTAAATAGAAAAAGCAATCTAAGCATCATAGATCAACTCCTCACACACACACATGAGTGCACATGGGGTGAAGGGGATGGTCATGCATGAGGAGGTGAAAGGGGCGTGGGTTGAGGGTAGAGAGGTAAATGCACATTTCGATATTTATTTCCATTTTTCTTCTACAAATACACACCCTTATACTTCATAATTCAACACAACATTCTTCATTTTCTTCTCTCTTCTCTAAGCTATTTCAATGGCTACTTACCTTAAGTGTAACGACCCACCTTTTAGGATGGTTTAAATCGAAAATAAACCATACATTCGAATTCAAACCATTCAAAAGTTAAGATTATCAACAGGATAAATAAGAAAATAAAGAAAAGAAGGAAAAGAAAACATAGAATCTAAAGTGGAATGACAAAATATAATAATAAATAAATATTTCATGAAGTTGTTTTACAAATAACATTTGATTACACTTTTACAATACAATTAGAGTTAAACATACAGCAGGTATAATAGGATAATGCAGCGGAACAATATGATGCAGTGGAAAAATTACTAATAATATAACATACTAAACTCTGTCTTCATCCTCCAGAAATAGAGACTTCAACGCTGAAATGCTTAGGCTGATTCGAGCATAATGAAAAGACAAAACACTTGAGTTAGAACTAAAAGATCTTATGTGAGTTAAATCAAAAAAAAAATGAGTGTAATGGCTTCAGAGATGTTTACGGGATTTCACACCTCCTATCCAGTGTATAACGTGCATGCAATAACGTAAGATATGTTTCGGGATTTCCATCTCCTAGGGATTCGTTAAACTATTTATATGTAATAACATACGTTATATATATAACGTATATTAGTAAAGTAAATTATTAAAATATCGTTAAGGCATTACCCATATCCCCCTTAACATATTTTTATAAATGTCGTAGTCCATACAGCAATGTAAACTCCACCAAACCGGTGGGCTATCAGGGAGCACTCCATAGGTGAAACGACCCTGACTCGACGCTCCAAAATCGACATCCATACTTCATCCGTATTTGTATGTCGTAGATTCAAACATCGAATCTGGTTCGCCAGAGCTTATAACACATTGGAAAAACAACACAACGGAAACAAAAGAATGATTTTATTGATAAACAATCGAATACAACATTTGGTACAAATGAGATATCAACATTTATCAAAGATAGATACAACAGCGGGAATAAGAAGACAGCAACAGCAGCGGAAAACAACATCTCCAATTGCCAAAGCTCCAAAGATTCCAATCCAAAAGCTTGAGCCACCAACATGTTGAACTTAAGCAAATCTGGTGCACCAATGCGATTGCCAAACCAAAGACTGAATGCTATCGAATCTACATCTATTATCCTACAATCTGAAAACCTGACTCTAGGTTGCCTGTGTGGAAAATTGTGGGGACATAGAGTTTAGAAAGGGAACAACAAACTCCAGGTCAGTCGTGGGACTAGTGTGAGCAAACAAAAACAGATTTATCTTGAACAAAAGCAAACAAAAAGAAATAAAATGAAATCCGCTATGCTTTTTGGAAAATGAAACAACCATAAGACCTTCCCGCACACACACAATGCAAGCGCACAACTGGACGAGATTTCTCCATATGATAGTCAAACATGTTTGATACGCAAAACCTTTTGATATTGTTATTAGTGCATAGTGCATAAAACCTTTTGAAAGTATAATATTAATGTTAGCCAGCATACTTCCATTATAGTATACCTACTAAAGCTACCATTTAAACGGCAGGTCACCACCATTGATAAATGGCAGGTTATACGACTAAAACCGTATAGGGATCGTATTGTTTTGTTTGGATTTCCAACAAATGGTGGGGCTAAGGAACTTCCTCATCGAACGGGTACGCCTCTGGAGGGATGCCCCGAGAACCAAACCGGATCTCTGCCAACACAAGGCCGGGTTACCTATGTAACTAGGTAACTAACTATCACGACTATGCCATCCCCCAATCGTCACCGACCTTTATCCGAGGCCTCGACGACAAAAATTCCAACAACCACATAAGTTAAATATCTAGGCTCCATACCATGATATCACTTTTTATCCAAAAGGAAATGCACATACCCTAAGGGCGCGACCCTCATAACCTTGCTGCATACTTCCTGTTTTGACCATTTCAGGGTTGTGAGGTTTGACGAAGTCTCGTCCACAAAGCTACGCTTTTCACAAAATCCATGCTTCGATCAACAATGATCAGCAACACTCAGCATGCCATATTACCAAATTAGGAATATATCACTAGTAACCATCAACTACATAAGCTCTGAGCTCGTACGTCTCATAGAAGGGTGTTAAGCTAAGTGAATAAATTCTCCTCCACCAAATAGAAATGTGTTAGATAGAAATCGGCTTTATATCTCAAAGTGTAATGTCAGACATATAACCATACAAGTCCGTTCCAGGTTCGAACGGAACCGAAGGCACTTCAAAAGAAGCCCTTGCAAATATGGGTATTCACAATCCCGATCGGACTCCCCATCACATATGGAGATCTTTATACCGGAGCAACTCAGTGTAGAGACATTTGATAGGTAATCCTATCGTTCTCGAAAATAACCGATCTTCACCACCGTCTTCAAATGCAGTCCATTTCGTCGTATCATAATTCGGAATGGGTTATATGACATAAAGTCCTCTCCCGGCTAAACCGGATAATGAGCGCTTATTTTAAAAGCATATGGATATATTGAGATCTTAGTTAAGCCACATTTTTTAACCTAAAACCTTTCCTTTGAATGGTTTAAGCAAATTTCCACTTTTAATCTTTTTAAATAAAAGATTCACCTTTTAAAATCCACTTCAATTTGAAACCAAGTTTCACCAATCTTTCATAAAGATTCATTCATAGCTTTCAAAACTATTTCCATTTCAAATATTTTATACAAAAGAAACACCTTTAAGATCCTCTTCAATTTGAAAAAAAAGTTCACCAATCTTTCACAAAGATAGCTTCACAAGTTTCAAAACAATTTCCACTTCAAAATTTGATTTACACACAACTTGAAAATCCATTCAATAAAAACAGGAAATTCTTTCGTTATATGGAAGCCATTATCATTTGAAAACAATTTCTTTTCATTTGGGAAAATCTGATTCAATTTACTCAAGTTATAGCCTTTCAAAGTATACATTGGAAAAATCAGCGAACTGCCGTATTCTCGGCAAGTCCTATTTGAATTAAATTTAAATTCCTAAAATAATTTATCCAATATACTTCAAAATGGATTTAAAATCCATACACACACACACACACACACCCCACACACACACACACACACACACACACACACATATATATATATATATTGTATAACTTGTATGTCCGCGGGTGCGGCGCAGTGGAAAGGAGGCTTAGGTTCTGGTAAAAAGACCCAAGTTCGATTCCGAATATGCGCTTCCCTATCTTATATAAATTTACCTGGGGGTATGGGGGCTTGGATCGGCGGACGGCTTTACTATACCCTCCTCATGAGTTTACCGACCTACCGAGTTCTCCTGGGTTTTCAAAAAAAAAACTTGTATAACCCTTTCAACCCATAGTTTTCAAAATAATTTCAAAGCTTAAACAAGATATGTTATATTCAAACTAAATTTCAAATTTCAAAACTTCCTTTTCAAAAGCTTTTCATATTTAACACAATTTCATTTCCAAAACCATTTGGATTTGAAATTCAACTTTTAACTTTTCACCATTTGAATAAAATGACATTAAATTCAAAATATCTATGGCCTAACCAATTTCCTCGTGAAATCCATATTTTTGTGTGTGGTGTAGCCCAGGGGTTTTACACACAACAATAACATATCACAACCATCATCAATTCAAGCACAACAATATCGATATGCAGTATAATCCTATAACGCTTATCCTCAATCACAGATTCAAAGATGTAAATATGTAAATTCATTACGGATAAGTAAATCACAGTTCACAGCTCAATCATATCACAGAACATCACATATCAAGGATAACAAACAATTCAAAGCATTCTATACAATCCAAACATCCATAAATAAGATCAATTAATCACCTGATTAATTTAAACTAGATTAATTACTTATGAGTAAACTACTAATCTTGGTTAATTAACATTAATTAATTACAAACCATTTTAATTAATTATCCTTTAATCATTTATTAATTATCCTTTAATAATAAATTAATTAAACTTTAATCATTAATTAATCAATTTTAATTAATAAATAAATCAACCTTTAATCATTAATTAATTAACCCCTAATTATTTAATTATTCTTTAATTAATTTTCCTTAATTAATTACATTAATTAACCCTTAATCAATTACCATTTAATTAATTATCTTTAATTAATTGCAATAAGTGATTATCCATAATCACTTATATTAATAAATTACAAATTAATTACACTGAGTAATTATCCTTTAATCACTTGATTAATCAACTTTACTCATTAATTAATTACTTTTTAATTAAGTAATTATCTTAAGTAATTATACTTAATTAATTCCATTAATCAATTATCTTTAAGTGATTAATTACTCTTAATTACTTGCATTAATTAGTCAACCTTTAATTTAATTACACTAAGTAATTATCCTTTTAGTTACTTGATAAATTAACCTTTAATCATTACTCAGTTATCCTTTAATTTATTATATTAATAAGTCAACCATTAACTAATTAAGTAATTATCATCATCTTTTAAATTTCATTAAGAAATTACTCAAGGCCTTAATTATTTTAAAAGATAAATGATTTATCTTTATTGATTTCTTAATTATGATTAACACATAAATTTAAAACATTTATCCTTCTAATTAACACTTAATTACATTTCTAAGCTAAGTTTTAAAAATAACTTAAAAATTACTTAACAAATTTAAGTTAAACAAATCATATAACTTTTTAAATCAAATGTTAAATAAAGCATTTATTATATATAAAAAGAATTTATTTAAGAAAAAGGTTTAAGCTAGATTTATTTTAAAATTTAAAGCTTGCTTTTATTTAAATTTAAAAACTGTTTAAATCTTGCTTCGGGTTCAACCCAGAAAACACTCGAGTCTTGACCTGAGAAAAATCCACTTTTTCTTTTCTAAACGTAGTTTTAGTTTAAAATTCAAAATCTGTTAACAAGGCTAAACACTCACGTTCCTACTCGAAATGAACCCGAGACATCACCCTCGTTTCCCCGAGTCACACCCGAGTATGCTTCTCCTCCTTCCACGAGCACATCAACACTGACACCAACAGGTGCATATGCACTTGCACAATTCAACGGCGACGATCAGGTCACCCAAGCCACCGTCGACGAGTCATCAATGACCTACCTTTACAATCCCGACCACCCAAAGTTCACCACAAACTCAAAATCGATAACGAGAAAATCTCAAACAACCTGGAACTGAACCCATCACCTGGAAACTCCTCGTCCTGATGACGCCAACCACCAGAACTCATGAAACTCCGGCCACACCCTCTCCAGCCATCCACGCAACATTTCCCCCAGTTCCTATGAATACCGATGTCCCAGAGACGCCGCAGCAGCCCAATTTCCAGCCTCGACCAAACTTAGGGTTCAATCCCTAAACCATCATCGTGACGCCACCTCGGTGGATAATAAATCCACCTGACATTTTTCCTAAACTCGACAACTCCCAGCTACCTCCAATGGCGATCCCGAGGCCTCACCGTCCATCGATCGCTAGAAATTTTCCAAAAACCATTTTCTGGTCAACGCCGATTTTCTCACTCGATACAACACTATAAATTCTGAATTTCCTTTTAAAAATCATAGTTTTCAAAGTCGATTCAAGTTATTTACTTGAATCAGCAAATCAAAATATTTGATTTCAACATGTTTTAAAATTCTTACTGACTTTTCCATTTTCCAGATAAAATTCCAACTAATTTTACTTACATTTATTTTTAAAACTTAATCTTTGTTTAAACAAACATAAATTGTTTGAAAACTAAAACCTAACAGAGATTGGATGAGGGGATTAGGAATTTGGATCTAAATTTTTAACCTATAACTATAAAAATAGAGATATACACATGTATACAGACACACACACTTCAAACACATTCATATATCCAGGAATCACACTTACACACAAACACACACACACACACACACATGCAAAGCATAATTCATTCCAGGAATTCACATGCAACAGATTTTCATTTACTTAAGCTTTTAAGAAGAGTGTTTACTCACCTGGATTTGGGAAGAAACAGAGAAACAAAAGCCTGGAAAAATGATTTGATCTGGAAGATTGAATTTGAACTGGATTTCTTTGTTTAAGTTGAATCTTTGCTTTTTAAATATTTAGTTGATTTGATGTTGCTCAGGTTGAAATGCCTCAGATTGAATCAGGTTGAAGCTGCTTTTGTTTTTGATTTAATTTTCTTTTGATTCTTTTTTCTAGGTTTTGAATTTGAATCTTAGTTGCTCTGATCTGAAACTTTGTTTAGAAAACTTTGAACTGGATATTTGCTTGTTCAGGTTGAAATTGAAACAGGCTATTGATGTGTGATTTAGTTTTTTTCCTTGTTTAAGCTTTCTAGGGTTTTTTGATTTTAGTTTTTCAGATTTGAAAATGAAGATGAGAGAGTAGGAGTATATATAAAATTTTGAAATTCTTTTATTAAAAGAAAGTGAAAAATAGGACATTTGTATTTGCATGTTAAACAAAGGCTAACACTTGTTAATACATACTTTCTTTAACCTACACTTGCTAAAACAATTAAATTTATGTTTAAACCCTTATTTCAATTAATTTATAAATTTTGTTTTAAACCCTTATGTTATTATAAATTATGTAATATGTTTTCTTACGTTTATATTTATACTAAGAAAATGTACTATGTTTTAAACTTTTTTTACAATCTATACTTAGTTCATACATAATTATAAAAGAAAGAACATTAGCCTTTTATTAATCGTACTTAAATTTTAAACTTAAGTTAATATATCCCGACATATATACAAGCCATTATTATTTCAAAAGATATATATATATATATATATATATATATATATAATAAAGCTTTTGAAAATCTATTATTCAAAACATAACTTCCAAATCAATATACATATATACACATTCTCATATTGGAAAACAAACTTTTATTTATTTAAAATATAGAGTTTTCAAATATATTATTCAAAACATTTATTTTTGAATTTCAAAAATCAAAATTTTATTTCAATCTATTTATGTACATATAAATATGAACACATATCTTATTTAATTTTGGAAAAAGTTCAAATTAATTTACCATTTTCCAAAATTTTATATTAATTACTAAATTTATTTGGCCTAAAAACGGGAATGTTACAGACTCCTCCCTTAAGAAAATTTCATCCTCGAAATTTTCTAGACAGGGAGACAATCAAAGAACACATAAACACACAGAGAAATAGCTTTCCAGATTAAGCTGAATATCTATTCTATATTTGGCTTACCAAATCAGAATACCATCAATAAATACGAAAATGATCTTATTCGATACTTTATGAAACATACTCGAGTATCAGGTCTACGAAATATGCAGGGGCACTGGTTAGTTCGAAGGATAACTAATCGTTCGTAGAATATATTGAGACCCCAAAGAATATACATACAGATACAATTCAATTCAGCTTCATATTTTGTTAACAATTTATTTCAAATAAAATTTCAAATTTATTAGAATCAAAATGAAAAGCTGATAGGAACTGATGATAAGAATATGAAATATGAGCTTTGTAACAACCCGGAACTTCGCCTCAATTAATAATCGACATTTAAAACGATTAACATTGTTGCTTATTGCTAATTGAAGTTTTTTTGCAATTTTAATTAAAATTCTTTTATAAATTATTAAAAGGAATTGCGGGCTTTGTAAATTAAATAGTGGTCCATGTTTTTTTTTAAACTGGGCCGTGATAATTCTTAAAACAAATAGCCGTTCCCCTTTTTATTTTATTTGACCCGTTCCTTCATTCTTCAAACCCAAAAACCCCAAACCTAAAACAAATGAGAGAATAAAAATGGCGGCTTCTTCTGGTTGCTCGCTCGTCTTCCCTCGGTTGCTCTGGCTTCGCTCGTCTCTGTGATGCTTAAATTCGTCGACAAGGTGAGTAATTAAATTTACTCACATCTAATTTAATCTTAATATAGGGTTTCTGCAAATTCGATGTTGATTTGATTTTGTGTTATCGGTTTTGAATTTGTGACTTTGTTCAACTTGATTTTCGGCTGTTCAACTGTGTTTCGATGTCGATGATTTATTTTGTGTTTTCTGGTTATTTTGGCACTGTGGTAACTCGTGACCACCACGGGTTTATCTGCTTTTGACTTTTTGCTTCGGCACTGTCTTGTTCAACACTGCTATTTTGATTTCTTGTTGCACTTTGTATCACATCTCTGTATATGTCCATATGTCTGATATATGACAATGGGTCCAATTTCAGTTTGCCTATGGTGTTGTACTTTTGTGATTTCATTTGTTCACTAAACTGGTTTGGTTTAACATATTGTTGAGGTTCATGTATGTTGGACTCTGGTCGTTTGTGCCATGGTTACTATGTTGTTGTATCAGTGTTCAGCCAGGTTTGAGTTTTGCATTGAAGTTGAGACCATTTGATAGCTGTGAGTGCACTTGCAGTGTACCATGTTGTATCATATTGTACTCCGGTTTGAGTCATTTCCATATTTGGTTGTAATGTCCACCTGAGTTGAATTCACTTTGTCCCTGATCTGTTCATGTCTTATACCTTTAAGTTCATCCTTGGTGTTAGCTTTAAGGATGTTGACAGGCTTATGCATGTTGTATTTGCCATTCACTAATGCATTTGGAATTGGTCTGTTGTCATGTTGCTTTATTACAGTGGTCTGGACATTTAGAATTGTTGTTGCATACTGTACTTCATTTGCCACTGTTTGGTTGATGTCACCTGAACTTGATATTGTGGTATCGTGTAGCTGTGTCATTGTTTGATTGTTGCAGTCCATGTTGCCCAGTTTACACAGATGCTCCACTTGTTCATTTTGTTCAAGTGTACTTTATATATGTGGGTGCTTGAAGCTTGCTCTTGTAGTCGAGTTCCTGTTGTTGCTGTTATATCACTTCGAATTGCATTTATGTCCAATGCATAGTGGTCTTCATTTTTGTTGGTGACAAGTCTTTGTGATCTGCACTGTGCATATGTTTGGTCTATGTAGTTGCAATATTTATGTACACTACCGTGTTGTACTGAGCTCGACATTGCTTCATGTTGCCTTCATGTAGCTTTCATTGCTTACTGAATTTTGTCGAGACTTGTTGTATTATGATTTGTACCTGTGTTGAATCCAACTGATAGCTCGGATTTGACCTTGTGCCGATTCCTATTTCATCACTGTAGTGGCGAGGCAGTGCACGCATGCGTGTACTGCAGCCATACAGTATTGACATTTAATTTGATATTTAAATTATTTGAACCTTCATTGATTTTGGTTCGTTGATCTTTTGGTACATCATCACTGTAGTGGCAAGGCAGTGCACGCAAGCGTGAACTGCAGCCACACTGTATTCATTGGGTACATTATCACTGTAGTGGCAAGGCAGTGCACGCAAGCGTGAACTGCAGCCACACGGTACGGCTTTTATAATATTCTATCTTGTTTCGATTTATTGATCCTTTGCGTATTCCATATTCCGTAGTGGCGAGGCAGTGCACGCGTGCCTGTACTGCAGCCCAACTTGAATTAATATTTTAATTGATATTTCAATGGTTTGAACTGTTTTGTTTATTTCAATTCAATATTCTGAATTGCATTCTGATTTGGTTTAATTACTGTCGTCTATTCATTATTTAATTATTATTGCTTCTGTGCACTAATAACTGAGTTTGAATTAGACTGACCCGAGTATTATTTTCTTTGAATCTAATACTCGGGTCAGACCGAGTATTTCAGGTTGTAGATATTCTGCTTTGGGTTGCTGCTAGAGCTATGAAGTTCTTTCATATCTTTTGGAGTAGTCGTCGTTATTTGTAGTAGTCTGTATAATTGTATAGGAAGATATGTATTCATGTTATTATATATGTTAATGTACTTGTATATGTAACTTCTTGAGTCGACTGTTGTGGTTGTATCATATGTACCGTGTCATATGTATTGTATCAAATGTATTGTAACTGACATTAGTTATTGTATATATGAGACTTTCTGTTTTATTTGTGTTCCGCATTATATTATCTGTGTAATATTTTATATTTACTATTCTAAACTATTACGAACCATCGTAGTTCGTTTTATACTGGAATTGAGGTATGTCGATGGGAGAAAATAAATCAGAGATGAAAAATGAAAGAATATATATATATACCACTCCTATCGAGATAACCAATACTAGTGTAAGGCCTAACTATTGATGGCCTCTCCTCAACAGCCTTATTCTCCGCGCTAGTTGACAGCATTACACCGTAGTGTTCTTGGCTAGCGTGGGTATAGAGGTGGGGCGTCACAGCTTGGTATCAGAGCCTGGGGTTTAGAACAAATATAAAATATAACTTGGATGGAACATATGTTACAACTATTTGTCGATATTTTATCTCTCATCTTTGCATATGATTATCTTTGATTGTTAGGTATGAATTCCTAACGCTTATTCATGTGCCTTTGATTTTGATATCGTGAAAGTATTTTGGCTTCGGCCTCCGTTTGCTTTGCGAACTCAAGTTGGATTTTTGATGATGAGGATTTTGTTTTTTTGTTTTCGGCTTTGAATTGATTTTGCCGACGTTGATTTTGTTTGAACTTGGCCATTACTTGTTGACTTCGGCATTGACTTGATTTTTATTTTTGTTGAAGTCATTTATGCATTTATGCTCGTCCTGCTTTGTTTTTCCAATTGTTAATCGATTCTTCTTTTCCGATTAGTTGTTATCTTCTTTGTCGACTTTGATAACTTCTATTTCTGGGATTTTTGGATATTCCTACTTTGATGGATTTGGAATTGAATTCTTTGGATTTTATTCACGTCTTCGAATGTGAATTTTAGTAAATTGATTTGGTTTCCAAATTTAATCGATTCTTGTTAATTCCCCGATTTGTTGCTATCATTTATTAGCAACTTTGATAACATTTTCTTCGAAATTTTTGTGAACATACCTTTTGATGGAAACAGTATCGATTTCTTTGGATTCTATTCACATCTTTGTATGTGAATTCTTGTGATTGATTGTTCCTACAATCATTTTTGTGATTTGTCACTTTAAAAATATAAAGGTTTTCTATACTAATAGTAAATATCAAAACCCTTTTCTCCAAACGATTTCAAAACTATTTTACTACAAAGCTCTTTTCCTAAACCGTTTTCCAATCTATTAGTATATACTAACCTTTATCTCACTCGTATGAGAAATCTAATTAAACGACTTAGTAAAACGAGTGGTATATAACGCTTGCGTTTACTTCGCCGGTTAATTCTTGGACTTATTCGATTGAATCTCTTGTGACAATTTTCTAGTGAAGATTTACAGTTTGTTCGTAAATATTTAAGTTAAGCAAGTGGTTATGGGACATGAAGCTAAACTTTTATATTTACTAGCTTAGTGTAATTGACACTTCTCGTTGATCTTGATGATCGCTTTATGAATTAGACTAGCAACTGCGCGATGTCTCTTTCATTGTAAGGTTAGGCTAGACACCACTTGTGTAATTCCACTCACACATACCTTTTTGCTTTTTGGTTAGCCTAGACACCATTTGTGTGATTCCATTCACACATACCTTTTTGTTTGCGAGATTAGGTTAGACACCATTTGTGTGATTCCATTCACACGTATCTTTTTGCTTTTTGGTTAGCCTTGACCTCATCTGGGTGATTCAGACTCACTCATGCGGGGTAGCTCCCCATGGTCTTCGGACCGTCATGTGATAGGCCTCTTTCTCTTTTTATGATTTCTGGATTTCTCGTGTTGATTTTTGGAATTTATGTTATTGACTTGTTATGAGTACAAGTTTCGGGTATGATGCCCCCTTTGGATCTTTGAGAAGATTCTTGTGATATTGATTGATCTCTGGATGGTTATGACGATCATCTTTGTGATTTAGACTAGCAATTGTGTGATGTCTCTTTCTTTGTTTTCTGGTTAGGCTAGACACCACTTGTGTGATTCCATTCACACATACCTTTATGCTTTTTGGTTAGCCTAGACACCATTTGTGTGATTCCATTCACACATATCTTTTTGCTTTCTGGATTGGCTAGACACCACTTGTGTGATTCCATTCACACATACCTTTTTGCTTTTTGGTTAGCCACCAGGAGATAGCGTCTCGATTTGCGTTGCACATGTTGGTGAGTTTTCATGCTCACGTGTAGGTGAGTTTCCATGCTCCCGTTCTCGCTTTGCGTTACACGTGTTGATGAGTTTTCATGCTCACGTGTGGGTGAGTTTCCATGCTCCCGTTCTCGCTTTGTGTTGCACGTGTTGGTGATTTTTCATGCTCACGTGTAGGTGAGTTTCCATACTCCCATTTGAGTTTCCATGCTCCCATTTGAGTTTTCATACTCCCGTTCGAGTTTCCGTACTCCCATTCGAGTTTTCGTACTCCCATTTGAGTTTTCATACTATCATTTTGTGATATATGTATTTCTTGTGTAGATTTCTAGAATTTTTGTTTTCTGGATTTCTTGTGATGATTTCTAGAATTTGCGCTTCACCAATTTTTGTGATTTCTATTGATAAGTTCTATAAATTTTTGTGCATTGGTGAATTCGTGTGTTATTGACTTGTTATGAATACAAGTTTAGGGTATGATACCCCTTCCTATCTTTGAGAAGATTCTTGGGACATTTTTGATGAATGAAAATTCATTGGTATTATATTTTGATGCCAATTATTTCGATGAAATTTTGACGTATTAACTTCAGTAACCGTCAATTTTAAAATGAATTTTCAAGCGGTTATCCCGCAATGCTGTTTTTGTTGTCCGTTTTTACGGTATTTCGAGAAGTGAAATTTCCTTGTCAAAGTTGCTACTGACGTTGCTATTTTTATCACATGTTTTAAAAATTTGTTATTCTTCAAAATTGTTTCAAAATAAAAATTAAAATTGATTTCAAGATTTTTACAGTTTACACTTTCAAAGAATGAGGAAGCGATTTAAACATTTCAGAAAAATCGAGGACTATGACACCTTTCTTTTACTGATTCGCTTAATTCCGGACTTGTCCTTTTGAGAACGTAAAATGTTATTTATTTAAAATACACAATTTTGCACATTCAAGGAAACGATGAAGTGAATTAAACGATTTAGTAAAACTCGTGGTTATGGGTCATGTGCGTTTGCTATTTCGGTTAATTTCGGACTCGTTAATTGAAAAATTTGTGATTTCTGATTATCGTTTTTGATAATCAGATATTTGTTGTTTCTGATTATCGCTTGTGATAATCAGATATTTGAGATTTAATTATCGTTTGTGATAATTAAACATTTGTGATTTGAGATTTGATTATCAATTGTGATAATTAAATATTTGTGATTTGAAATTTGATTACCGTTGTGGTAATTTCTGATTATCGTTTTGATAATCGGATGTTTGTGATTTTTGATTTATCGTTTTTGATAATCAGATATTTATTGTTTCTAATTATCGTTTGTGATAATTTGATATTTGTGGTTTAATTATCGTTTGTGATAATTAAACATCTGTGATTTGAGATTTGATTATCAATTGTGATAATTAAATATTTGTGATTTGAAATTTGATTACCGTTGTGGTAATTTCTGATTATCGTTTTGATAGTCGAATGTTTGTGATTTCTGATTTATCGTTTTTGATAATCAGATATCTATTGTTTCTAATTATCGTTTGTGATAATTAGATATTTGTAGTTTAATTATCGTTTGTGATAATTAAACATCTGTGATTTGAGATTTGATTATCACTTGTGATAATTAAATATTTGTGAT
The DNA here is from genome assembly GCA_030765085.1 of Allium cepa. Lineage (NCBI taxonomy): Eukaryota > Viridiplantae > Streptophyta > Magnoliopsida > Asparagales > Amaryllidaceae > Allium > Allium cepa. The sequence goes on along the minus strand of CM060937.1, from coordinate 885,422,696 downwards.
TTGAAATTTGATTACCGCTGTGGTAATTTCTGATTATCGTTTCGATAATCAGATGTTTGTGATTTCTGATTTATCGTTTTTGATAATCAGATATTTATTGTTTCTAATTATCATTTGTGATAATTAGATATTTGTGGTTTAATTATCGTTTGTGATAATTAAACATCTGTGATTTGAGATTTGATTATCAATTGTGATAATTAAATAATCGTTGATTCGTGATTTCTAATTATCGTTTTTGATAACCAGATATTTATTGTTTCTGATTATCGCTTGTGATAATTAGATATTTGAGATTTAATTATCGTTTGTGATAATTAAATATTTGTGATTTAAGATCTGATTATCGTTTTGAAAATTGAATATTTGCTGATTTGAAATTTGATTACCATTGTGGTAATTCCTGATTATCGCATCGATAATTAGATATTGCTGTTTCGTGATTTCTGTATTCTGATTATCTATTTGATAACCAAATTTTGTTGAGAATTTGTGAATTTCTTTTATGAAATTAAAAGATTTCTTTGGCGTTTATATTGTACTACGCCGGTGTACCGGCTCAATTTTCTGCTATTCATGACGTTTTCCACGTCTTCCAATTACGGAAATGCCTTAGGGATTTCCATCCTTGTTCTTTGGCAACCTTCTATTCACATCATTGCTTCGGAGGTTCAGTACCCTCGAAATAAAGATGTTTTTCTCGTAAAAGCTCAGTGGTTCTCAAATCCTCTGGATTTCACTTTGGAATCCAGAGAATTCTTCGAGCAAACACGTTCAAGGTTACTCTTTCGTGCTCTTTATGGTGAACTTCCTATTTCAAATTTCTCCATCTTGTGATGATATTCTCTTATGGTTGTTATCTTTTGTCTATTTATTCCTTATGATTGCGGGGACGCAATTTCTTTAAGGAGGAGAGTCTGTAACAACCCGGAACTTCGCCTCAATTAATAATCGACATTTAAAACGATTAACATTGTTGCTTATTGCCAATTGAAGTTTTTTTGCAATTTTAATTAAAATTCTTTTATAAATTATTAAAAGGAATTGTGGGCTTTGTAAATTAAATAGTGGTCCATGTTTTTTTTTAAACTGGGCCGTGCTAATTCTTAAAACAAATAGCTGTTCCCCTTTTTATTTTATTCGACCCGTTCCTTCATTCTTCAAACCCAAAAACCCCAAACCTAAAACAAACAAGAGAATAAAAATGGCGGCTTCTTCTGGTTGCTCGCTCGTCTTCCCTCGGTTGCTCTGGCTTCGCTCGTCTCTGCGATGCTTAAATTCATCGACAAGGTGAGTAATTAAATTTACTCACATCTAATTTAATCTTAATATAGGGTTTCTGCAAATTCGATGTTGATTTGATTTTGTGTTATCGGTTTTGAATTTGTGACTTTGTTCAACTTGATTTTCGGCTATTCAACTGTGTTTCGATGTCGATGATTTATTTTGTGTTTTCTGGTTATTTTGGCACTGTGGTAACTCGTGACCACCACAGGTTTATCTGCTTTTGACTTTTTGCTTCGGCACTGTCTTGTTCAAAACTGCTATTTTGATTTCTTGTTGCACTTTGTATCACATCTCTGTATATGTCCATATGTCTGATATATGACAATGGGTCCAATTTCAATTTGCCTATGGTGTTGTACATTTGTGATTTCATTTGTTCACTAAACTGGTTTGGTTTAACATATTGTTGAGGTTCATGTATGTTGGACTCTGGTCGTTTGTGCCATGGTTACTATGTTGTTGTATCAGTGTTCAGCCAGGTTTGAGTTTTGCATTGGAGTTGAGACCATTTGATAGCTGTCAGTGCACTTGCAGTGTACCATGTTGTATCATATTGTACTCCGGTTTGAGTCATATCCATATTTGGTTGTAATGTCCACCTGAGTTGAATTCACTTTGTCCATGATCTGTTCATGTCTTATACCTTTAAGTTCATCCTTGGTGTTAGCTTTAAGGATGTTGACAGGCTTATGCATGTTGTATTTGCCATTCACTAATGCATTTGGAATTGGTCTGTTGTCATGTTGCTTTATTACAGTGGTCTGAACATTTGGAATTGTTGTTGCATACTGTACTTCATTTGCCACTGTTTGGTTGATGTCACCTGAACTTGATATTGTGGTATTGTGTAGCTGTATCATTGTTTGATTGTTGCAGTCCATGTTGCCCAGTTTACACAGATGCTCCACTTGTTCATTTTGTTCAAGTGTACTTTATGTATGTGGGTGCTTGAAGCTTTCTCTTGTAGTCGACTTCCTGTTGTTGATGTTATATCACTTCGAATTGCATTTATGTCCAATGCATAGTGGTCTTCATTTTTGTTGGTGACAAGTCTTTGTGATCTGCACTGTGCATACGTTTGGTCTGTGTAGTTGCAGTATTTATGTACACTACTGTGTTGTACTGAGCTCGACATTGCTTCATGTTGCCTTCATGTAGCTTTCATTGCTTACTGAATTTGGTCAAGACTTGTTGTATTATGATTTGTACCTGTGTTGAATCCAACTGATAGCTCGGATTTGACCTTGTGCCGATTCCTATTTCATCACTGTAGTGGCGAGGCAGTGCACGCGTGCGTGTACTGCAGCCATACAGTATTGACATTTAATTTGATATTTAAATTATTTGAACCTTCATTGATTTTGGTTCGTTGATCTTTTGGTACATCATCACTATAGTGGCAAGGCAGTGCACGCAAGCGTGAACTGCAGCCACACGGTATTCATTGGGTACATTATCACTGTAGTGACAAGGCAGTGCACGCAAGCGTGAACTGCAGCCATACGGTACGGCTTTTATAATATTCTATCTTGTTTCGATTTATTGATCCTTTGCGTATTCCATATTCCGTAGTGGCGAGGCAGTGCACGCGTGCGTGTACTGCAGCCCTACTTGAATTAATATTTTAATTGGTATTTCAATGGTTTGAACTGTTTTGTTTATTTCAATTCAATATTCTGAATTGCATTCTGATTTGGTTTAATTACTGTCGTCTATTCATTATTTAATTATTATTGCTTCTGTGTACTAATAACTGAGTTTGAATTAGACTGACCCGAGTATTATTTTCTTTGAATCTAATACTCGGGTCAGACCGAGTATTTCAGGTTGTAGATATTTTGCTTTGGGTTGCTGCTAGAGCTATGAAGTTCTTTCATATCTTTTGGAGTAGTCGTCGTTATTTGTAGTAGTCTTTATAATTGTATAGGAAGATATGTATTCATGTATATTATATACGTTAATGTACTTGTATATGTAACTTCCTGAGTCGACTGTTGTGGTTGTATCATATGTACCGTGTCATATGTATTGTATCAAATGTATTGTAACTGACATCAATTATTGTATATATGAGACTTTTTGTTTTATTTGTGTTTCACATTATATTATCTGTGTAATATTTTATATTTACTGTTCTAAACTATTACGAACCATCGTAGTTCGTTTTATACTGGAATTGGGGTACGTCGATGGGAGAAAATAAATCAGAGATGAAAAATGAAAGAATATATATATATATATACCACTCCTATCGAGATAACCAATACTAGTGTAAGGCCTAATTATTGATGGCCGCTCCTCAACAGCCTTATTCTCCGCGCTAGTTGACAGCATTACACCGTAGTGTTCTTGGCTAGCGTGGGTATAGAGGTGGGGTATCACAAGCTTATCTACATGATTCGTAGGGCCACCATCACGCCAAAGCTTCTTTTTGTAGCCAGGAAACCGCCAAAGAATTGATGTCTGATGATAATCAAAAGAGATTGATAGAAAATGATTGTTTCCTTGTTGTTATAGGGTATTGACCATTTGTAGTGGTACTCCCCTGTCCTCTATCTCATCCTCTTCTTACACTCATACTCACTATCAATGAATAGTAAGAGAATTTTGTAAGGCATACGGACGGATATCTTAGTGATACTCATTTTAGGGCATTTATATCCCTATCTCTAATGAGTCACCTAATGTGTTATACTCCTAAGCTAAAGTTCTTACTTAACCTTCAGCTCTGATACCAAATGAAACGACCCTGACTTGGCGCTCGAAAATCGACATCCATACTTCACCCATATTCGAATGCCGCAGATTCAAACGTCGAATCTGGTTCGTCGAAGCTTATAACACTTCAGATAAACAAGACAGTGGAAACAAACGAATGATTTTATTGATCACAATTGAATACAACATTTGGTACAAATGAGATATCAACATTTATTAGAGATAGATACAACAACAAAAATAAGAAGACAGCAATAGTAGTGGAAAACAACATCTCCAATTGCCAAAGCTCTAAAGATTCCAATCCAAAAGCTCGAACCACCATCATGTTGAACTTAAGCAAATCTGGTGCACCAATGCGATTGCCAAACCAAAGACTGAATGCTATCGAATCTACATCTACTATCCGACTATCTAAAAACCAGACTCTAGGCTGCCCGTGTGGAAAATTGTGGACATCCAGGGTTCAGAAAGGGAACAATAAACTCAAGGTCAGTCATGGGACCCGTGTGAGCAAACAAAAACAGTTTTATCTTGAACAAAAGTGTGACGACCATGAATTTTGAACATTTAAAATTAGAATATTTAATTGACTTTAAATATTTGAATGCTATGTTTAACTTGAATTTCAAATAGAACTATGAATTTGGAGATTAAATTATTGAATTTAATTTATTGAAATTGGGTAAAATGTGGTATCTTCAGTTTTATGCTTTTTTTTTGAAAAGCAAAGAGCAATAAGCTCATTTTATTGACTTAAACAAAGTTACAACACTCACTTACAAAACACAAGATACAAACATAGCCATTGCAACACTACCTGCAAACCACTAGAAACAAACATTGCCAATACTCACTTGACAACAGACTAACCAATACTACAACCACATATACACAAATTACATGAAATTTAAAGTGAACTGAAAACTACAGTTGAACAAAACAATATGTTGCAGCCTCATACTCAAATCAGACTTCTATCTGCTCTCATGCTAGGAAATAGCAAACCATCATACTTCAACTTCAGTCTGAGTACTTGAATTTGAAAATCCAGGCAGCAGACATAAAGCTAATCATCAAATACAGCCTGATTTCAACTCAGTAAGAATACTGCCATGAATCAAATTGTAGAGTTGTGAAGAATTTTTAACATCAATACCAAAAACTCTATTATTTCTTTCTGTCCAAACTGCATAAATCAACTTCTTCAGCAACTTTAGGAGCAAAAAGGTCATTCTAGTCTTCCATCTAGTAGCTTTAAACACATTAAACCACTCAATAGCACTAACAGGTGATGGTTTGTAGAAACCACCATTTGACAAAAGCTTATACCATATTTGATATACAAATGTACATTCAAAAAACAAATGAGTATTTGTTTCTTGATCTGATCTGCAGAAAACACAGGTATCCTCTGAGATTAAGCCTAATCTACATAGCTTATCTTTAGTATTCAAAGCATTTGCCATGACCTTCCATAAAAGTAAATTTTCTTTAGCACTTCCACCAAATTTCCAAATTCTTGAATACCAAGGAAAATAAGAACCAACTCCAAAGAGAGATTTGTATACGAGTTTAACAGAATGAGGCTTTCCTTTGTCAGACCAAATCAGAACATTATCATTATTGTTAATTTTATTGTTAGTAATAACATTCCAGAGATTTCTGAGCAGACAAGAACTAGAGTATGGTAAAACAATACTATCATCATGGATAAATTCATCAACTATAGCTGAATCAGAGATACCAGAGTTTCTTCTGAGATTATAATCCACAACAGTACTTAAAATTAATCCTTTCCTAGCCCATGGAGAATGCCAGAATGATAGGCCTTTAATTTGAGTATAGTTACATTGCAAAAAAGGGATAAATGTTTGCCTAAGCTTAAGAATACTTCTCCAACTCCAGCTGCAGTTCTGTGGGATTTCCATAGTCCAAAAATTCTTATGACCAATCAAGTTTTGATTAACCCATTGTGACCATAAGCTTCTATCTGTTTCAAAAATTCTATTGAAGTGGACTGATATTGCAGCCTTATTCCAAAGAAATATATTAGTTATACCAAGACCACCATTCTTTTTAGGTTCAAACAGTTTATAAAATGAAATTGGGATTAATTTCCTGGAAAAAGGGTCTCCATGCCAGAGAAATTTATTAAGAGCACTAGAAATCATGTCAATCAGTTTTACAGGGAGAATGTAATGCCTTGTCCAATAATTGGTCATAGCAACAGCAATGGATTGAATGATTGTTAACCTACCTTCTTGAGAAAGCTTATCAATGGGCCAAACAGTAAGTCTTTCAATGATCTTCTCAAAAAGAGGTAAGCAATTATGCTTTGAGATTCTTGAACTCAAGATAGGTAAACCCAAATAATAAGAATTCCTTGGTAATTCAAGAAGGCCTGAAAATTCTATGATATCTTTCTTCTGAAAAGAATTTAAACCAGCAATCATGATATTTGATTTTTGAAGATTTATTTGCAAACCAGTGATAGAATGGAAAAGATTTAGAGATGAAGTAATAGATTGAATATTATTAAAAGAGGGTTTTGTGAAGATAATAAGGTCATCAGAAAAAAGAAAATGAGTGATTATTGGATTTTTACATTTGGGATGAAGCTGCAACTTATTTTTAACTACCAGATCCTTCAAGATAGAATTCAAAAGCTCCATGACTATTATGAATAAGTAAGCCGAAATTGGATCACCTTGTCTTACACCTTGTTTACCTTTGAAATATCCATACAAACCACCCTCTCTAGTAATAGAATACTTAGGTGATGAAATACATGTGTAGATCCATGCTAAAAAAGGTTTCGGGAAATTCATTCTAGACATAATAGCTAAAATAGAAGGCCAAGCAATGGAGTCAAATGCTTTTTTAATATCAAGTTTAAGCATGCACCTTGGAGAAATATTTGCTCTCTCATAACCATACAACAATTCTTGAGTCAAAAGGATATTATCACTTATTGATCTACCAGAAATATAAGCAGCTTGGTTGTTTGAGATGATAGAAGGTAATACAGTTTGCAATCTATTTGTCAAAATTTTTGAAATAATTTTGTAAATAATATTGCAACAGGATATTGGCCTAAAATCTGAAACTGAAGAAGGATTATTAATTTTGGGAATCAAAGTAATTGCTGTTGCAGCAAGACAATCAGGGAGTTTATTATGGAGGAAAAAATGTTGAATGGCCTTAACAATATCAGATCCAATTATCTTCCAACTCTTTTGAACAAAATGAGCATTAAATCCATCTGGTCCTCCACAACTATTACTATCCAGGCTAAAAACTGCAGATTCAATTTCATTTCCAGATATTGCATTAATCAAAGCAATTGATTGAGAGGTAGTAATGGTAGGGTGATTAATATGAAAAAGAGGATCTATATCAGGAGTGAATAATTTGGATGGGGCCAGAATAGATTTGAAGTACTGAACAAAAGCCTCATTTATTCCATCAAAGGTATTAACCATGTCACCAAACATATCCTTGATCTGAAAAATATATTCATGATTCCTTTCTACTTTAAGAAAATTATGATAGTACCTAGTATTCCTATCAGCCTCCTTTACCATTCTCAAGTGAATCTTTTGCTTAAGTGAAGAAACTTCCTTTTGAATAATTTTGTCCAGAGCATTTTTTATTGCAATTCTAAGTGAATTAAGGAAGTATCAAAAGGTCTCTCAGTCAGCATAGTCTGAATTCTATGGAGCTCATATCTAATCTGAGTGGAAAGATTAGAAGCCTTACCAAAGTTGGTAGCAGACCACTTCTTAAGATGAAATTTGAGTGCCTTCATTTTGAATGTAGTATTTGACAAAGGATCCCTTCCATATTGTAAATTCCACACCTGGTTTAAAATAACAAAATATTCATCTTGCTTTGTCCAGAAATTAAAAAATTTAAAAGAGTGCTTTCTACCATGTATATCATCAATTCCACAATGAAATAATAATGGGCAATGATCAGACAAAGAGGGATTTAAGATATTATAAAAAGACTTTGGCCAGAGTTGAAGAAAAGAGATGTTTAAGAAAATATGATCAAGCTTACATAAAGTAGGATTACCACTCCTATTATTATTAGACCAAGTGAAGTCTGGACCAAGAATTTAGCAGAGATAAGATTTGATTGAATAAGGGCACTGTTTAATGGAGAAATATCTTTAAGAGATAAAGGGCAGCCACCACATTTCTGATTACTTGCATACATAGAATTGAAATCACCACCAATTAGCCAAGGAGTAGAAACTGAGTTTAAAGATGGAAGGAAATTAAGAAAGACCTGTCTTAAAGATAAGGAATTATGAGCATAAACAGAGGTAAGATGAAAAGAAACATTAGAAGGCACGTGCAAACATAGGTAGTGAATATATTGATCAGAAGCATTTAACCTGGAAAGTTTGAAAAAATTTGGATTCCATAAAGTGAGCAATCTGCCATGATTGGCTTCAAGAAAATTATCATCATATAACCAGGATGGAGCAATCAAATTCCTAGCCTTGATAGTGGCTTGTATATCAAGCTTTGTTTCAGATACACACATTAATTGAATATTGTTTTCAAAAATAAGATTTTTAATCTCAACTTGCTTTGAAGATAAATTAGCCCCTCTTATATTCCAAAAAGCAATATTATTCATTTAATAGGAAGAGGAGGAAATATAGTAGAAGGATTTTTCCTAGTATGTCTATGATGAGAATTGTTTTTGGATGAGGATAAAGGTAAGACTTCATGTGGCTTAAAGTATCTGCCCTTATTGAGATCATCAGAATTAACAACATTGTTTTTACCAGACTTTGAGTCAGAAGGCTCAACAGAAACTGAAGGTGGGGGTAACAAAATATTATTTGGAGGGGACAAAAGAAGATAAGGTGAATCAGGATTAGGAATGGGGGATTTTGTGCTAAAATGAGAAGAACAAGAAGCTGAAGTAGATGTTGATGTAAATGGAAGTACAGAAGAGGCTACTGTATTAGCAGATGAGGATGAAAATTTTCCATCTACCAAGATAGAAGTAGATGGTTCAGAGACAAATGAAACATCATTAATAGCTGTATTAAGAACAGAATCAGATGAGCTGATGGATTGAATTAGAGTAGATTTGGATGAGAGAACTTCACTGACACTATTTTTATTAGTAACAAGTGAAGTATCATTTAAAACTGCAAAGGAATTAAGATTTTCAGAGGGACATGAACTATTATTATGATGTACTACAGCTTCAAATGTTTTGCCTACTTCCAACTGATTGACAGAACTAACATTAGCATTATTATTATTTTCCATTGATACTGCTTTCTTCTGTTTCCAAGCCCCTTTATTTTTTTTATTAACAACTCTCCAATTAAGATCAACTGCACTACCATCTTTATTACCACCTTGATTATTATCTACCTTCACACCCACCACATGATTTTTATTTCCAACAGTTACACCATCATCACCCCCAACACACTGCTTGTTCACAAATTCACAGGATATAGTGTTGTGTCCAAAGACTTTACAGTGAGTACAGATACTAGGTTTCCAGTCATAAGACAATTGTACATCAGGACAATTACTTCCTAATTGCGAAATATGAATAGAGCTAGGTAAATCACAATCAGGAGAAATCTCCACTAGTGCCTTAGCATACTTAAATCTTTGTAATTTTTCAGTGGTACTATCAAAACAAATCAATCTACCAACGTGACATGCGAGCCAATTAATACCAACTAAAGTCCAAAGAATGATGGGTATCTTGTGAAAATGGATCCAAATAGGAACCTTCTTAATCTGAGCTTGCGATAAACCAATTGATGGATCCCATTTTATAATGATGAACATTCTACCCCTAATGAAAATAGGATCCGACTCAAGAACATGATCCCTATCTTCTTGACTAGAAAACTTGAAGTAGAAATTAAAACCATCTGATTTAAAATCAACATCACCTTTGAGTTTCCAGTATCTCTTCAAGAAATTGACAACAGATAAAAAAGAGAGAGTGCCATCCAAAAAAAACCCCACCAGGTGATCATTCCAATACTTAATGCCTTCTTCCTTAACTAAATCTGGCAAATCAGTGGGAGGCTTGTCACGAGAGATATCAAAATGAATCGGTTTATAAGATCCAGCAATTCTAGGTAAAGATTTGAAGAGCGAAGACCAATTCGATTTCAAAGAAGTAGAAACATCAGGATCAGATGAAGGCAATGAAACAGGAATAACTGGAACAGAATTGAGAGAAGTAGAAAAAGAAGAAACAGAAGATGAGGAGGTAGAAGAGGAAGCGGAGGAATGTAAAGAAATGAGAGGTGGAAACGAGGCAGAGTCAAGAGAGAAGGAGGAGGAAGAAGGATCGGGCGCCATTAAAATTTCAAAAAGGAAACTAAAAAGAGGAATGTTTTCAAAGTATATCACTATATTCAACTATTATTATGCATATTTCAAAAGGAGTGCAACACGAGGACTTCCCAGGAGGTCACCCATCCTAGTACTACTCTCGCCCAAGCACGCTTAACTTCGGAGTTCTGAGTTGAAAATTTATATTGATGATATTGAAAATAATAGAAGCTTCAGAGTTGAATTTGAAACTGTTTTGTTCAGTTTTGAAATTATATAGTTTAAATCGATATTTAAAAATAGCCTTCCGAGGCATAGTCTCGGAATTCGACGAAACCAGTTCCATTGGATCCGGAATATTATATTATTATCGAGTTTCAATTTTCGTAGTGTCTGGAGTGATCGTCTGGCCGTATGAATAGCAAACGCGCTGAAATTTTTTATCGAAATTTAATATAATAGCCAGTTCAAAAAGCTATCTTCTCAATACGATCGAATTTGGACTCGAAACCTTTTCCAGTGCGCTCGAAATAGGGTTATAACATTATAAGCGCCTGGCGGCACGCCTCGATTGGAGATTGAGTTTTTGAATTGCATTTGTCGAAACAATTTAAATTTGAATTTAAAATTTTAAAATAAAAATAGTTGTTGAAAAGCCTTGCATAACACAGATTACAATTTTAAACACGTGTCGTTTACAAATCAACATGCATTCGTTTGGAAGATAGAGAAAAAATATAATACTTATCTCGCTCATAGTTTGAATCGAATCCAGTTCGATTCATTGTTCGAGTCGATCTCTGCTCCTTTCTCAAGCTCGAACTCGAGCAAGGACGAGGCGGAAAAGTTCGAATGGGCGTCGACTTTAATTGCGAGCGCACGCGTCTGGTGGAAGCAAATGCGAGCTACGACAAAGGGATTTGTGTGTATCTAGGGTGAACCAATCGAGGGCGACGTGCGAGTGGATGAGTCACTGATGTGATAGCGAAGGTTGCGGCGTCGCATGGTGATGTTCGCGGTGGAAAAGCATTCTGCGGCACGAACGAGGATGGAGGCTAGGATGGGCTTTGTCATGACAGTGAGTATATTTTATTTTTGATTTTTCCACTAAATTATTTAGATACATATTATATAGAATAAATGATATAGGTATAAAGTTTTTATTTAATTTAATATCTATGCAGATTAGTATAAAAAATGTAAACTTAAAAAAGGAAACCATTTAGAAAAAAAATTATATATATACATATATATATACACAAACAATCTTTAAATTCTTATATGCATGCAAAAGAACATAATTTTTGCAGTAAAGAAATTTTTTATTTTACCATTTACAGAAATTATTTTATATATATGTATATTGGAGGTGGTAAACTAAATATAAGAGTTTAAATAAAGATACGATTTAAAAAAAAACCATATAGCTTATTTTGATATGCAGTTTGAAAATTGGAAAATAAAAACAAAATGCCATTTACTAATTTATTTTAGTGATTAATTTGTTTAGTTAACTTAAGTAATTATTGTGGTAACTAGAAAATATTTTTATTAAAAGGAAAATTAGTTTGAGATTAAATTATTAGATAAAATAGCATTTATTAAACGATAGTTAATTATTCGATCATTTCGAATATTAATAAATCATAAAATTATTTATGCTAGGTCAAATCTGTAAAGAAGCAAGCCGGTTTGGAAATATATTGCATGCATAAGCAAAGGTGAGATCTTCTCACTCAAGTTCTAATAATCGAAAATTTCAGTTATTGGTTGATTGTTGAATTATGATAGTAAAATTTAAAATGGTTCATTGTGTGCTTGGATGATAAATTATTATCAGTTGTATTAGAATAGACCCTATGCGCCGCATAATAGCAGATGATATTATATTAAACTCATATACCGCGATATTCCACCTTGAAGTGGAATTAGTATTATATTTGTATTTGGAGTGATTGATTTCCCGCATTATATAGCGGATGAGACCCTATGCGCTGCATAATAGCGGATGATATTATATAAAATCCCATTCCACCTCGAAGTGGAATTGGTATCTAATTGTTGTTGTAACATCCCAAAATTTTGAATTTTAAATTCGGTAACTTGTTTAGATTTTTGAAATTCAATTTAAAAAGTTTCAAAAGAAATATAATCTTATTAATATTAATACTACAAGTTATATGGAGATAACTAAATATTTGGTAGTTTAAGCTTTATATAAATAATAATAATAAATAAAGGAAAATATATAACAAATAAGAATTCGTGTTAAACCATAAAATAAAAATATATGTTATAAATTTAATGTTGATAGTTAAACTTTGAATAGCAATAAAATTTAAAAATGTATGTTTGTAATAAGATTATGTGGTTATAACATGACATATGGAATACACATAAGTGCATGTAAATTTGTAAACCAGGAAACAATCAAACAAAGACTTATGCAAGAAGATAAAGAAAAAAATCTACTAAATAAAACAAAATTGTACTTACAAAAAAATCAAAGTAAGATTGCAAGTTAACAAGGATGGAAACATGAGCATTAAATGCTTTCAATCTCGGCACATAAACAAGTCATTCGAAATAACATGAAAGAAAGAAATCTATGATTAAAAGTATACAAATAATTACAAAGTACAACTAAAAATCTTGCTTCAGTATTCTACTAAAACCTGTACACTTCCTTTGTATATCAACCTATTTCATCAGTTCATTGATCAACCTGAAAAAATATATATAGCAAACCAGCAAAACAACTACAACCTGAAAATAATTACAGTAGCACCATCAACAAACTTGAAGATTGGAACAAAAGATTCGAACAAGGAAAATCAAAAAATGTTTTTTCTCAAGCCTAAAAGCTCTCTGTTTCAAATATTATCTCTATGAGTAAACTTGTTTTTTCCCTTAAGTTGAAACCTAAGTAATTAGTTCATAAAATCTTGTGATTGTTATATATTGAAAAACTGTGTTCTGTATGATTTTTCTGTGATACTGGAAATTGATCTGTTCTTTTAAACTTTTGGTTTCAGAGAAAAAGTAAATTAAAAGCATCTAATAAATCTTCATACCAATGTTATAAACTTAGGATTTTAAATAAAATAAGTTTGTTGAATTTAAACCATGGCCTAGAAATAAATTTAGCTCGAAATGAAAAAAATTGACTCTGTAACTTGGTTTACAGTAAAATAAAATAAAATCATATGATAAGTTCAACTATTTTAAATCATTGATTTGATCACATAACTTGAATGAACATACAAAGTTATGATTTTTAAAAGCAATATGATGATTTTTACTTAAGTAGTCAAAGAGCAGTTCGAATTTAAATCGAAATTGCATTTTTCCTAATTCCTGGTAAACGATTCGATTATAAACATTGAAATTTGGTTTGAAGCTTGTTTGAGCTTCTGTGATGATGAGAAAATTGCTAAATAATTTTTTGAATGCACGAATTTTTCGAACGAATCTAAAGTAGGGTTTAAGTTCGAAGTTTGCAGTGAGTTGGAAGAATGGTGATTTCGTCGCCATGGAGCGATCGAGTTGCACGTGATGATGGGGGAGGGTAGTACGAAACATTAACGTGCTGTGGCCGAAGTTATAGCATTGCTGGTGGTCTGAGATGCGACGGCGAGGCATTTTGGTTGGTGTTGTCGATTTGCAGTTTTTCGAGCTAACGGCTAAATTTCGATTTCGAGTTCCCTGGGTCGAATCGAGCTTTAATCTCGAGTACAGGGGATGTTTGCGATTTGTTGAAGCTCGCGACGTTCGCCAGAACGGCGGCGCGCTTTAATCTCGAGTACAGGGGATGTTTGCGATTTGTTGAAGCTCGCGACGTTCGCTAGAACGGCGGCACGACGCCGTGCACGTGCACAACCTCGACTCGGTGTCAGTGAGTTTGGGCCTGGGGAGAGACTCAAGGGAGCGTTTGAGTAAAAGGAGTTTTGACTCGAGTTCTCTCGCGTTCGAGTGGAGGGTTTCAACAATTGATTAAGTTAAGACTTAAGTAAGAAAAAAAATGAAAGGAAGAAGAAGTAAGTACGGGGAGAAAGAAGACGACTCGAAGATTACTCGAGTAGAACAAGAGGAAGTCTCGGGTTTGCTTCCTTTCAGAACTGCACATAAATTAAAAGAAAAAGTAGTATAGTTAAGTAATTTGTGTTTCAACAGGTTTTAAGCATTGAAAACTAAACAAGTGTTTAACAAGTTAAGTTAAAAACATTAATACAAGTTTAATTATTTTAGTTAATACATAACAATGTTTTCTAAAACCTTAATTTATATTTTAATTAAGTAATTAACTTAAATGTTAAATTTAAATTACCATTAAAGTTTTCACTGTAATAAAAGTATAAAGAAGATTTTTAAATGTTAATTTAGACAAATAACCAACTGTTTTGAAAAGCAATCAAGAATGATTAAATTAATAATTAACTAAGCAATTAAAGATTTATATTGTAATTAAAGATTGGTTAATTAATAATTAAGTATCTAATTAATTAAGAATTGTTAAATAGATAATTTAAGTTAATCAATTTATAATTAGTAGTTAATTGATTGAGGAATAATTTATTAACAAAGTTAATTAAGATTTTATTAATTTATTTGTCGTTAAGAATAATTGATCGTCAATAAAAATAATGATGTGGTTTATTCACTTAAACTACATTGGAAAATAAGTAACTATTGTTCTGCACTGGATTATTATTTCTGTTGCGATCGTAAGACTGTGTGATGTAGATTGCTCTGTGCTGAACTGTGATTTGTGATTTAATTCTGTGTTGATATGAAAACCCCTTTGCCCGTAAAACGGCATTTAAACTTCGATGCGACATGGATTCGGATTTCAGTTAGTTATCCGAAACCCACATTGAACCCTGAATGTGAATCTTTGTGATTGATATATCCACGTGTTTCAAAATTTAACGCTCACTATTCGGTTTAGCCGGGAGAGGACATTTGTGTCATATAACCCATTCCGAATAGTGATATGTCGAAATGGATAGCACTTGAAGACCGTGTTGAAGGCCGGGTGTCTTCGAAAACGATAGGATGACCTATCGATTATCTCTGCACTGAGTTTCTCGGTATAGAGATTCCCTAAGTGATGGAAAGTCCGATCGGGATTGTGGATACCCGGATTTGCGAGGGCTTCTTCCTTTATTGGACGAAGTGCTTTCAGTTCTGTTCGAACCCGGAACAGACTTGTATGGTTGTGTGTCTGACACTACACTTTGAAGTATATAGCTGATTTCTTTCAAATACGTATCTGTTGGTGGCCGAGAATTTATTCTCTTAGCTTAACACCCTTCTCTGAGACGTATGAGCTCAGAGGTTATGTAATTGAAGGTTATCAGCGATATACTTCCAATTTGGTAGCGTGGCATGCTAAGTGCTGCTGTGTGTTGGTGATCATTTGTGGATCATTTGTGATCAAAGCATTGCTTTCATGTAAAGCATAGCTTTGTGGACGAGACCTCATCGGACCTCACAACCTGGAAATGGTCGAAACAAGAAAGATGCGGCAAGGTTATGAGGGTCGTGCCCTTTAGGGTATGTCATTTCCTTCTGGAAAAAGGTGATGTCATGGTATGGAGCCCAGATATTTACCTATGTGGTAGCTCAAATTTCATTTATTGTGTGGTTGTTGCTTTGTGATAGAGAGCCCTCGAATAAAGGTCCCAAAGGACCGGGAGGTGGCATATTCGTGTAGTAGTTACCTAGTTACAGAGGTAACCCGGCCTTGTGTTGGTAGAGAGATGGTTAAGTTCTCGGGGCGTCCCGCCAAAGGCGCACCCATGTGGCAGTAGGAAGTTCCTTAGCCTGACCATTTGTTGTAAATCCAATTCCCAATACGAAACCTGTACGGTTTTAGTTGTATAACCTGCCATTTACTTATGGTGGTCACCACTATTTAGATGGTAGCTATAGTAGGCATAGTTTGGAATGTCTATGCTGGCCAAGATTAACGTTATACTTTCGAAATGTTTTCTACACTATGCACTAGTGATAATATCAGAGAATTTTTCTCGTATCAAGCATATTTGACTATCATAAGAAGAAATCTCCTCCAATTCTGCAATTGCATTGTGTATGTGGCGGGAGGTCTTATGGTAGTTTCATTTTCCAAAAGCGTAACGAATTTTCTTTATAAATTTTGTTTCATTTAAAAGCAACTGTTTTGTTTACTCATACCAGTCCCATGACTGACCCAAAGTTTATTGTTACTTTTCTAAACTCTGCGTGCCCATAATTTCCACATGGGCAGCCTAGTAGCAGGTTTTCGTGTTTTGGTGTTGCAGTATTTTGGAGCTTTTTCTTTGGAGATATTTTAGAAGCTTTTGGGATCTCAGGTGTTTAGTTTTTGGAAGTTCGCTATCACTTCATTCCTTTGAAGACTTTTATGGATATATGATCACTGTTGTATTATTATGATGGTTATTTAGAGTTGTGCTGTATGTATTAAAAATACTCTGATGTAGTAATGGATATTATGATGATGTTGTATCTGTGATGTATGCATGATATTCATTTTGTTCCGCTGTTTTATATTCATCTGATGTTGTTATAAGCTCCATCCGACTAAAGTTTGATTTTTGAATCTTTGGCAGTCGAATACTAGTGAGGTATTCAGTGTCAATTTTCGAACATTGGATTTTGGATCGCAACAAAGTGGTATCAAAGCTGAAGGTTGAGTGAGAACTTTTGCTACGGAGTATAATACATTAGATGGCTCATTAGAGATAGGGTGAAGTATACCCTAGAATGAGTATAACCAAGATCGAAACTCCAAATTTTCTTTGTCTATTTTCTTTAACTGCTGTTATTCCTTGAGATATTTCGTCCGTATATCTAAACCAATTTTCTTACTAATTACAGATAGTAAGAATGGGCATACGAAGAGGAAGAGTTAGGGGTCAACGGAATGCCACAGCACCTAACCAAGATCCCCCAACAGCAGTAGCGGTAATACCTATTCAGCAGTAGCCGAATCTGGCTGATTTATATAAGAATTTCTCAAGGCTTGGTGGCAAGCCGTTTACCGGCAAGGATCAATTGTTAAGGCTCAAGCATGGATTAGATCATGTGAGAAAATCGTTAGAGGGCTAAAGCGATAAGACGATCAGAAGCGACTCATAGCTTCTTGGAAACTTCAAGAAGAAGTCTTAGCCTGGTGGGAGACAGTTATTGTAGATAAGCCGGAAGATGAGTTTTCTTGGGAGAAATTCAAAGAAGTGTTTGGGAAGCGTTATCTGCCATCAGCTGGAATTTCTCGAATGTACCAGGAATTCATGGACTTAAAGTAGGGAAGCTTGTCATTCGATGAGTATCTAAACAAATTCAATGAATTGTCTTGTTTTGGTCCCAAATTGGTGAACACGCCTTTAAAGAAGAACGAAAGGTTCATTCATGGGATGAATAAGAAATTCCATGAAAGGATGACTGGCCACGTTAAGGAATCCTTTTCAAATTTGATTGATATGGGGTACAGATATGCCACACTTGATATGCAAGAAGCCCCGGTGGAGAAATGAAATTCAGGCAATCAAAATTTGAAGAAGAGGAAATTTGGAGGCAAGAAACCATGGCAGGGCAAGAAGAAAAAGAAGAGCAACCAGGGAAGCACAACAGAGAATGTCACTTGTTATAATTACTTGGAGAAGGGCCATTATTCTAGCAGATGTTCGAAGCCTAAGAAACAAGTCAGTCAATCTGTTCAAGCGAAACCCAGGAAATGTTATTATTGTCAGAAATTAGGACACGAAGTTAAAGACTGCCCAACCATGAAGCAAGCTCAGACAGCTAAGGTGTACACAGTCAAAGACCAACCTGCATCTTCCACAGCAGAAAAAGAAAAGGAGTTCTGGAAGGTAATCTCATTATTTATGATAGCATTGTTAGAGTTCTATTTGACACGGGCGCTACACATAGTTTTATCTCTCAGCAAGCTATAAATGAATTAAATCTTGAACCCGATTTTGTTGATGAGCGTATATGCGCAAAGAATCCAGTTGGAGGTCCCGCGAACCATTGTCTACGATATAGAGACGTTCCTATCTCATGTTCTTGTTATTAATTCCCTATCAGTCTCTTTGTTCTTGATTTTAACGAGTTTGAATTTTTACTCGGAATGGATTGGATAGCGAAATACGAAGCCAAATTGGATTGTAATAATCGATTGATTTCAATCAAAACTGAATTTGGAGATTTCATCGAGATTTCTTATGAGGACCCTAGTCCTAAAAGAGAAGGGTTGATGTATAACTTGGGTTATCCCAAACCCAGTTTGGAGTCTATACCTATTGTTAGAGATTTTCCAGACGTGTTCGGAGAAGTGAAATCCTTACCTCCACACCGAGAAATAGAATTCAGAATTGACCTCGTACCCAATGCTCGTCCTGTCGTTCACGCAAGTCGCAGGATGGCACCCAGGGAAAAGGTTGAATTAGTTCAGCAAACTGATGATCTACTAGCAAAAGGATTAATTCGACCCAGTGTTTTTGAATGGGGTTCAGCCGTCGTATTTGTTGCTAAATCCGACGGATCTTTGAGATTGTGTGTAGATTACCACGATCTCAATAAGAAAACTCTCAAGAACAAGTTTCCTTTACCCAGGATCGATGATTTATTCGATCAACTTCACAGCGCTCGTTTCTTTTCGAAGATGAATCTAGCTCAAGGATTCCATCAACTACGAATCGCCGATGATTGTATACATTTAACTGCTTTTAGGGGTCCCAATATGTTCTACGAATGGTTAGTCTTGCCTTTCGGGCTAACCAATGCTCCGGCATACTTCATAGATTTGATGACCCGTGTGTTTCGAGAAGTGCTGAATAAATTTGTTCTTGTATTTATCAATGATATCCTAACCTACACCAAAATCGAAGAGGAGCATGCTGAACATCTCAGAATTGTTTTGGAAATTTTGAGAAGGAACATCTTATTTGCAAAATTTTCCAAATGCCACTTTTGGGTTAAAGAGGTTAAAATTTCTCGGCCATATTGTTAATGAAGAAGGAATTGTTGTTGATCCTAGCAAAATTCCCTCTATTCTTGATTGGATGCGACCCACGACTCCGAAAGAAGTTCGAAGCTTTTTGGGTTTAGCAGGTTATTATCGGAAGTTTGTTTTGGACTTTTCGAAGATAGCTAGTCCGTTGACTAAGCTAACGATGAAGAATGTAAAATTCAGTTGGACTCCAAAATGTGACGAAGCTTTTAAGGAGTCGAAGAAGAGATTAACCACCGCTCTTGTTCTCGCTATTATAAACGGGAATCAGGGATTATCTGTCTATAATGACACCTGTGCTGATGGTCTGGGTGCGGTATTAATGCATAATGGGAAGGTGATTACCTACGCGAGTAGACAATTACGTCCTCATGAAAGAAACTACCCAACCCATGATTTGGAACTCTTGGCTGTTATCTTTTCTTTGAAGATATGGCGACATTATCTTCTGGGTAAGAATCTTTTCAGCTTTCTTAACAATTTACAAAATTAATTTAACTTAATAAATATACTTAATGAACTCTCTTTCTTTAGGTGAAAAAATCGAATTATTCACCGACCATAAATCTTTGAAATATCTCTTCACCCAGAAAGATTTAAATCTGCGACAACAACGTTGGCTGGAATTTCTGGCATATTATGACCTGGATATTCTATATACGTCGAGAAAAGCCAACGTGGTTGTCGATGCTTTGAGTAGAAAGCATGCTATTCTTGCTCATCTTGTTATCGCTCCTACTCTTCTCAAAAGGATTGCGAGACAGCAGAAAGAAGACGAGTTTCTTCGGGGAATTTGTAAAAGAATGCGCCAAGGTGAAGATACTAGTTTTGAGATGGATAGTAGAGAAATTATAAGATTGAAAGGAAGAATTTGTGTCCCTGACATTCCAGAGCTGAAACGTGAAGTTTTGGACGAATGCCACAAGTCCAAGCTTTGCATCCATCCAGGAATCAAAAAAATGTATCGTGATATCAAAAGAACTTTCTGGTGAAAGACAATGAAAAGGGACATATCCATATATGTGAGTCGCTGTGCTACTTGCCAACAAATTAAAAGCGATCAAAAGAAAGTGGCTGGTTTACTTCAGCCTTTGGAAGTACCGAAATGGAAATGGGATCAGGTATCGATGGATTTCATTGACGGATTGCCACGAACAAAGAAGGAAAATGAAGCAATTTGGGTTATAGTGGACCGTTTAACCAAACCTGCTCACTTCATTCTAGTGAAATCCACTCGAACTGCAGCCAGCTTAGCAGAGCTATATATAAAGGAAATTGTTCGTCTCCATGGTATTCCTAGTAGCATAGTGAGTGATCGTGATCCGATCATCACTAGTAGATTTTGGGAGGCATTCCAAGCCGCGTTTGGAACAAGATTGAATTTCAGCACTGCTTATCACCCACAGTCTGATGGGCAGACTGAGAGGATTAATCGAATTTTAGAAGTCCTATTGCGTGCTTGTATACTTGATTTTGGTGGTTATTGGGAGAACCATTTACATCTGGTCAAGTTCTCATATAATAACAGCTATCAGGCCAGTATAGAAATGGCTCCTTTTGAAGCCTTATATGGTCGTCTGTGTCGATCACCTGCATGTTGGATCGAATCAGGTGATAGATTCGTCCTTGGACCAGATAGATTAAAGAAGCCATGGAGAAGGTAGATTTTATTCGAAAGAAATTAGCTCAAAGTCGTCGGAAGAGCTATTATGACCGCCGAAGAAGAGATTTGGAATTTCAAGTTGGAGATTCTGTATTTCTGAAAGTGTCTCCGATGCGGGGTGTGTTGAGGTTCGAGAAAACTAGAAAGCTAGCACTGCGTTATATTGGTCCTTTTCCTATTCTGGAAAGGATTGGTCCTCCAGCATATCGAGTGCTGCTACCCAGCTGGTTGTCTGGCATGCATGATGTGTTCCACGTTTCTAGTCTTCGGAAGTATGTGCACGACACAGATAGTATTATTGTGGAGGCAGCTCAACAGGACCTTGAGATCACTCCTAACTTGGCAGTAAAGAGAGAGCCGATAAAGATTGTTGATCGTGATGAGAAGCGATTGAGAAACAAAGTTGTGAAATTGGTTAAAGTTCAATGGAGTGGTGATCCAAAGGATTGCACTTGGGAAACTGAAGATAATATGCAGAAGTCATATCCCAACTGTAGAGTGGATATTTCAACTTAAACTGGTAAGCCATTTCCTTATTATTTTTTTATGAATTCGTATATTCTTCGTTCCTTTTCTCTCTCTTTCAAATTTCAAGGATGAAATTTTCTTAAGGGGGATATTTGTAACATCCCAAAATTTTGAATTTTAAGTTCGGTAACTTGTTTGGATTTTTGAAATTCAATTTAAAAAATTTCAAAAGAAATATAATATTATTAATATTAATATTAATACTACAAAGTTATGTGGAGATAACTAAATATTTGGTGGTTTAAGCTTTATATAAATAATAATAATAAATAAAGGAAAATATATAACAAATAAGAATTCGTGTTAAACCATAAAATAAAAATATATGTTATAAATTTAATGTTGATAGTTAAACTTTGAATAGAAATAAAATTTAAAAATGTATGTTTGTAATAAGATTATGTAGTTATAACATGACATATGAAATACACATAAGTGCATGTAAATTTGTAAACCAAGAAACAATCAAACAAAGACTTATGCAAGAAGATAAAGAAAAAAATCTACAAAATAAAACAAAATTGTACTTACAAAAAAATCAAAGTAAGATTGCATGTTAACAAGGATGGAAACATGAGCATTAAATGCTTTCAATCTCAGCACATAAACAAGTCATTCGAAATAACAAGAAAAAAAATTTCTGATTAAAAGTATACAAATAATTACAAAGTACAACTAAAAGTCTTGCTTCAGTATTCTACTAAAACCTGTACACTTCCTTTGTATATCAACCTATTTCATCAGTTCGTTCATCAACCTGGAAAAAAAATATAGCAGACCAGCAAAACAACTACAACCTGAAAATAAATACAGTAGCACCATCAACAAACTTGAAGATTGGAACAAAAGATTCGAACAAGGAAAATCAAGAACTGTTTCTTCTCAAGCCTAAAAGCTCTCTGTTTCAAATATTATCTCTGTGAGTAAACTTGTTTTTTTTCCTTAAATTGAAACCTAAGTAATTAGTTCATAAAATCTTGTGATTGTTGGATATTGAAAAACGGTGTTCTGTATGATTTTTCTGTGATACTGGAAATTGATCTGTTCTTTTAAACTTTTGGTTTCAGAAAAAAAGTAAATGAGAAGCATCTAATAAATCTTCATACAAATGTTATAAACTTAGGATTTTTAAATAAGATAAGTTTTTTGAATTTAAACCATGGCCCAGAAATAAATTTAGCTCGAAATGAAAAAAATTGACTCTGTAACTTGGTTTACAGTAAAATAAAATAAAATCATATGATAAGTTCAACTATTTTAAATCATTGATTTGATCACATAACATGAATGAACATACAAAGTTATGATTTTTAAAAGCAATATGATGATTTTTACTTAAGTATTCTAAGAGCAGTTCGAATTCAAACCAAAATTGCATTTTTCCTAATTCCTGGTGAACGATTCGATTATAAACATTGAAATTTGGTTTGAATCTTGTTTGAGCTTCTGTAATGATGAGAAAATTGCTAAATAATTTTTCGAATGCACAAATTTGTCGAACGAATCAAAAGTAGGGTTTAAGTTCGAAGTTTGCAGTGAGTTGGAAGAATGGAGATTTCGTCGCCATGCAGCGATCGAGTTGCACGTGATGATGGGGGAGGGTAGTATGGAACATTGACGTGCTGTGGCCGAAGTTATGGCATCGCTGATGGTCTGAGATGCGGCGGTGAGGTATTTTGGTTGGTGATGTCGATTCGCAGTTTTTCGAGCTAACGGCTAAATTTTGATTTCGAGTTTCCTAGGTCGAATCTAGCATTAATCTCGAGTAAAGGGGATGTTTTCGATTTGTTGAAGCTCACGACGTTCGCCAGAACGGCAGCGCGACGCCATGCACGTGCACGACGTCGACTTGGTGTCAGTGAGTTTGGGCCCGGGGAGAGACTCGAGGGAGAGTTCGAGTAAAAGGAGTTTTGACTCGAGTTCTCTCGCATTCGAGTGGAGGGTTTCAGCAGTTGAATAAGTTAAGACTTAAGTAAGAAAAAAATGAAAGGAAGAAGAAGTAAGTACGGTGGAGAAAGAAGATGACTCGAAGACTACTCGAGTAGAACAAGAGGAAGTCTCGGGTTTGCTTCCTTTCCGAACTGCACATAAATTAAAATAAAAAGAAGTATAGTTAAGTAATTTGTGTCTCAACGGGTTTTAGGCAGTGAAAACTAAACAAGTGTTTAACAAGTTAAGCTAAAAACTTTAATACAGGTTTAATTATTTTAGTTAATACTTAATAATTTTGTTTAAAACCTTAATTTATATTTTAATTAAGTAATTAACTTAAGTTAAATGTTAAATTTAAATTACCATTAAAGTTTTTAATGTAATAAAAGTATAAAGAAGATTTTTAAATGTTAATTTAGACAAATAACCAACGGTTTTGGAAAGCAATCAAGAATGATTAAATTAATAATTAACTAAGTAATTAAAGATTTATATTGTAATTAAAGATTGGTTAATTAATAATTAAGTATCTAATTAATTAAGAATTGTTATATAGATAATTTATGTTAATCAATTATTAATTAGTAGTTAATTAAGTTAATTGATTGAGGAATAATTTATTAACAAAGTTAATTAAGATTTAATTAATTTATTTGTCGTTAAGAATAATTGATTATCAATAAAAATAATGATGTGGTTAATTCACTTAAAATACATTGGAAAATAAGTAACTATTGTTCTGCACTGGATTATTATTTCTATTGTGATCGTAATACTGTGTGTTGTAGATTGCTCTGTGCTGAACTGTGATTTGTGATTTAATTCTGTGTTGATATGAAAACCCCTTTGCCCGTAAAACGACATTTAAACTTCGATGCGACAGGGATTCGGATTTCATTTAGTTATCCGAAATCCACATCGAACCCTGAATGTGAATCTTTGTGATTGATATATCCACGTGTTTCAAAATTTAACGCTCACTATTCGGTTTAGTCGGGAGAGGACATTTGTGTCATATAACCCATTCCGAATAGTGATACGTCCAAATGGATAGCTTTTGAAGACCGTGTTGAAGACCGGGTGTCTTCGAAAACGATAGGATGACCTATCGATTATCTCTGCACTGAGTTTCTCGGTATAGAGATTCCCTAAGTGATGGAAAGTCCGATCGGGATTGTGGATACCCGGATTTGCGAGGGCTTCATCCTTTATTGGACGAAGTGCCTTCGGTTCTGTTCGAACCCAGAACAGACTTGTATGGTTGTGTGTCTGACACTACACTTTCAGGTATAAAGCAAATTTCTTTCAAATACGTATCTGTTGGTGGCGGAGAATTTATTCTCTTAGCTTAACACCCTTCTCTAAGACGTATGAGCTCAGAGGTTATGTAACTGAAGGTTATCAGCGATATACTCCCAATTTGGTAGTGTGGCATGCTAAGTGATGCTGTGTGTTGGTGATCATTTGTTGATCATATGTGATCAAAGCTTGACTTTCGTGTAAAGCGTAGCTTTGTGGACGAGACCTCATCGGACCACACAATCCGGAAATGGTCGAAACAGGAAAGATGCGGCAAGGTTATGAGGGTCACGCCCTTTAGGGTATGTCATTTCCTTCTGGGAAAAGGTGATGTCATAGTATGGGGCCCAGATATTTACCTATGTGGTAGGTCCAATCTCATTTACTTTGTGGTTGTTGCTTTGTGATAGGGGGCCCTCGGATAAAGGTCCCAAAGGACCGGGAGGTGGCATATTCATGTAGTAGTTACCTAGTTGCAGAGGTAACCCGGCCTTGTGTTGGCAGAGAGCTGGTTAAGTTCTCGGGGCGTCCCGCCAGAGGCGCACCCGTATGGAAGTAGGAAGTTCTTTAGCCTGACCATTTGTTGGAAATCCAATTCCCAATACGAACCCAGTACGGTTTTAGTTGTATAACATGTCATTTACTTATGGTGGTCACCACTGTTTAGATGGTAGCTATAGTAGGCATACTTCGAAATGTCTATGCTGGCTAAGATTAACGTTATACTTTCGAAATATTTTCTACGCTATGCACTAGTAATAATATCAGAGAATTTTTCTCGTATTAAGAATATTTGACTATCATAAGAAGAAATCTCCTCCAACTCTGCGATTGCATTGTGTGTGTGGCGGGAGGTCTTATGGTAGTTTCATTTTCCAAAAGCATAATGAATTTTCTTTATAAATTTTGTTTCATTTAAAAGCAACTATTTTGTTTACTCATACCAGTCCCATGACTGACCCGAAGTTTATTGTTTCTTTTCTAAACTCTGGGTGCCCATAATTTTCACACGAGCAGCCTAGTAGCAGGTTTTCGTGTTCTGGTGTTGCAGTATTTTGGAGCTTTTGCTTTAGAGATATTTTAGAAGCTTTTAGGGTCTCAGGTGTTTAGTTTTTGGAAGTTCGCTATCACTTCATTCCTTTGAAGACTTTTTTGGATATATGATCGCTGTTGTATTATTATGATGTTTATTTGGAGTTGTGGTGTATGTATTAAAAATACTCTGATGTAGCAATAAATATTATGATGATGTTGTATCTGTGATGTATGCATGATATTCAATTTGTTCCGCTGTTTTACATTCATCTGATGTTGTTATAAGCTCCATCCGACTAGAGTTCGATGTTTGAATCTTTGGCAGTCGAATACAAGTGAGGTATTTAGTGTCAATTTTCGAACATTGGATTTTGGATCGTGACAGTTGTGCTAACGTCTGTGGATGCAGGGAAAGATGTTGGAGGGATCCAAATTGATTCCTCAAATATTGAATTAGTTTCATATGTTGTGTGTTGATAATCTCTGTGTGATAATATTGTAATTGAAATCGTTGTAAGCTAAAATTTAGCCAAATATATTTTTGGTATCGTAGGGTACCAAAAATAGATAAAATTGGATTTTTGAAATTTAAGTAGAAAATTTAGAGTAAAATTTATTTTTTGAGAATGGGATAAATTTAAAAGAAGGAATTTTAAAAGGATAAAGTTTGATTTTTGAATCCTATTGAATAAATTCCAAATTATGGGAAAAGATTCTAATAAATGGATTTCGTGCAACATTCTAAATAGTTGAAGCATTTATTTAAAATCGGATTTTAAATAGTTTGGAAGAAATAAAGAGATTTATTTTAAAAGAAAATAAATTTGGGGAATCGACTTGAAATTGATTTAGTGTTTGAAAATAAATCTTTGGGAAATCAATTTGAAAATTTAATTTGGTGTTGGAAATTAATTTAGAAAATCAATTTGGAAATTGATTTGGTGTTGAAAGTGAATATTTGGGAATCGATTTGAAAATCATATATCAGTTGATATTTGGAAATCTAAATTCACAATGGGAATTTGTAAAGGAAAGGGGATTTTGTTTTAAAAATAAAAATTGGGTTATTTTTTAAAGTGTGGAAAGGAATTTACGAATTTGGAACGTAAATTTAAAATAATCGAGAAGGGTTTATAAATTGGTTTAAATGGACCATTTTGAAATGAAAGTGTATTTCCTTTGGAAAGCCGAGTATATTTTCAAAGTAGCTTTTAACGTATAAATTAAAAGTTCTAAAGATGGTTTTAAAAATAATATTTTGGAGAAATTATTTTCTTAAGTAATTTTGAAAATCTATAGAGTAAAGATTTATTTAATTAATTATAGAAGTGATTATTTAAAGATTTAATTGATAATTGTTTTAGAAAAAGGTTATTTGAATAATTGTACTCTATCTTCTAATTTTATTTTTAAAATTAGTTTGGACTTAAAGTTATATGTGATATTAGTATAATGTTTTCATAACTAATATTTAAGTAAGTGTTTAAAAATAGTTTTATTTTAAATGTTTTCCAAGTGTATTTGGATAAGCGATTTAAATTATTTTAAAGTATTTGGACTTTGCAGATTTTCAGCGGAAATAAATAATATTGGGAATTTTATTCCGCGAGTGAAAAATGATTTGAAATTTGTTTTCAAAGTGATAAAGTGTTAAAATTATATCTTGTGAAGATATTTTGAAAATGTGATTTGAAATTTGTTTTTAAACGTTTGAAGTGTTAAAACATATCTTGCAAAGATATTTTCGAAAATAAATAATTGGGGGAAAATTATTTGAAATCCAGTGATTGTTGTGAATATTGATTGATAGTTAAATAACCGACTATTAATATTGGCCTTTAAATGGCATTTGAATTTCGATGCGATCGGGGGTCGGATTCCAAACGGTTATCCGAAAACCACATCGAACCTTTGTGATTGTGATGGATCTTTTGTTTAAAAGATCAAAGTGAAAATTTGTTGTGATTTGTTTGAATCTGAATGTAACACTTATTTTAAAAAAAAGAAGCACTTGTTATTCGGATTAGCCAGGAGAGGACTTTGTGTCATAAAACCCATTCCGAATAATGATACGACGAAATGGGATTGCATTTGAAGATGGTGTTGAAGACCGGGTATTTTCGAAAGCGAAAGGATTACATGTCGAATGTCTCTGCACCAAGTTGCTCTGGTATAGAGATTTTATCACCCTTTGTGATGGGGATTTCAAACGTGATTAGTGAATATCTGGATTGTAAAGGCTTCTTTTGTAGTGCCTTTGGATCCGTTCGATCCTGGAACGGACTTGTATGGATGTGTGCCTAACGTTACACTTTGAGATGTAAAGCTGGTTTTTATCAAATACATTTCTGTTGGTGGCGGAGAATTTATTCTCTTAGCTTAGCACCCTTCTCTGAGGCGTACGAGCTCAGAGGTTATGTAGTTGATGGTTACTAGTGATACATTCCCAATTTGGTAATGTGGCATACGAAGTGCTGCTGATCAGTTGTTGATCGAAGCATGGCTTTGTGAAAAAGCGTGGCTTTGTGAAAAAGCGTAACTTTGTGGACAAGACTTCGTCGAGCCTCACAACCCGAAAATGGACGAAACATGAATGTTGCGGCAAGGTTTTTAGGGGTCGCGCCCCTAGTGTATGTCCATTTTCTTCTGGATAAGAGGTGGTTTGTGGTTGTTGCTTTGTGGTTGAGGATCCTCGGATAAAGGTCGGTTACGACCGAGGATGGCATACTTGTGAAGTAGTTATCTAACGACCCTGACTCGACCTTCGAAAATCGGCACCGAATACGACACTCATATTCAAATGCCGCTGATCCAAACGTCGAATCTGGTTCGTCGGAGCTTATAACACATTAAGTACAACACAGGGAAAGAAATGAATAGGATATATCAATATACAACAATGATATAGTATCTGATACAATCCGATACAACTGAATGATACAATGAATATCAATATACATTAGAGATACGATACAAGATAGTAGTAGCGGAAAGAAAAGATAACATCAACAACGGAACAAAACTCCAATATGGTCTTCAATAAAGAACTCCAGAACTGCAACTCCATCTCTAAAGCACCAATCTAGAAATAGCTCGAACTCACAATCAAGATGAAGTGAAGCAACTCGATCCAAATGCGATTGCCAAATCTTAAAGTTGAAAGCTATCGAATCTACACCTACTATTCGATTATCTGAAAAATCCAACTCTAGACTGCCCGTGTGGGAAAAATGTGGACCCCAGAGTTTAGGAAAGGAACAATAAACTCTAGGTCATTCGTGGGACTGGTGTATGCAAACAAAAGCAGTTTGTATTTAAAGCAAACAACAAGAGAATTTAAAATAAATCCGTAATGCTTTTTGGAAAATGAAACTACCATAAGGCATCCTGCCACACACATAATGCAAACGCAGAATTGGAGGAGATTTCTCCTTATGATAGTCAAATATGCTTGATACAAGAAAATTTCTTTGATATTATTACTAGTGCATAGTGTAGGAAAACCATTTCGAAAGTATAATATAAATCCTAGCCAGCATAGGCATTTCGCACTTATGCCTACTATAGCTACCATGTTCAATAGCAGGTTACAACCACATTCCATGGCAGGTTATACAACTAGAACCGTACAGGGCGTGTATTGTTTTGATTGGATTTCCAACAAATGGTCAGGCTAAGGAACTTCCTACTGTCTATGGGGTACGCCTCTGGTGGGACGTCCCGAGAGCTTAACCAGCTCTCTGCCAACACAAGGCCGGTTTACCTCTGTAACTAGGTAACTACTACACGAGCGTGCCATCCCCCGGTCCTTTGGGACCTTTATCCGAGCGCTCGACACCAACAACCACAAAGCAATCACAAAGTAATAGATCTGCAGTATCCACATGAGTGAAGTATCTGGGCTCCATACCATGATACCACCCTTTTCCTGAAGGGAATGATAAACCCTAAAGGGAACGACCCACATAACCTTGCCGCATCTTTCCTGTTTCGACCATTTTCGGGGTGTGAGGTCCTGATGCAGTCTCGTCCATAAAGCTACGCTTTATACAAAAGCCATGCTTTATCAACAAATGATACACAGCAGCACTCAGCATGCCACACTACCAAATTTGGGAGTATATCACTGATAAATATCAACTACATAACCTCTGAGCTCGTACGTCTTAGAGAAGGGTGTTAAGCTAAGAGAATAAATTCTCTGCCACCAAGCAGAAATGTATTTGATAGAGATCAGTTTAATATCTCAAAGTGTAGTGTCAGACATACAACCATACAAGTCTGTTCCGGGTTCGAACAGAACCGAAGGCACTTTTGAAGAAGCCCTTGCAAATCTGGGTATCTACAATCCTGATCGGACTTCCTATCACTTAGGGAATCTCTATACCGCAGCTACTCAGTGCAGAGACAATCGATTAGTTATCCTATCGTTCTTGCAAATACTCGGTCTTCAACACCGGTCTTCAAATACAATCCATAACGTCGTACCACTATTCGGAATGGGCTATATGACACAAGGTCCTCTCCCAGCTAACCGAATAATCAGCGCAATATTTAAAAACATATGGATGTGGGATTTCAGTCAAGTCACAACTTAAAAAATCCAAAGCTTTTCTTTCAAATGGTTAAACAAATTACCATTTTAAATCTTTAAACAAAAAGTTTTATTTCACAAAGTTTCACCCAGTTTCACAAAGATCCTTTTACGGATTTCAGAACAATTCCCATTTCAATTGGGTTAACTCGTTAAATCTTTAAATCATGGATTTAACTTATAGCTATCAAAACGTTTCCAAAGATTTATTCATAACTAGGAAAACCATTTTCATTTTACTTGAAATCCTTTTAACACAATTTGGAAGTTCATTTCTTATGTGAAAGCTTTTATTATTTGGAAACAAATAGTTTTTGTTTCAGAAAAATCCAATTATATTTATACAAGTTAAAATCTTGGGTTAAACTCAAGTTCCCAAAACAACACTTTTAAAATGGTTTAAAAACCCATGTAAACCCATTTATAAGTTGAATAATCTTTTTAAACCCTAGTTTCCAAATCACAGAATTCAATTTCAAATATTGAATTCAAATTTATGTCAAATTATTTAGATTTCAAAACTCAAACAAATTATTCAAATAACTTTTATTTTTGAAATTCATTTTCAAAAGATTTCCATTCTATTTCCAAAACTATTTTGGATTCAAAAATTCAATCTTAAAACAATTTCAAAATCTGTGACTTAACCCATTTCCACGTGCAACCCATATTTGTGTGTGTATAAGTGTGGCCCAGGGGGTTTTACGAAAAGTGTATAACACCAATCGTCACAGATATATCAATATCGATAAGCGGTATAACCCATAACGCTTATCTTCATTCGCAGATTCATAGATAAAGTAAATTTATCAATTACAAAGATTCACTATTACCATTCGATGTGGGTTTCGGATAACCAACTGGAATCCGACTCCCTGTCGCATCGAAATTCATATGTCATTTTACGGGTCAAGGGGTTTGCATATTCATATAACAATATATACATCACAGATATAACAGCTTAGCACAAAGCATTACATAGCATTACATCACATATCAACTATATCAATCCATCACATATCATTCAATAGCAATCAAACATCTTTAATTAAGATGAATGGATCGTGTGGTTTAAATTTATTACTCACATAATTACTTTCGTTAGTAATCTTTTAATCAACGATTAATTATCATTAACTACAATTGATTAAGTCTTAACCCCTTCATTAATTAATCATTTCTTTAATTAATTATCTTAATTAATTAACCCTTAATTGTAATTAATTAAACCTTAATTACTTATATTAATTAACCTTTAATTAATTACTTAAATTAATAAATCCTTAATTATTAATTAAATCTTAATTATAATTAATTATCCTTAATTGATTATTCTTAATTTAATCACCCTAATTAATTAATCACGATAATTAATTATGCTTTAAAGTAATTAACCCTTAATATTTGATTAATCAATCTTTAATCTTCAATTATCTATTCTTAATTACTTTCACTAAGTTTATTATTTTTATTTAATCATTCATTGATTACTTGATTAATTAACTTAATAATTTAATGAATCCAAATCATTAAATTCTATTTATCTTTAAGATAAAACATTTCTTACTTAATCAAAGCATTTAAAAAAAAATTGTTTTCAAATTTACTTTAAATTTCATTTTAAATTAAAGATTTAAAATGAATACGAATTTAACTTAAACAAAGTTTTAAAAACAATTAAAAACCCTTTCTATCTCACAAGTTAAACAAATATTCATTTTATAAAAGAAGTTTAAAAGAATTTAAAACCAAATTTATTTTTTTAAATTCAAATCAATTTAAAAATACACAATGACATTCAAAGTTGTTTAAATTATTATTAAATTTAAAAACTTTCATTTATTTTAAAACTGGAATACATATTAAACTTGTTTGAAAACTTTACTTTTCATTTTAAATCTTCAGTTTAAAAATTGAAAAAAAACGCTACAGGTTTCTTTTAAAAACCTGTATCAAATATTTTAACCCAAGCCATACTAAAATTTGCTTCGAGCAAAGACTTGATCAACATCGAGCTGTAACCCGAGCAACGCCCCCTATCTTCTTCTTCTCTTTTCTTTTTTTTAACTGTCAACGACATAAGTACACGAGCCTAGATCTTCGAGTCCGATCCTAATTATCCCGAGCGCTGCTTCGAGTCATATATGAGAAAAATCAAGGAAAACCCCGAGCCACATCTTCGTTCAGAACTTCACCTGACACAGGACATGCACGTGCACTTGCACAGCCACCCAACGCCACTCTGACCATCCTCCAACCTGCGACCACGTCACCAACGACTTTGATGACCTAACGGAAACAACCAGCACACTAACAAAACTACGAATCGAAATTTCGACCCTTGTTCGAAATCTCGAGCAACGTTCAACCAACCAAAACTCTCGCCACCAATGATGCCGTCAACTGAAAACTCCAGTATTCTTTCCAGAGCCCCCTTGCATCACCACGCCACCATCCTTCAACTTGCGATCGCGTCCGATCATCTCCATGTCACAGCAAAACTCACGAACCCATCAGCCAATAAAACTGACCGGAAACCCTACTCCGACCCTCCCTGGCCACCACAGTCACCAGAAAATTCTTCAACCATTTTTCCTGAGACCGACAACACTTCGGCCTCCTCCAACCCAAAGCTCGACCAACTCCACCATGCCGATCATCGGCAATTCCCAAAAATGCCCCAACTATTCATCTCGAAAATTCCCAATGAATATCAAACTAAAAATCACGAAATGTATATTAAAAATCATGATTTTCCATTACCAATTCATTCATTTTATTCAAAACAGAAATTGAATTCACTGATTTTTGACCCAATTATAAACATTACTGTCATTTACAAAATTTCGAGACAAATATTAAATATAAATTCCTATGATTAATTTTAATAATGATGTTACATAACTTCAATCATCTTTCATTTATAAATCAAGACTTAAGATTAATTGTGTGTTGATATTTTGAATTGTTGAGTGATCCAAACCTGTAAACTATAGAGAACATACTTATACATATGAATACAGTCACTATACAGGCATGCAATTATCTTCACAAAACAATTGCAACTTTACTATGGCATAAATCATTACAACATATCAATAAAAGGATAGTTTTCTCACAGATTCACAGGCATTAGATAAGAAACTAGTTTAAAAAAACTTAAGGCTGCTCACCTGATGATTTTGATGAAGAAAGACAGAGAACAGGAACAGAGGAATGAACTTGCTTTGATATCTTGCTTTCAGATTCTTTTTTTCTTTTTTGATTTGCTTTTGATTCAGGTTTGAAATTGATCTCTAACTAGCTTGATCCAGACCTTTATTTTGCTTTGATCTTTTTCCAGATTTTTTAAGATGTTTTGGAATTTTGCTTGCTTTTGCTCTAATCTCTCAAGTCTTTGATTTCCAGATTTTAATTTTTCTTCTTTACTTTGGCTTGAACTTTGTAAACTTTTAATCTGAAGCTTTGTTTACTTCCAGACTGATTACCTTATTTCTTTTCCTGGCTTTGATATTGAACAAATCTTGGCTCTCGATTTGATTGCCAGGTTTTTTTGATTTCTTTTATCTTGAAAATTTTGAACTGAAGATAACTTGGTTTACACATTTTCTTTCTACTTTGGGAGTTGAGATATGAGATACCAAATCTTTGACTATCGATTTTTCAGATTTGGCTGAGTTATTTATTTTGAATATGGGGAGGTGAAGAGCCTTCTATAAAAAAAATTATCCTATTATTTAATTCAAGCAATTGTATTGGGTGCCATTTGTAAAAACAAATGATTATAAGATCTAACACTTATACAATTTTATACTTTACATCTGTATATTTAATATTTATAATTTTACAAAGACAAAAGAAAATTTTTTAATCAATTTTTATATTATATCTATTTTGTAGATAAATATACTTCTTTATTCTTTTCTGTGTGTATATATATATATACACACAATGTTATAAAAAATTATTTTTAACCAACATTTACATTATATAAATTTCACCTCAATGATTTTTAAAAGCCAAATGTTTATTTTAAACATTTATTTCAAATGTAGATTCAAATTCCCAATTTATTTGAATAAAAATTTATTTATATCTATTTACATATATTCATACATTTTTTATTATTATTTATTTTTGTACAACTTTTAAAAGAAAAGAATGGATTTAAATACTTTGATTTCATATTAAAAATTATTACATTTATTTATATAAGAGAATTAAATCCTAAAAATAAATATTTTTGAAATTTATTATATCTTCCAAATATATTTAATATTTTTTGAAAGCAAACTATTATTAACTTTTTAAATCTTTTAATTTCTATTTTATTTTTAATACATTTTTTTTAAATTCAATATTTGTTTATACATAGTTTATTACTTATTTTATTTGTTTGAGATTTTTCTTTCAATTTATTTTCAATTTAAATTCCAAAAGTTTAGAATATATTATTAATTTATATTGACAAATTTTAGGATGTTACCTTTTTGTATTTATAAGATATTAAATATAGCATTTCAAATCCACAATTTAAATTTTAAAATCAATGTCTAAATATCCTATTTAATTTGAAAAATTCAAATTAATTTACAATTTTATCCAAAATTCATTTTAATTATCAACTTAAATTTAATTAAAAATCGGGATTGTTAAAAGTTACCTATGTTATAGCTTGGTTAAAGCGTGAGGTAACGTCGGCCTTGTTTGGCAGAGATCCGGTTAGGTTCTCGGGGGTGTCCTTCTAGAGGCGTGCCCATTTCGGTAAGGAAGTTCCTTAGCCTGACCATTTGTTGGAAATCCAAAGAAACAATACGCGCTCTGTACGGTTTTAGTTGCATAACCTGCCATGGAATGTGGCGGTAACCTGCTATTGAACATGGTAGTTATAGGTAGCATATGAGGAAATGTGGTATGCTGGCTAAGTTAATATTATACTTTCGAAATGTTTTCTACACTATGCACTAATAATAATATACAAAGGTTTTCGCGTATCAAGCATTTTTACCGTCATAAGGAGAAATCTCCACCAAGTGTGCGTTTGCATTGTGTGTGTGGCGGGAGGCCTTATGGTAGTTTCATTGTCCAAAAGCATAGCGGATTTCTTTTTCTTTGTGAAAATAACTGTTTTGAAGTTCTCACACCAGTCCCATGACTGACCTGGAGTTTATTATTCCTTTTCTAAACTTTGTGTGCCTATAATTTTCCACACGGGCAGCCTAGAGTCAGGTTATCATTATTCTGGAGCGAAGTCAGAAAAGATGTTGTGGAGATCTGGAGTTCAAGATGGATGGCGAGGCGTATCACTTATACTACATAGTGTCCGTTGCGTTTGGGTTGGTGCAAGTCAAAATTTCTATGTAAGCAAGTTAAAATAACTGCTAGTGTTGTATTGTGTCATTATAAACTCTGATAATGTGATGTATGTAAACTGATATAGTGCTTTTGTTTTAAAAATATTCATTTGTCTATTATATGTTGTTCCGCTGCGAAATGTGAGATTCTGTTATTGTTCTGTTTCTTCTTCTATCTTCTTCTTCTTTAACCCTAACGGTTCGGTTTTCCGGCATTCGATTATGCGGCATTTGATACAGTGGACGTATTGATGTCGACTTTCGAAAGTCGAAAAGCCGGATCATTACAAAAAGCAAAGGAAAAGAAATAAAATGAAATCCTCTATGCTTTTTGGAAAATGAAACTACCATAAAGCCTCCCCGCACACACATAATGCAAGCGCACAATTGGAGAAGATTTCTCCTTATGATAATCAAACATGCTTGATACACAAAATCTTTTTGATATTATTATTAGTGCATAGTGTAGAAAATCTTTCGAAAGTATAATATTAATCTTAGCCAGCATACTACAATTATAGTATACCTACTATAGCTACCATTTAAATGGAAGGTCAACACCACTGATAAATGGCAGGTTATACAACTAAAACCGTACAACGTATTGTTTTGTTTAGATTTCCAACAAATGGCCAGGCTAAGGAACTTCCTCACCGAATGGGTACGCCTCTGGAGGGACGCCCTGAGAACCTAACCTGATCTCTGCCAACATAAATCCAGGTTACCTCTATAACTAGGTAACTAACTGTCACGAGTATGCCATCCCCTGGTCATTACCGACCGTTATCCGAGGCCTCGACACCAACAAATTCCAACAACCACATAAGTTAAATATCTGGGCTCCATACCATGATATCACTTTTTATCCAGAAGGAAATGCACATACTCTAAAGGGTGCGACCCTCATAACCTTGTTGCATCCTTCCCGTTTCGACCATTTCCGAGTTGTGAGGTTTGACGAAGTCTCGTCCACAAAGCTACACTTTTCATGAAAGCCATGCTTCGATCAACAAATGATCAGCAGCACTCAGCATGCCACATTACCAAATTGGGAATATATCACCGGTAACCCTCAACTACATAACCTACGTCTCAGAGAAGGGTGTTAAGCTAGGAGAATAAATTCTCTGCCACAAAACTGAAATGTAATTGATAGAAATCAGCTTTATATCTCAAAGTGTAATGTTAGACGTACATCCATACAAGTCTGTTCCGAGTAAGAACGGAACCGAAGGCACTTCAAAAGAAGCCCTTGCAAATCCGGGTATTCGCAATCTCGATCGGACTCCCCATCACAAATGGAGATCGCTATACCGAAGCAACTCAGTGCAGAGACATTCGATAGGTAATCCTATCATTCACGAAAATACTCGGTCTTCACCACCGTCTTCAAATGCTATCCATTTCGTCGTATCACTATTCGAAACGGGTTATATGACATAAAGTCCTCTCCCGGCTAAACTGAATAATGAGCGCTTATTTTTAAAAGCATATGGATATATTTGGATCTTAGTTAAGCCCCAATTTTTAACCCAAACCTTTCCTTTGAATGGTTTATACAATTTCCCACTTTTAATCTTTTTAAACAAAAGATTCACCTTTTAAAATCCACTTTAATTTGAAACCAAGGTTCACCAATCTTTCACAAAGATTCAT
This sequence comes from Allium cepa, assembly GCA_030765085.1. Taxonomy (NCBI): domain Eukaryota; kingdom Viridiplantae; phylum Streptophyta; class Magnoliopsida; order Asparagales; family Amaryllidaceae; genus Allium; species Allium cepa. Next base: position 885,385,276 of record CM060937.1, on the reverse strand, counting down.
TCATAGCTTTCAAAACTATTTCCATTTCAAATATTTTATACAAAAGAAACACCTTTAAGATCCCCTTCAATTTGAGAACAAAGTTCATCAATCTTTCACAAAGATAACTTCACAAGTTTCAAAACAATTTCCACTACAAAAATTGATTTACACACAACTTGAAAATCCTTTCAATAAAAACTGGAAATTCTTTCGTTATATGGAAGCCATTATCATTTGAAAACAATTGCTTTTCATTTGGGAAAACCCGATTTAGTTTATTCAAGTTATAGCCTTTTAAAGTATACATTGGAAAAATCAGCGAACTACCATATTCTTGGCAAGTCCTATTTGAATTAAATTTAAATTCCCAAAATAATTTATTCAATATGCTTCAAAATGGTTTTAAAACGATATACATACATACATACATACATACATACATACATATATATATATATATATATATATATATGTTGTATAACTTCTATGACCCTTTCAACCCATAAGTTCAAACATAATTTCAAACTTAAACAAGATATATTATATTCAAACAAAATTTCAAATTTCAAAACTTCCTTTTCAAAAGCTTTTCATATTCAACCCAATTCCATTTCCAAAACCATTTGGATTCAAAATTCAACTTTTGACTTTTCACCATTTGAATAAAATAATATTAAATTCAAAATATCTATGACTTAATCAATTTTCTCATGAAATCCATATTTGTGTGTGTGGTGTAGTCTAGGGGTTTTACACACAACAATAACATATCACAACCATCATCAATTCAAGCACAACAATATCGATAAGCGGTATAACTCTATAACACTTATCCTCATTCATAGATTCACAGATGCAAATATGTAAATTCATCACAGATAAATAAATCATAGTTCACAGCTCAATCATATCATAAAACATCACATATCAGGGATTTCAAACAATTCAAAGCATTCCATGCAATCCAAACATCCATAAGTAAGATCAAGTAATCACGTGATTAATTTAAACTAGAGTAATTACTTACGAGTAAACTACTAATCCTGGTTAATTAACATTAATTAATTACAAAGCATTTTAATTAATTATCCTTTAATCATTTATTAATTATCCTTTAACAATAAATTAATTAACCGTTATTAAGTAATTAATCAATTTTAATTAATAAATAAATCGACCTTTAATCATTAAATAATTAACCCCTAATTATTTAATTATTCTTTAATTAATTATCCTTAATTAATTACATTTATCAATTAATTAATTAACCCTTAATTAATTACCATTTAATTAATTATCCTTAATTAATTACAATAAGTGATTATCCCTAATCACTTATATTAATAAATCACAAATTAATTACATTGAGTAATTATCCTTTAATCAACTTTAATCATTAATTAATTATCCTTTAATTTTTTATATTAATAAATCAACCATTAATTAATGAAGTAATTGTCATCATCTTTTAAATTTCATTAAGAAATTACTCAAGACCTTAATTATTTAAAAGATAAACCATTCATCTTTATTGATTTCTTAATTATGATTAACTCATAAATTTAAAACATTTATCCTTATAATTAACACTTAATTACATTTCTAAACTAAGTTTTAAAAATAACTTAAAAATTACTTAACAAATTTAAGTTAAACAAATCATATAACTTTTTTAAATCAAATGTTAAATAAAACATTTATTATATATAAAAAGAATTTATTTAAGAAAAAGGTTTGAACTAGATTTATTTTAAAATTTAAAATTTTCTTTTATTTAAATTTAAAAACGGTCCAAATCTTTCTTCAGGTTCAACCTAGAAAACACTCGAGTCCTCACCCGAGAAAAATCCACTTTTTGGTTTTTAAACTTAGTTTTAGTTTAAAATTCAAAATTTGTTAACAAGGCTAAACACTTACGTTCCTACTCAAAACGAACCCGAGACATCACCCTCATTTCCTCGAGTCACACCCGAGTATGCTTCTCCTCCTTCCACGAGCACATCAACACTGACACCAACAGGTGCATGTGCACTTCGCAATTCAACGACGACAATCAAGTCACCCAAGCCATCGTCGATGAGTCATCGATGACCTACCCTTACGATCCCGACCACCCAAAGTTCACCATAAACTCAAAATCGATATCGAGAAAATCTCGAACAGCCTAAGACTAAACCCATCACCTGGAAACTCCTCGTCCCGATGACACCGACCACCAAAACTCATGAAACTCCGGCAACACCCTCTCCAACCATCCACGCAACCTTTCCCCCAGTTCCGATGAACACCGATGCTCTAGAGGTGCTGAAGCAACCCAATTTCCAACCTCGACAAACTTAGGGTTCAAACCCTAAACCATCGTCGTGATGCTGCCTCGGTGGATAATAAATCCACTTGACATTTTTCCAAAACTCAACAACTCCCCATCTACCTCCAGTGGCGATCCCGAGGCCTCACCACCCATCGATCGCCAAAAATTTCCCAAAAACATTTTCTGGTCCACCCTGATTTCCTCACTCGATACAACACTATTAATTCTGAATTTCCTTTTAAAAATCATAGTTTTCAAAGTCAATTCAAGTTATATATTTGAATCAGCAAATCAAAATATTCGATTTTAACATGTTTTAAAATTCTTACTGTCTTTTCCATTTTCCAGATAAAATTCCAACTAATTTTACTTAAATTTATTTTTAAAACTTAATCTTTGTTTAAATAAACATAAATTGTTTGAAAACTAAAACCTAACAGAGATTAGGTGAGGAGATTAGGAATTTTGATCTAAATTTTTAACCTGTAACTATAAAAATAGAGATACACACATGTACACAGACATGGACACTTCAAACACATTCATATATACAGGAATCACACTTATATATATACACATGCAAAGCATAATTCATTCGAGGAATTCACATGAAACAGATTTTCATTTACTTAAGCTTTTAAGAAGAGTGTTTACTCACCTGAATTTGGGAAGAAACAGAGAAACAAAAGTATGGAAAAATATTTTGATCTGGAAGATTGAATTTGAACTGGATTTCTTTGTTTAAGTTGAATCTTTGCATTTTAAATATTTTGTCGATCTGATATTGCTCAGGTTGAAATGCCTCAGATTTAATCAGGTTGTAGCTGCTTTTGTTTTTGATTTAATTTTCTTTTGATTCTCTTTTACAGGTTTTGAATTTGAATCTTAGTTGCACTGATCTAAAACTTTGTTTAGAAAACTTTGAACTGGGTATTTGCATGTCCAGGTAGAAATAGAAATAGGCTATTGATGTTAGATTCAGTTTTTTTTCTGGTTTAAGCTCTCTCGGGTTTTTTTATTTTAGTTTTTCAGATTTGAAAATGAAGATGAGAGTGTATGAATATGCATAAAATTTTGAAATTATTTTATTAAAAGAAAGTGAAAAATAGGACATTTGTATTTGCATGTTAAACAAAGGCTAACGCTTGTTAATACATACTTTATTTAACCTACACTTGTTAAAACAATTAAATTTATGTTTAAGCCCTTATTTCAATTAATTTATAAATTTTGTTTTTAAAACCCTTATGTTATTATAAATTATGTAATATGTTTTCTTATGTTTATATTTATACCAAGAAAATGTATTATGTTTTAAAGTTTTATTTTTACAATCTATACTTAGTTCATATATAACTTTAAAAGAAAGAACATTAGCCTTTTATTAATCTTACTTAAATTTTAAACTTAAGTTAATATATCCCTACATATATACAAACCATTATTATTATTATTTTGAAAATGGATTAACAAACCATTATTATTTCAATATGTATATATATATATATAATAAAGCTTTTGAAAATCTATTATTCAAAACATAACTTCCAAATCAATACACACACACACACATATATATACACATTATAATATTGGAAAACAAACTTTTATTAATTTAAAATATAGAGTTTTCAAATATATTATTCAAAACATTTATTTTTTAATTTCAAAAGTCAAAATTTTATTTCAATCAATTTATATATATAAATATGAACACATATCTTATTTAATTTTGGAAAAAGTTTAAATTAATTTACCATTTAATCCAAAATTTTATATTAATTACTAAATTTAATTTGGCCTAAAAACGGGAATGTTACAATAGGTACGACACAAACCAAAATCGTAGTGGGCTCGATAAGGCATATGACCAGGCACGCGAGACAATGCCCAAGGCAGGATTCTACCGTTTTGCACACCCGGACTAGTGGTAACATAAAGCAGCTACTATCGCCCACCTCGGAACACACTCCCATAATCAAATCGAAGGTGGCCACCAAATCAATCACAAAGTAACAGATAGGTATCAAAGAAGCGTGTTCGATCGGAGGAGCGATCTCACTTGGACGGGGATAGCTCCCGTGTTAGTAATATCAAGCTGACCCGAAGGTCAGGGCTGCGTTCTTGCCTCATACCAGTAGCGTTCGCCAAATCATCCCACTTCATTCTGGATTCTCCACCACGTGCACAGTTGTTAAAGTGGTTTCAAAATTAGCAGAGAGTATGACAATATTCGACCCCGGTCACTTTAACAACCAAGCGCTTATTTCACACCTGGTCATTTCATAAAACATTTTTAATAATAAACCCATAAAAGAGTTTATACCTTCATATCAAGATATCCATATACTTATTCCAAAAGTATAAATATATTCATAAATACCGAGGAAGATTTTTTCAATCAATTTCGAAAATAATTTATAAACCTCTTTTAAGCCATTTATAAACTCCAAAACAGTTTACAACTCTTCCCCTTTCGTAAACTTCTATGCAAATTACTTTAAAACGCTTCCAAATCTCTTTATACAAGTTCTTGCATAAACCCTTTACAAATCCTTTAAAACTTTTATAACTCCTTTATAAAACCATTATAAAATCCATTAATAAAATCCTTTAAATTATATTTAATTACCAATTATTCTCCACTTAACTTCTCAAATTTTTATTTATTAAAGTTATTAAATATAAATCTATATTTAATATATAACTTAACATATATTTATTAAATTAAATTAAATTTAAATAAACCTCTTTAAATTATATTAAATATTTTAATAAATTAAATTTTAAACTATTTAATTTATATATTTAAAACTGTATAAAATTATAAGTAAAAATCTTAAATTTACATTTAAAACCATATATTTACTTACAATTTGAAGCTTTAAAACATATAAAATAAATTATTTTCCAAATATAAACTTTTAAATAATATCATTAAATTTTTTTAAAAAAAGAATATAATATATAATAAAACATACTTTACCATTTAGAAAAATAATTTAAAACCGACCAAAGGTGTCTGTATATAATTTACTACCGTATGGTCAAATGGTTGGGTATGCATCATTTCAACCCAAAATTTAAAATTTCCCTGGTATATATCATTTCAACCTGTGTCCCGAATCAAAAATTTCCAATCAATAAAATCGCTCAAGTATGTATCATTTCAACCCATAGTGATAACTGGGATATAAACATTCAGTCATCCAAAATGTGAACAAATAAACATCCATAACAATCAACATCTAAACCAGTCAATAAACCACAATAATTAACTGTTATCAATATCAGGCATTTAACTATCAATTTAATTTCAATATCAATTTAAATGGCAATTTAATTCAATATAAATTCGAATGACAATTTAAATTACCAAATAGCAATCAACAAAATTATTATCAATTCACAAATTAAATTCAAATAATATAAGACAATTTAGTATTTGTGAGTGGGTTAAATCACTAAACTTTGATTTACAATCGATCCAAAATCAAATAAAGCCCCAAATTTGAACGGTCACAGAATTTGACTAAACCAGTTCCATGTCTACTAAAATTTCGATACGATCGCAATGGTAGAAGCCAGGTCCAAATCCGAGTTCGTATGTAAAAGTTATGAGGATTAGAAGTTTAAAATTTTAAATTGAATTAAAATAAAATAGTGGCAAACTTGTAAATGGAATTACCTCTCCAAACCCTAGCATGATCGAACACGTCATGCATGCTCAAACGCATTATGACCACCAGCATCTTGCTCGAACCATCGCCTATCCATGCCGCTACCTCCAGATTAGGCCTCGCCATCGCGAAGGCCACCTCCGGCCGCATCCCTGCGCGTAGAATGACTACCTCCGGTCATGCCACATGGACCCACCACGCCAGCCTATGGGCGTGAATTTTGGTGAACCTCGATGCCATCTCGACATTCCAACCATATGGATCTACTCCACTCTTCGTCCTCTACCTGCATGCACCTCCCGATCGTCGAATGGCCGACGATTCGCCGTTAAATCTAAAACCCTAATATGGACGGTCGAAACTTCTTCAACGATTTCTAGCCAAACCGAACCTTCAATCGAAAAAAATATTACATAAGTTGATTATGTTCTTCGAGAGATTTCCAATGATATAATGATCAATAAGGTTTGATGAGTTCGAATTTTCAATTTGATTTTGAATTTGGGAATTAGGGTTTTGACTGAAACTGAAATTAGGATTTTGAGCTGCCATTGAGGAGGAGTTGATGAAGATGATAGTACGTATAGAAATATGAAATAAGAAATCTATTAGGGTTTATAACAGCCTAAATATAGGCAGAAATAGATAAGAACGAATAGGCAAATCAAATTGGGTCGAAATGATAATAACAACCTGAAAAGCCCGTTTCGTTGCTGAAACGAAAGTAGGTCATCTCATATATAAAAATATAGGTTTTCGATATTTTTAAACTCAATGGAACTAGTTACAAACCTTAATTCCATCGTCTTTAGAAGTTAGCCTTTAAAATCAGATTATATTCATTTAAATTCCTTTAATCGATTTCTACGCGTTTCGCGCTAGCGCGATCAAAGGATAAGTCTGATCACTACGAAACTTGAAATCTTATAATAATTCACTGTTACGAGTCCGATGAAACTTATTCCGTCGAAATCCGAGACAATGACCAAAATGGCTATTTTTACACGTCAATTAAATAAATTATTATTAAATTAATTTAATCGCTTTTAAATTCAGATTAAAAAGTTAACAATTTTTTTATTCTTGATTGCATAGAAATTAATAATATTTTAAAATTTAATATCCCATGTTAATCCAATATTGAAATATTACACTAATTTCAGCGTTTAATTCTATAGTAAAATCCTAGTTAATTATATTTTAATTTTGATCCAATTTTTTTATTTTGATTTACACTCTTATGCTTGAATCAACTATTACCTTATGAATATAATTAACATTATTTCACATTTTACTGCATTCATATTCTGCAGTTATCATCTTAACTCATATTAACTGAAATATTTAATTATATTAAATTCCTAATGATTTCTAAATTATTTCAATGGATAAAATAATAAAATAATTATTAAAATAATTATTACACATTAGTAATTCAAACACATTTCTAGTCTATTGTTTACAAACAAAAGCTATTAAATTTACGTACTAATTAATTTATTTCATATTATATAATAAACATATTTCAATAATAACATATAATTTCAACATTGAATCCAACATTTAATGTGTTCCTTATTTACAATTATAACCAAATTAACTTTACATTTATTTCAGTTAATTGAAATTACATTAAAATAGTTGTCAATAACATTCAAAGAACATTATTAAATCATATTCTAACTATCTTCCTCAATAATAAATTATAAATTTTAATTTCTCACAATATTAAATTTCAAAATCTTGTTTTAATTAGTATTTAATTATCAAAAACTACGGGTCGCTACACTCTCACTCAAAACTTTTCGTCCTCGAAAAGGAACAAGAAGGAATTAAGAAACTTGATATAATTTTATTCAAAATTTTCAATTTATAAACACTTTAAATTTACATCATTAAGTTTCAATATAACATTGAAAGTACTCAAAAAAAATTCTAAGTCCTAAATTTACGAAAATTTCGGCAGAGTCTTCTTTGTGCGGTTAGCTCCAGAAAAACAATAATATCAATAATTCAATACATATATATGTCATATTTCAATAATAAACATCACAAACCATAGGAAAAGAAATAAAATATTGTTCCAAAAAACCATAATCCGAAAACGTACTTATTTTTCGGGCAAACAACTTTATTTATGAAACCAAAAGCAGTAGTTATTGCTTCCATAAACCTGTATTTCACTTATATGATCCAAAGAGTGAAAATTATGTAAAAGATTAATATTTATTAGTTGTTTCAAATAAATAGGCAACATACAATATATCATAATCACATGCAAACAAAAGCTGTACAACCATTATACGTAACAAAAGAATCCATCAACCATTTATAGCAATCAAAATTAATGGTTTGTTCAGGTTCAGAACTTTTCATTGTACAAAGGTGATAAATAAACTACCAAGTGTACCTTATGCTCAACGGCCTTAAATAATTACTTAATAGATTATTCACACATCCTTAAACAAATTGAAATATCATTTCCCAAACTTCACATTAGCCAAAACAACAAAGAATCTAAGTTTTATTTAAATTTTCGTGATGTACATAAATCTTTTGTACATAATACCTAATCACTTGCTTGAATACACACATTCCACTTTCAAACTAGTATTGGTAACCCAACCACTCTAGTACGGACTTTGATCCGATTTCTTGATTCAAAATTTTTGTCTTCCTTGCATAGCCATAAACCATGATAGAAAACTTCAAAATCATATCAAAAATTCATATCAACTGTTCGCCGTCAAGAGTTGAGCAAAAAAAGCTTATTCAAACTAGTATTAATTACTACAAATCTTATATTCAAATCTAAATCAGAACTATTATGCGAATAAAATGATTTACGCACAAATTACATATTTTATTCTATTGGTTTTCTTTCACATCATTATTTACTTTTCATTTGTTTTAAATTCATTCATACTATAATTATTTTTTTTATTAATTTTCCTTCATTACTTACAAAATTTATTTCCCATTCAATATTTGAAATTATCGATGAATCCTTTACTAAATTATTACATATTTCATTGCTGTTTATTTCACATATGTTATTTACTTATAACCTTGATTTCCATTTTAATATTAATATTCATCAATGAATCATTTCAGTCATTTTCTTGAGTTTATAATCATTTACTTAAACAGTATTCACTTTTTCTATTTAATTAAATTACTAGCATTTCAAAATATTAACTTATGCTTAAAATATCTCTTGTACATCATAATTCTTATTTGTAGATATAACTCCATTACTTAAGTTTTATTTTTATAATATTCTATTACATATTCATATTAGCATTTCAACTTTTAAACATTTCTGGTAAGTTTTATACATTTTTTTAGAATGTAATTGAGTGTTATACAAATTTATATTATTCATTTTAGTTAACAAAAATGTTGAATAGTTTACATCTTCTTAATTTCCATTAACTTTTAATTTACAAGTGAAAAATCTCCAATTTCTTTATAGTTTCATTAATCACTTAGCTTCTAATTTCTTTTCATTTTAGAAGTTCCAACTATTAAAATTTCATGTTATTTGTAGAACTGAAAATTATTATTTTAGTAGGAACTTAAGAACTAAATTCTAGGTTCATTTGAAATCATTTTGAAATAATATATATATTCATATCTTTCATATATATATATATATCAAATCATACTTAAGATAATAAAATTAAAATTTGTTTATCAAGACAAATGTGTTGCAAAGCTACTATAGTGGTCTTCACACTTTGAAACTCAAAAATGAATGTCGATGATGCCGCGGTCATTGCCAAAATTATTTATCAGCGACAAAAGAGGGGAGTAAAGAACTTACTTCCTTTTTAAATTCTTTTAAAACTTTTCTTTCAAACCACATTGAAAATATTAATATCCTAAAATACTTCCATATAATACTAATATTATATTCCAAAATCTTTGAAACCCAATTTCAAAGAACCGGAACTTAATTTTTCAAATTTCCAATTAAATTCATTTTATTTATAAACCCCATTTGCAACTAATATTTATAAAATTTCACTTCCTAATGAAAAACATATCACATACAACTATATCCATTCATAAAAAATATTCTTTTACATACAAAATATAATACTACGTAAAATTATTTCATTTACCTATATTTCAAAACAATATTGTGTCGGTATGCCCTATTAAGTGTTTAGGAATCCTTATCGATGTCATAGTGTCCTATGTACTAACCAGAATTCATAAATACACAACAAAAAAATTAACATAATACAAAATATTTTTATATCACTAACAAATGCGCTCTCTTCTATATATACTCTTAACACATTCTAGGGTATTAATAGACCTATCTCTAATGAGTTAACCCCGAATAGGCTAAGGTATCCATAAACCAAAGTTCTGATACAAACTATAACGACCCACCTTTTTGGATGGTTTAAATCGACAACAAACCATACATGTCGAACTCAAACCATTCAGAAAGGAGGATTGTCAATGGTGTAAATAAGAAAATAAAGAAAAGAAGGAAAAGAAAACACTGAATCTCATAGCAGAATGACAAAATATAATAATCAAATAAACAGTTCATGAAGCTTTTTTACAAATAACATTTGATTACACTTTTACAATACAATCAGAGTTATACATACAGCAGGTACAATAGGATAATGGAGCGAAACAATATGGTATGGTGGAAAAATAACTGATAATATAATATACCAAACTCCATCCTCGTCCTTCAGAAATAAAGTATTCAACACTGAAATGCTCAGGCTGACCCGAGCATAATGAAAAGACAAAACACTCGAGTCAGAACTAAAAGATCTTATGTTGGTTAAATCAACAACAAGTAAATATGAGTGTAATGGCCTTGGAAATGTTTATCAGATTTTACACCTCCCATCCATTGTATAATGTGCGTGCAATAACTTAAGAGATGTTTCTGGATTTCCATCTCCTATGGATCCATTAAACTATTTATATGTAGTAATACACGCTATATAATGTATATATCGGCAAAGTAAAGAATTAACATAGCGTTAAGGCGTTACCCATATCCCCATTAACATATTTTTATAAATGTCGTAGTCTATACATTACTATAAATCCACCAAACTGGTGGGCTATCAAGCACTCCATAGGTACGACACAAAACAAAATCATAGTGGGCTCAATAAGGCATATGACAAGGTACACGAGGGAATGTCCAGGGTAGGATTCTACCATTTTGCATGCCCGGACTGGTGGTAACACATAGCAGCAAATACCGCTAACTCGAAACACTCCCATAATCAAATCGAAGGTGGCCACCAAATCAATCACAAAGTAACAGATATGGTATCAATGAAGCGTGTTCGATTGAAGGAGCGACCTCACTTGGCCCGAGATAGCTCCTGTTTTAGTCATATAAGGCTGACCTGAAGGTCAGGGCTGCGTTCTTACCTCATACCAGTAGTTTAACGATCCATAATTTTGGATATTTGAAATGATAATATTTAATTGATTTTAAATATTTAAAAGGTTAATTTTGATTTGAATTTCAAATATCACGATTTGTTGGGTGATTTAATTATTTGAATTTATTTGCTAGGAATTGGGTAAAATATTAAATCTTGAGTTTTAAACTTGTTAGAAATATTTCAAAGGCTTATAAAATTTATATTGAAAATACTGAAGATAATAGAGCTCTTAAAATTGTTAAAGTGGTTTGTTCAGTTTTAAAAATATATCATTTAAATTGACATTTAAAAATAGCCTTCCGGGGCACGGTCTTAGAATTTGACGAAACTAGTTCCATTAGATCCATAATGGTGTATTATTATCAGATTTCAAATTTCGTAGCATTTAGGGTTATCGTGTGGCCGTACGTTATGTAAACGCGCTGAAATCTATATCGAAAATTCAATTTAATAACTGGGTCCAAAAAGCTATCTTCCCCATACGATCGAATTAGAACTCGAAACCTTTTCCATTACGTTCGGAATGGGGGTATAACATTATGAACGCCTAGCAGCACGCCTCGATTGGAGGTCAAGATTTTGAGTTGCATTTATCGTGACAATTTAAATTTAATTAAAAGTATATATATTTATATTCTGGTCAACCAGCTGAAATTCTTGTCTCATCAGAGCTTTTTGCCCTCTCATTTCAGTCACTGTGGCTAGGAAAATTCTTAACGCAAAGCAGCTTGCCTTTTTATATATCAACAGCCGAAGTTCAACAGTGGAAACAAAGAAATAAAAATACTTTTGTAATATATATATATATATATATATATATATATATATATATATATGCCTGCAATGAAATCATCGGGCCTTCCTCCCTTCTTTCCTTTCTAGTTAAATGTGACCATGGTCGAACGAATTTTCCTCCTTTGAAATCAATTCCCTCTTCGGTTCCAAAAAAAAGAAAGAAAGATGACGCGATCGAAATCGCGGTCGCGTGGGGAAGCAAGGGCGACCGTCGGACTTGAATCGCATGATGGTAGCACTGGAATCACGCATTGCTCGTGTGGTTGTAGGTCAGAATAGCAAGGCACGTACGCGTGGGAGGCAATCATTTGGATTTTGGTGATCTTTTCGAGCAATCTGGCACTTCGAACTGTTCTCGTCAATGTTGCGGTGTTCTGCCATCTTCGATGTAGCATTGACGGCCGTAGGCGATGGTGGATTCGAGGCCGAGACGTTATTTGTAGCTAGCGTGGTGAGATCGGTTGTTCGATCAAGTTTGTAAGGGTCTGGGCAATAAGGTATTAAGAAATTCTGTAGTTTATTTTTTTATTCTTCATTTTCAATTTTGATTTAATAAATATATGTATAAATAAAAGAAATTAAATTATATAAGGTTTAAAACTGAAAACCTTTTTAGTCAGAGATAAATATATATAGAGAGAGGAAGAAAGTTTATTAAGTAAGGGATAGCTACAGTCTTACTTTTTATTTTTTTAAATATATATAATACATCAATTTGCTGTTTGAGATTTAAAATATATACAGAGAACAGATATATATGTTACAGTAAGATATATAAAAGCCATTTTGTTTTAATTTAATATATATAGAAGATTTGGAAAATATATAGGAATTTTAAAATGTTGAAGAGTATATAAAAAATTAGATTTTTAAAAAAATTTATATGGATTATTTTTATAAGTATATATATAGTTTCATGGAAAATAAAATAAATATACTTATACATGTATTAAACCTACTATTTAATTTTAGTTAATGTTATTGATTAACTTGTTTATTAACTTATTTAATTAATTATTACCAAAATTATTTAAAGGAAAATGTGTTGAATTATATTATTAGTTTAAATTAAATTAATAAATGATAATTGATTGTCCGATTATTTCTAATGTTAATAAACCATATAATGTTTGTTCAGGGTCCAAAATCATGAAGAGAATAGCCGATTTGGGTCGAATTGCAAAACAAAAATCAAAGATGAGTTAATCTCACTCAATTTGGATTACTAGTTAATTTAATTAGTTAAAACTAAATTATTATTGAAATTGACAATTATTATCAGTCTGTATGTGATATTATATATATTAGTATATATATTGGAGTGATTAATATTCTCGCATTATATAGCGGATGAGACCTTATACGCCCCGCATAATAGTGGATGATCCTATATACCGCAATATCTCCCTCGAAGTGGGATTGATACTTTCATATTATGCTAATATCTGTGAATGCAGGGAAACAAGTTGGAGGGATCCAACTGGATTCCTCAAAAATATGGAAATTTATTTCATATTCAGTGTTATGATTTATTTGATAATCTGGATAGATTATATTGGAAATTGAATCATTGAATGCTATGGTTTAGCTAAATATATTCCGGTATTTTAAGATATCAAAAATATGGAAGTGGGATTTTTTCTAAAGGAATATAAAAAGAGAATTTTTAAGTAAAATAATTGTGCTGAAATTGGATAAATTAAAATAATGGCTTCGGAGAGAAATAAAAGTTTGATTTTAAATCCTATTAAATAAATTTCGAGTATGGGAAAAAAATTAGAGATTTTGTATAAATAGGAATAAAAGAGTTTTGAGAACTGAAGTGCTATTGTTAAGAAAAAAGGATTTATTTTTATATTCAAGGTTTAAATGAGTTTGAAAAAAATAAAAGGGAGAATTTTGGAAACAAAGTATGAAATTGATATTCCAGATTTAAATGATATTTTAAATCAGAAAGGGAAGTGAAACTGAAATTCGGGGTTTGGAATTAATTTGGATAATGCGAGAAATAAATTTTTAAGGCAATTTAATTCAGCAAATCAATTTGGGAATTGACTAAGTGTTTTTGAAAATGGTGATTAAATGGGCAATGAGACTATGGGATTTATAAACTGGGTTTATTAATAAAGTGAATATTTATCAGTGGATAATTTGGATTTATGAATTCATGGTGGAAATTTATAAGGAAAGGGTAATTTGTTTTAAAAATAAATAGTGGTTTTATTTTTAAAAGTGTGGAAAGAAATTTTACAGGATTGGGACGTAAATTAAACTGGAAATAAATCGAGAAGGATTTATAAATGATTGGATGGGTTATATTGTAATGGAAAGTGTTTTTTCTGAAAAGCTTTGTGTATTTTCAAAGGAAGATTTTCAAGTATAAATTAGAAGTTTTAAAGATGTTTTAAAAGAGAATGTTTTAGAGAAATTTATTATTTAAATTGTTTTAAAAAATTTAAAGTGAATATTTATTAAATTAATTATAGTAGTAATTATTTTAAAGGTTAAATTAGTATTATGATTTAAAAGATAATTAATAAGTATTTATACTTTATACAATAGTATTATTTTAAAAATAGTTTTTAGCTAAAGTTTTTACTTGGGAAATCATTATAGGATTTCATAACTATTATTTTGAATAAAGAATTTAAGTATTTTTATTTCAAATGTTTTAAGTGTAACGACCCAATTTTTCGACGTCCGAAAGTTGACATCGGTACGTCCACTATATCAAATACCGACAATCGAATGCCGGAAAACTGAACCGTTAGGGTTTAAGAAGAAGAAGGTTGAAGAAGAAACAGAAACAATAACAGAATCTCACAATTCGCAGCTGGACAACATATAATAGATAAATGAATATCTTTAAAACAAAAGCACTATATCAGTTATTACATTACATCACATTACATTATCAGAGTTTACAATGACACAATACAAACGCTGGCAGTTATAGTAACTTGTGTACAATAAAATTTGACTTGCACTAACCCAGACGCAACGGACACTACAAAGTATAAGTGGTACGTCTCGCCATCAAGTTTGCCTCCAGTTCTCCATAGTAACTTCTTGACTTCGCTCCCGAATAACTGATAACCTGACTCTAGGATGCCCGTGTGAAAAATTATGGGCACCTAGAGTTTAGAAAGGGAACAATAAACTCCAGGTCAGTCGTGGGACTGGTGTGAGATCTTTAAAAAAATAGTTATTTTCACAAAGAAAATAAAAAAGAAATACGCTATGCTTTTGGAAAATGAAACTATCATAAGGCCTCCCGCCATACACACAATGCAAACGCAGAATTGGAGGAGATTTCTCCTTATGATAGTCAAACATGCTTAATACGCAAAATCTTTTTTTTTTAATATTATCATTAGTGCATAGTACAGAAAACATTTCGAAAGTATAATATTAATCTTAGCCAGCATACAACCATTATTTTATGCCTACTATAGCTACCATGTTCAATAGAAGGTTACCGCCACATTCCATGGCAGGTTATACAACTAAAATCGTACAGGGCGCGTATTGTTTCTTTGGATTTTCAACAAATGGTCAGGCTAAGGAACTTCCTACTGCCACATGGGTACGCCTCTGGAGGGATGTCCCGAGAACCGAACCGGATCTCTGCCAACACAAGGCCGGGTTACCTTTGTAACTAGGTGACTACTACTCGAGTATGCCATCCCCCGGTCCTTTGGGACCTTTATCCGAGGATCCTCTACACCAACAACCACAAAGAAAAGCATTTGCAGTAACCACAAAGGTTAAACATCAGGGCTCCATAACTGACACCACCCTTTTCCAAAAGGAAACGACATAACCTAAAGGGCACGACCCACATAACCTTGGCGCATCTTTCCTATTTCGACCATTTCCGGGGTGTGAAGTCCGATGAAGTCTCGTCCACAAAGCTAAACTTTTCACAAAGTCATGCTTTGATCAACAAATGATCAGCAGCACTTCGTATGCCACATTACCAATTTGGGAATGTATCACTAGTAACAACTACATAACCCTGAGCTCGTACGTCACAGAGAAGGGTGTTAAGCGAAGAGAATAAATTCTCCGCCACAAACAGAAATGTATTTGATAGAAACAAATTTTACATCTCAAAGCGTAACGTCAGACACACATCCATACAATTCCGTTTCGGGATCAAACGGAACCGAAGGCACTTCAAAGAAGCCCTTGTAAATCCGAATATTCACAAATCACGTCCGGAATCCCCATCACAAAGGTGATAAAATCTCTATACCAGAGCAACCCGGTGCAGAGACATTCGAAGGTAATCCTTTTGCTTTCGAAAATACCCGGTCTTCAACACCGCCTTCAAATACAATCCCATTTCGTCGTATCGTTATTCGGAATGGGTTTTATGACACAAAGTCCTCTCCCGGCTAATCCGAATAACGAGCGCTTATTTTTTAAAATAAGTGTTCATTTAGATTTCAAACAAATGCCGACAATTTTCCACTTCGATCTTTTCAATAAAAGATCTATCACAAATCACAAAGGTTCGATGTGGTTTTCGGATAACCACTTGGAATCTGACCCCCGATCGCATCGAAATTCTAATGTCATTTAAAGGCCAGTATTGATAGTCGGTTATTTAAATATTAATAAATATTCACAACAGTCACCGAGATTTCAAAAAATTTCCAATCATTATTTTCGAAATATCTTCGCAAGACATATATTTTTAACACTTCAACCATTTGAAAACAAATTTCAAATCACTATTCACTCGCGTAATAAGATTCCCAATATTATTTATTTCCACTGAAAGACTGCTGAGTTCAGATAATTTAAAATACTTTAAATCACTTATACAAAATATATACTTGGAAACATTTAGATGAAAATATTTTAAAACATTTATTTAAATATTAGATATGAAAATATAATACAAATGTCTCATATAAAATTTCAAGTCCAAACTAACCTTAAAATAAAATTACTAGATAAGTATAAATATTTAAATAACCATTTTCTAAAAGGAATATCAATCTAATCTTCAAAAATAGTCCTTTTTTAATTAAATAAATCTTTACTTAAAGATTTTCAAAATAACTTAAGAAAATAATTTCTCCAAAATATTCTTTTAAAATCAACTCTAGAACTTTTAATTTATATTTCAAAAGCTATTTTACAAACATACTAGGCTTTCCAGGGAAAATACACTTTCCATTCTAAAATGGTTCATTCAAATTAATTTATAAATCTTTCTGGATTTATTTTAAATTTACGTTTCAAATCCGTAAATTTCTTTTCACACCTTTAAAAATAAACCAATATTTATTTTTAAATCAAAATTCCCTTTCCTTTATAAAATTTCCATCGTGAATTCAAATTCCTAAATATCCACTGATATACGATTTCCAAATATTCATTTACCAGCACCAAATTAAATTCTAAATTGATTTCCGGATTTATTTTCAAATACCACATCAATTTCCAAAATTGATTTCTAAATTTATTTCAACACCAAATTTATTTTATTTTGAAACAAATTCCTTCTTTTAAATTTATACAGTTTTCTAAAATTTATTTACTATAAATTTTTTACTAAATTAATTTACTATAAATTTTCGACTAAATTTCAAAAATCAAATTTTATTTATTTCTGGTATCCTACGATACCAAAAATATATTCGGCTAAATTATAGCTTACAATAATTTCAATTACAATATAATCACACAGAGATTATCAACACACAACATATGAAACAAATTCAATATTTGAGGAACCCAGTTGGATCCCTCCAACCTGTTTCCCTACATCCACAGACATTACAACACAATTAAATACCAATTCCACTTCGAGGTGGAATATCTCGGTATATGGGATTTATAAGATATCATCCGCTATTATGCGGCGCAATAGGGTCTCATCCGCTATATAATACGGGAAATCAACAACTCCAATATATACTATATACTACTATATATATAATATCATCCAGTGAATAATTATTATAAATCAATCATCCAAGCACACAGTCAATCAATTTTAAATCTAACCATTCAAAATTTAAATCAGAATAATATTGATTGAGTGGGAAGATTTCACCTTTGCTTTTGCATGCAATCCATTTTCACTTCAAATTGTTCTTTCATTGCATTAGACCTTATGTAAACAATTATATCATTTCATTAATATTTTGAATTAGTCAAACAAATAAATTATCTTATTTGACAAATTTTAACTAACCAAAAATTTTATATATATATATATATATATATATATATTACTATTGATTTTAAATTTATACTAATTCCTTTAATCCCTTAATTTAAAATAACTTAGTAAATTTAATATGTATATTTTATTTTCCATTTTCAAACCACTTATAAGAATAATCTACATAGGTTTTAGAAAACCTAATTTTGGTATAAATTCTTATATTTCTAATCTTATATATATTTACAGTTTTATCTATATTTTTATATATATTTAAATTAAATTATGATTAACTTGAAATTTAAAAACTGCTTAACATGTAAAAAATTCTTTACTGTAACAACTTTCTGATTAGGGAATAAAGATCACGACTTAAAATTTTATTAAATGATAAGTTAACATAATTACATTTTATCTACATATATGTAATTTTAATAAATCAAATCAGAATTGTTTTTCACCAGCTGTAATCTTTATTTTCTCTTTTAAAAAAAAATATATAAACATTTATGCGTCACTGTTAATTTCAACAAACTGTAAAATTTCAAACACATATACGAACTCATTTAATCGAAATTAAATTTTGATAAGTAAATTCGAATACCTCAACCAAATCGAAGATGATAACCATCGATGCTTCAGCCCAATCAAACGCGACCCTCCCTGACATGCGCCTACGCTTGCAACCCACAATCGATGCCGCGGCCATCATTGTTCATCCTACGCCGTGCTCTCCCAAATCGCGATGACTCCTCGACTCGACACTCCCTTATAGCGAGCATCGTGCCACCGCCGTGGTGCTCTAGACCTTCCACCCCAAAATCGACCACCGCCTTCCACTGCGACAACGTCAAGCTCGCTGCTGCTTCAATCTCGAATCCCTTTTTTTTGTGCAACGATACCCTTGAACAAATTTGCGAATGATACATGTGAAATAAACTGGGGAAGGGAAAGGGAAAAGAAGAAGGCGATTTGAATTTTGTTTCGTTCGCTTGCCATTTTTTCTTCGTTTTTTTTGAACCCAGTTATTAATTAAATTTTCAGCGCGTTTATGTATATTGTATGCTCACACAACAACTCCGATCAATACGAAATTTTAAATTCGATAATAATACAATATTACGGATCCAATGGAACCAGTTTCGTCGAAATCCGAGACTGTGCCTCGGAAGGCTATTTTTAATTATCGATTTAAGCGATATAAATTCAAAACTGAATAAACCGTTTCCAAATTCAATTCTGAAGCTTCCATTATCTTCAGTATCATCAATATAAATTTTCTTAGCCATCAAACTATTTTTAACAGTCTTAAAACTGAAGATCCAAATTTTTATCCAACTTCGATAAATTAAATTCAATAATAAAATTGCCAAATTCACAATTATATTTGAAATTCAAGGTTAAAATAACTTCCAAATATTTAAAATCCGTTAAATATTCCATTTTAAAATGTTCAAAAAAATTTGGGTCATCACATCCTTCCCCCTTGAAAGAATTTCGTCCCGAAATTACTAGTTAGGAAGAATGATCCTTAACCCGTTTAAT
The DNA here is from genome assembly GCA_030765085.1 of Allium cepa. Lineage (NCBI taxonomy): Eukaryota > Viridiplantae > Streptophyta > Magnoliopsida > Asparagales > Amaryllidaceae > Allium > Allium cepa. Next base: position 885,365,338 of record CM060937.1, on the reverse strand, counting down.
ATATTCCAAACCAAACAGTTTCATCAAAACAAATCTTTTTATTTAAGACCCATCATTTCTTCAACTAACTCTCCTAATTCAATCATAAGTTTCCAAACAACTTTGTTTACTTAACCAATTCAAATTTAAATTTTAAATTCAAGTTTTAAATTTCCCAAAAAAAATTCTTAAAATTTTTCTAACTCCCTATATTTTCGAAAAAATTTCGCCAGCGTCTCCTTTGCGCGGCTAGCTCGGTACGACAACAAAATGGCACCACAGGCCCACAGATTCAAAAAGAAAACAAAAGGCCAAGCGGCTGGACAAGAAAATCATCAAATTTCATACTGAACTTTAAATACATACCTTTTTATCGAGCAATTTAAATTTATCTTCGAAAATCAAATCCCAATTCCATTTCCCTATAACACACCTGTATATCCTGCTGGCCATAATATCCAATTACAACATTCAAATTTATTTTGCACATTCCTTTACAAAATTTTCAATATATACTTCTTATACCATTTTTACTTTACTATTGAAGTTATATATCCATTTTCATTCATTCTTGCATTTTCAATTTCATTTGAATTCAATTTACACTTTCAATTTAATTTGGATTTAGTTTGCCTTCTGAATATTGAATTTTATCAACTATCTTTTATTCACAACTGATTCATATCATTTTTGTAAATTTGTTTCTTTTACCAATTCATTACAAGTTCTAATTCATTTCATCTCAAACCATTTTTTATATTTCTATCTTTATTACCTTTAGTTCACTTCGAACTAATTTTACAACTTCATTTTATTTCACACAATCCGAATTGGTTTTCAATATTCAGTTTCAATTCCAGTTTTATTCTATTGTTCAATCCCAAAAATTTATTTTCAATTCACCATTTTGGTTTATAACCACCTATATTAAACTGGATTTCCAATTCTATATGAATTCAATTTACTTTCAACTATAACTATTAGATTCAATTCATTTTAAACCTTATCCATTTGGTCATTCATCAATTAGTTTCACTTGCTAATTTTAGTTTAATACTTCACTTTTTTTTCACAAATCAAATTTAATTCCAATTCCAGTTCTATTTGCTTACAAATTCGAAATGAATTTCAACATTCAATTTCCCACTCATTTATTTACAATTGAAAATTCATTTATTTATTCTCAATTTTATTTTCCACTTTAATAAATTTTATTCCAATAATATTTTTTTATAAGATTCTAGAGTTTTTCCACCTTTTCCAAAACCATTATTGAAAACAATTCAAATTATCCTTGGAATCCCAAAACCAAACCCAAATTTTCCAAACAACTTTCATTTAAAACAATTTGGCAGCAATTCCTCTTTTGGAAACCCGAAAATGAACATCAATGATGCTGCAGTCATCACCGAATTTATTTTCCAACGACCGAAAAGAGTTTAGTGCTTTTCATCCCTTCAAAAACACTTTTCCTAAACTTTGAATTTTTATTTTCAAACCAAAAGGGATTTAAACTTTTCCAAATTTCAAAACATTTCCAAATGTTTCTGTGGAATTCTTTTTCAAATTGTGAATCACATTTACAATTTATATTTACAAATCCTATTTGTATATAATTTTATTTCTTAACTTTGAAGTTATGATTTCAATTTGCTATTCGAATGATAATAATATTATCACTTCCTAACAATCAAGCAACCATATATTATAATAATTCACAGAAAATTTATTTCTTTTATATATGAAAATATTTTGGGTAAAACTATTTCATTTACCCTATTTTAAAACGATATCGTGTCGAATTATTCTGTACGAGTGTTTAGAGATCCCTATCGATAGAGTTGTACAGACTATATCGACCAGAATCCATATACCACTCAACAAACCAATCATCACAATATAAAACAATTTTTATATTCACTAACAAATACGCGCTAATATCTATTTTTACACTCAAACTCATTCTAGAGTACTACTGATTCTATCTCTAATGAGTAACACCCAATAGAGCCAAGGTTGTCGCTTAACCAATTGCTTTGATACCACAATGCAACGAACCAATTTTTCAACGTCCGAAAGTCGACATCGATACGTCCACTGTATCAAATGTCGAACAATCGAATGCCGGAAAACTGAACCGTCAGGGTTTAAGAAGAAGAAGATAGAAGAAGAAACAGAAACAATAACAGAATCTCACAATTCACAGCGGGACAACATATAATAGATAAATGAATATCTTTAAAACAAAAGCACTATATCAGTTATTACATTACATCACATTACATTATCAAAGTTTACAATGACACAATACAAACACTGGCAGTTATAGTAACTTGTGTACAATAAAATTTGACTTGCACTAGCCCAGACGCAATGGACACTACATAGTATAAGTGGTACGTCTCGCCATCAAGCTTGCCTCCAGATCTCCATAGCAACTTCTTGACTTCGCTCCCGAATAACTGATAACCTGACTCTAGGCTGCCCGTGTGAAAAATTATGGGCACCCAGAGTTTAAAAAGGGAACAATAAACTCCAGGTCATTCGTGGGACTGGTGTGAGATCTTAAAAATAGTTATTTTCACCAAGAAAATAAAAAAGAAATCCGCTATGCTTTTGGAAAATGAAACTACCATAAGGCTTCCCGCCACACACACAATGCAAACGCAGAATTGGAGGAGATTTTTCCTTATGATAGTCAAACATGCTTAATACGCAAATTTTTTTTTAATATTATCATTAGTGCATAGTGCAGAAAACATTTCGAAAGTATAATATTAATCTTAGCCAGCATACAACCATTATTGTATGCCTACTATAGCTACCATGTTCAATAGCAGGTTACCACCACATTCCATGGTAGGTTATACAACTAAAATCGTACAGGGCGCGTATTGTTTCTTTGGATTTCCAACAAATGGTCATGCTAAGGAACTTCCTACTGCCACATGGGTACGCCTACGGAGGGATGTCTCGAGAACCTCCGGATCTCTGCCAACACAAGACCGGGTTACCTCTGCAACTAGGTAACTACTACTCGAGTATGCCATCCCCTGGTTCGTTGGGACCTTTATCCGAGAATCCTCTACACCAACAACCACAAAGAAAAGTACTTGCAGTAACCACAAAGGTTAAATATCAAGGCTCCATACCTGACACCACCCTTTTCCAGAAGGAAATGACATACCCTAAACGGCGCGACCCTCATAACCCTCCCGCATCTTTCCTGTTTCGACCATTTCCGGGGTGTGAGGTCCGATGAAGTCTCGTCCACAAAGCTACACTTTTCACAAAGTCATGCTTTGATCAACAAATGATCAGCAGCACTTCGTATGCCACATTACCAATTTGGGAATGTATCACTAGTAACCATCAACTACATAACCTCTGAGCTCGTACGTCTCAGAGAAGGGTGTTAAGCTAAGAGAATAAATTCTCCGCCACCAATAGAAATGTATTTGATAGAAACCAGTTTTACATCTCAAAGCGTAACGTCAGACACACATCCATACAAGTCCGTTCCGGGATCGAATGGAACCGAAGGCACTTCAAAGAAGCCCTTGCAAATCCGGATATTCACAAATCACGCGCGGAATCCCCGTCATAAAGGTGATAAAATCTCTATACCGGAGCAACCCGGTGCAGAGACATTTGACAGGTAATCCTTTCGCTTTCGAAAATACCCAGTCTTCAACACTGCCTTCAAATACAATCCCATTTCGTCGTATCGTTATTTGGAATGGGTTTTATGACACAAAGTCCTCTCCCGGCTAATCCGAATAACGAGCGCTTATTTTTTAAAATAAGTGTTCATTTAGATTTCAAACAAATCCCGACAATTTTCCACTTCGATCTTTTCAATAAAAGATCTATCACAAATCACAAAGGTTCGATGTGGTTTTCGGATAACCACTTGGAATCTGACCCCCGATCGCATCGAAATTCTAATGTCATTTAAAGGCCAGTATTGATAGTCGGTTATTTAAATATAAATAAATATTCACAACAATCACCGAGATTTCAAAAAAATTCCAATTATTATTTTCGAAATATCTTCGCAAGACATATATTTTTAACACTTCAACCACTTGAAAACAAATTTCAAATCACTTTTCACTCGCGGAATAAGATTCCTGATATTATTTATTTCCACAGAAAGACTGCCGAGTTCAGATACTTTAAAATACTTTAAATCACTTATTCAAAATATATACTTGGAAACATTTAGATAAAACTATTGTAAAACATTTATTTAAATATTAGTTATGAAAATATTATATAAATGTCTCATATAAAATTTCAAGTCTAAACTAACTTTAAAATAAAATTAGTAGATAAGTATAAATATTTAAATAACCATTTTCTAAAAGGAATATCAATTTAATCTTTAAAAATAGTCCTTTTTTAATTAAATAAATCTTTACTTAAAGATTTTCAAAATAACTTAAGAAATAATTTCTCCAAAATATTCTTTTAAAATCAACTCTAGAACTTTTAATTTATATTTCAAAAGCTATTTTACAAACATACTTGGCTTTCCAGGGAAAATACACTTTTCATTCTAAAATGGTTCATTTAAATCAATTTATAAATCTTTCTGGATTTATTTTAAATTTACGTGCCAAATCCGTAAATTTCTTTTCACACCTTTAAAAATAAACCAATATTTATTTTTAAATCAAAATTCCCTTTACTTTATAAAATTTCCATCGTGAATTCAAATTCCTCAATATCCACTAGTATACGATTTCCAAATCGATTTCCAAACATTCATTTATTAGCACCGAATTAAATTCTAAATTGATTTCTAGATTTATTTTCAAATACCACATCAATTTCCAAAATTGATTTCTAAATTTATTTCAACACCAAATTTATTATCTTTTGAAACAAATTCCTTTTTTTAAAATTTATTCAGTTTTCTAAAATTTATTTACTATAATATTTTACTAAATTAATTTACTATAAATTTTCTACTAAATTTCAAAAGTCAAATTTTATTTATTTCTGGTATCCTACGACACCAAAAATATATTCGGCTAAATTATAGCCAACAATAATTTCAATTACAATATAATCACACAGAGATTATCAACACACGACATATGAAACAAATTCAATATTTGAGGAATCCAGTTGGATCCCTCCAACCTATTTCCCTACAATCACAGACATTAGCACAACAATTAAATACCAATTCCACTTCGAGGTGGAATATCACGGTATATGGGATTTATAAGATATCATCCGCTATTATGCGGCGCAATAGGGTCTCATCCGCTATATAATGCGGGAAATCAACAACTCCAATATATACTATATACTACTATATATATAATATCATCCAGTGAATAATTATAATAAATCAATCATCCAAGTACATAGTCAATCAATTTTAAATCTAACCACTCAAAATTTAAATCAGAATAATATTGATTGAGTGAGAAGATTTCACCTTTGCTTTTGCATGCAATCCATTTTCACTTCAGATTGTTCCTTCATTGCATTAGACCTTATACAAACTTATATTATTTCATTAATATTTTGAATTAGTCAAACGAATTAATTTTCTTATTTGATAAATTTTAACAAAACAAAAATTATATATATATATATATATATATATATTTTACTATTGATTTTAAATTTATACTAATTCCTTTAATCCCTTAATTTAAAATAACTTAGTAAATTTAATATGTATATTTTATTTTCCATTTTCAAATCGCTTATAAGAATAATCTATATAGGTTTTAGAAAACCTAATTTTGATATAAATTCTTATATTTCTAATCTTATATATATTTATTATTTTATCTATATTTATATATATATATTTAAATTAAATTATGATTAACTTGAAATTTAAAAACAGCTTAACATGTAAAAATTTCTTTACTTTAACAACTTTCTGGTTAAGGAATAAAGATCACGACTTAATTAAAATTTTATTAAATGATAAGTTAACATAATTACTTTTTATCTACATATATGTACTTTTACTAAATCAAATCAGAATTGTTTTTCACCAGCTGTAATCTTTATTTTCTCTTTAAAAAAAAATATAAACATTTATGCTTCACTGTTAATTTCAACAAACTGTAAAATTTCAAACACATATACGAATTCATTTAATCGAAATTAAATTTTGAGAAGTAAATTCGAATACCTCACCCAAATCGAAGATGATAACCATCGATGCTTCAGCCCAATCAAACGCGAGCCTCCCTGATATACGCCTGCGCTCGCGACCCACAATCGATGCCGCGACCATCATTGTTCAGCCTACGTCGTGCTCGCCCAAATCACGATGACTCCTCGATTCGACACTCCCTTATAGCGAGCATCGTGCCACCGCCGCGACGCTCTTGACCTTCCACCCCAAAATCGACCACCGCCTTCCACTGCGACAACGTCAAGCTCGCTGCTGCTTCAATCTCGAATCCACTTTTTTTCGCGCAACGATACTCTTGAACAAATTCGCGAATGATACATGCGAAATAAACTGGGAAGGGAAGGGAAAAGAAATAGGCGATTTGAAATTTGTTTCGTTCGCTCGCCATTTTTTCTTCGTTTGTTTTTTTTGAACCAAGTTATTAATTAAATTTTCAGCGTGTTTATATACATCGTATGCTCACACAACAACTCCGATCAATACGAAATTTGAAATCCGATAATAATACAATATTACGGATCCAATGGAACAGGTTTCGTCGAAATCCAAGACTGTGCCTCGGAAGGCTATTTTTAAATATCGATTTAAGCGATATAAATTCAAAACTGAATAAATCGTTTCCAAATTCAATTCTGAAGCATCCACTATCTTCAGTATCATCAATATAAATTTTCTTAGCCATCAAATTGTTTTTAAAAGGCTTAAAACTGAAGATTCAAATTTTTATCCAGCTTTAATAAATTAAATTCAATAATAAAATTGCCAAATTCACAATTATATTTGAAATTCAAGGTTAAAATAACTTCCAAATATTTAAAATCAATTAAATATTCCATTTTCAAATGTTCAAAAAAATTTGGGTCGTCACATTAAGTGTATATTTTTGGTTAAAGTGATTTAATTAAAAATCTAAATTTAATAAGACTTGGCGTTTTCAGTGGAAATAAAATAATTGGTTGAATGATTGTGTAATTTGATAACTAAATAACCAAATATCAATATTGGCCAATGCGCTGAACATTTCGAAGAGACCACGATCAGATTTAATTATCCGAAAACCACTTCGATCCGGTTTGAACGTTTATGAACGAAGACCGTAAAGATGAAGAAGATGGTGATTCGGTTTGTCCAGACCATCAACTTGTATGGACGAATGCTATCAGAACATCATCAGGATAACGATGAGCATTCTGAGTGAAATGTGTTCTAAAACGGTAACGCTTAGCCTCAAGCCTCATCAACCAGGAATGGATAAAATAGGGGAGGTGCAGCAAGGCTAAATGGGTAGCACCTAATTAGGGTAAGGTCATCCCTGTCTAGAGTCCCTTTGATCTCGGTTGTATGGGCGGTTGCTAATCCCGACCATAGGGTGATCTTATTCGTACAATCAAGTAAGGGGTAGCTTCGGTCTTGTGTTGTAGGGGATCAGGAGTGATCCTCGGTACTCTGATCTAGGCCAGGTACTGTGACGGGCAGTACTCCAGTAGCTCTGCCATTGTATGGAATCCAATCTCCAATAAGCGCCCATACGGTTTTGATTGTACCCAACTATGCTGGAACATGAGATGCAAGTATTTCAGATATATTCTATTTTAGTTTCAATAGACATTATTATAATATCAGATGGATTTTATAAAAATGTTTTGGTTATCGTAAGGTAAAAAACCGACATGTTTATTTGTGGTGTGGTCTTACGAGATACCTTTAATTTTAAAGGATTTTGAAAACTTTAATAATTCAATTGAGTGTGTTTTCTCACGCTGGTTTTCCAGACTGACTCGGGTGCTATTTTATTATAATGCTTGGGTCAGACCGAGTAATACAAATATAGGATATGATTCTTTGGAGCTTAGGAGATGAGCTGGATGACGGAGACTTATATCACGTATCTGACTTATTTTCCGCTGTGTACGGTATGCTGTATATTCAGCTATGTGAGGAAAAGTTATTATATTTGTCTAGTATTATGTTATTGATTGTGTGTACTCTGATGATGTAACGTATGAAAACAGTAATAGTTCTTTTTGTATAAAGATCAGTTGTTATCTATTATATATTTGTTTCGTTGCGATTGTGAGATTTTGGTGTTGTATTTCTATTTTCTTCTTCTACCTCTTCCTTCTTTCCCTTACGGTCTGGTTTTCCAGCATTCGATTGCACAACATGTAATACAATGGAGGTATTGATGTCGATTTTCGGAGGTCCAAAAACCGGGTCGTGACAAGTAGCGTTCGCCACACCATCCTATTTGGTTATGGATTCTCCACCACGTGCAGAGTTGTTAAAGTGGTTTAGGAATTGGCAGAGAGTATGACAATATCCAACCCTGGTCTCTTTAATAACCAAACGCTTAATTCGCACTATGGTCATTTCATAAAACATTTTTAATAATAAATTCAGAAAAAAATGTATACCTTCATAGCAAAATTTCCATATACTTATTCCAAAAGTATAAATATATTCATAAATACCGAGGAAGATTTCTTTCAATCAATTTCGAAAATAATTTATAAATTTCTCTAAACCATTTATAAACTATTTATATGCTTTAAACCATTTATAAAGCTATTTATAAATTCCAAAACAGTTTACAACTCTTCCGCTTTACATAAACTTCTACGCATATTCATTTAAAAAGCTTCCAAATCCCTTCATACAAGTTCTTGTATAAAACCCTTTATAAAATCCTTTAAAACCTTTATAACTATTTTATAAAACCATTATAAAATCCTTTATAAAAAATCTTTTATAAAGTCCTTTAAATCAGATTTAATTACCAATTATTCTCTGCTTAACTTCTTAAATTTTTATTTATTAAAGTTATTATATCTAAATCTATATATATTATATTAAATTAAAACTATATTTATTATATAAAATTAAATTTAAATAAATCTTTTAAAACTATATTAAATATTTTAATAAATTAAATTTTAAACTATTTAAATTATATATTTGAAATTAAATAAAATTTTAAGTTAAAGTCTTAAATTTACATTTTAAACCATATATTAACTTATAATTTGAAGCTTTAAAACATATAAAATAAATTATTTTATAAATATAAATTTTTAAATAAAATTATTCAATTATATTAAAAAAATCAAATTTATAATCAAACATACTTTACCATTTATAAAAATAATTTAAAACCGACCAACGACGTTTGTATATAATTTTCTACCCTATGATTAAGTGGTTGGGTATGTATCATTTCAACCTAAATAGTTAAATTTCCGGGGTATATATCCTTTCAACCCATATCCCGAATCAAAATTTTTCAATCAATAAAAACGCTCGGGTATGTATCATTTCAACCCATAACAATTTTCCCTAATCTATAAGATCATTCAGGTATGTATCATTTCAACCCATAGTGATAACTGGGGTATAAACATCCAATCATCCTAAATGTCAACAAATAAACATCCATCACAATCAACATTCAAATCAGTCAATAAACCACAACAATTAACTGGTTATCAATATCACATATTTAACTATCAATTTAATTTCAATATTAATTTAAATGGAAATTTAATTCAATATAAATTCAAATAATAATTTAAATTAACATACAGCAATCAACAAAATTCTTTCCAATTCATAAATTTAATTCAACTAACATAAGATGGTTTAGTATTTGCGAGTGGGTTAAATCACTCAACTTTGATTTACAGTCAATCAAAAATCCAAATAAAGCCCAAAATTTGAACAGTCATACCAGTTCCTTGTCGTCCGAAATTTCGATACGATCACAAAGGAAGAAACCACGTCTAAATTCGAGATTGTATGTAAAAGTTATGAGTATTAGAATTTTAAAATTAAAATTTTAATTAGAATAAAATAGTGGCAAACTTGTAAATTGAATTACCTCTCCAAATCCTAGCATGATCGAACACGTCACGCATGCTTGTAACCCATCACAGCCACAACATCTTGCTCGAATCGTTGCCTATCCACACCGTTACCTCCAGATTAGGCATTGCCATCGCGAAGGCCACCTCTAGCCGCACCCCTACACTACAAAAGAATTCTAGATTCCCTACGCCAATTGGGCGTAGGGATGGTGTAGGGAAACAAATTTCCCTACGCCACCCTTACTTAAAATAAAGCATTCGGAAAATGATGCATTGCAAAAATTCCCTACGGCTTCCCTACGTCATTTCCCTACGCATTCCCTACGCCACATTACGTACGCATTCCCTACGCCAGATTATCATCCTTACGCATTCCCTACACCCAGCCTTCTTCTTTTACAAGTATTTCTCTTACAAGTTCCATATGCTTTCCCTATGCCACCGTACACCAAAAATTCAATATGATCCTATTGAATTCACATTCGTCTACCTCACATATCACCATAAATCTAATAAAACCGAACATCAACAATAGAAAACATTAAATAGTACAACCACATGTAAAAACCATGACTATATGTCTCATTAAAAACATTAACGTAGAATTCATATCATGGCCAAATTACCATAAACTTGTTACAAAATGTATTTAAACTACATCATGTCCAACAAACAATAAAATAAAGTTGCTACATAACTCCAACATAGTTGTTTCATCTGATTCAAACATCATACAATGTACATTATAAAAATAGAACATCAAACCCACAACCAAAATAGGAATAACTCACGAAGTTGGTCGTATCTCTGGTCCTTGCTCCCGCCTCAACCCACGTACAAACTCCTGCACAGAACTCATCTCCTCGTGCATGGAACATAAATCCTCTTGTAGTTTGTTAATCGTGGCATTCATTTCTTGATTTTTACTCCTTAGCTCTTCTACTTCCTCCTCAACTTTCTCTTTGTCATGTGAAACTCCAAACCGAGCAGTATATGTATTGTCTCCATATACTGCATGTAAATTATTTAATCACATTAGCAAAATGTATAACTATTCGACTTTTCTTTTCCTAACTTATAAATTCATAAAGAAATGAAAGAACTAGTCATGAAAATATGTCGATTTATAATTGGCATTCTAAATATCCAATTACTTGGCAGAGAGGACTCTCATTTGATTTATATGTGAAGTAATTAAGACGTTTAAAGAGTTGACTATGCGACGTGCACGTTAATAAATTGCAAAGCAAAGGCAGGGCTGTTGCACTACCTTGCAAAGACAGTGCACATCACTGCCTTAAAGGCAGTGCTGTTGAGCACTGCCTTTGCAACAGCAATGCCTTTGCAAAACAAAGGCAGTGCTTTGCAGTGCTCAACAGCACTGCCTTTGCAAAACAAAGGCAGTGCACAACGGCCTTTCAAGCATAGGGCCAGGAACACAAAGAGAGAGAAATATCTATATATTTTATGTGGTAAATTGATCAAGGATATATATATATATATATATATATATATATATATATATATTAGCTAAAAAGCATTTTCTAGAATCTTAATGCAGTTGTATGGACTATATAAATATTTACACTCCATGTTTTTAGCAAGTACTTAGTAAATCTGTTGGCTCGCTAGTAACATATCAAACTAGGAATATATCAAGTTGTTGAGTAAATTCACACATGAACGTCACTTGGTTCTATACAAGGAAGGCATTTGGTTGCGATTAATTTTTAGAAATTAGCTGTGAGGTGAAACAATTGACAACCTATAAATTAAATGGTAAGCTAAAAAAATTTATGTTAAAAGACCTTTAATTGCGAAGTATTAATCTACAGACAAGTATATATCGTAGTTACATTTAAACATGATTTATTGATGCAATTAAAGCCAACTACTTTAACCATTCTTTTCTCTGTTGACTTTCTATTTTCTCTACATGTCACTTATCTTACATTCAAGCTTAAATTTTCTTTTTTACATTCTCTTTTCTATCCTCTTTCTGTTTTAGGCCTCAAATGTGAAATCTTGGAAACTCTTCCTTTCACAAAAATATTCAGTTTTATTTCAACAGACTTCGGGTCTTAATTATCATTTTATGCTTCAATATAATTTAGCCTCTCACTTCAGCCATTGCATTAGAAAACTACAGTGCAGTCAGAGACTGCTCTATGGTCTACTGGCGAATTTAAATTTTTTATACCAACCAAAGATTTAAATTTATGTTCTTCGATTCATTATTTCAATCCATGCATAGATTCACAATTTGATGCATTCTAGGTGACTCTACTATGAAGGTTTTATTGTTAATCCAATGTGTCTTGATCTTTATTTCAATTCAATAACAAACCAATAATTGAAAAATCATGGTCTTGGTTCTATCTTTATCAATGAATCAACTTGATAATCAAAAGTACTTAATTCTTCTAGCTTGATTCCCAAAGGCACTCAATTAATTTAATCTTTTTTCCCTTACCGTTCAGTAGAGTTGACTTCATTTACCAAAATTTCTGCTATGAAGAGATGTCTGAAATTCTTTTGACTTCAGACTCAGTGATTTTCTTCTTTTGAATTTTTCCTTCATTGCTAAAGTTAAATCTAATATTCATTTTTAGAATTTATCTGCACCGTTGAATTCTACAGACCTATTATCCTGTTATCTTTTTTAACCCTTGCAAATTTGTACTTTTTTCCTGAGTTATATTTGAAGCATCAAATTGCTATTTTACAACCATTATTTGTAGTGAATGTTTCAAAACACATTGCCTTAACCAATATTGGTTGTTGTAGTTCCCAATCGTATAAACAAAATTCGATCATTATTATCATCTTAACCCAGTCAGAGTTGATTTGCATTTCATGCTTATATATGTGATTTAAATATCTAAAAATTATGTATATTAGTGTTATATTTTTGACGTCGTCTTCTTAAATATTGATATGCTATCAATGTAATTATTATTCTTTTGATCGGCTTAAGTACTCACCCCAATAAAACGGTGTTTTGTTGAATCTTAATAATGAATCATGAATGAAATTTTCTTTCTTGGACTGATTCAAATTACAAACTTCATTTTGGTTGTTATACTAGCTAAAGAAAAATTATAAACATATTCTATGTTATTATACATAGTGAAAATATTCATAGGCTGATGCTTAGAAGTGATTGGTAAGGCATGCCTAATTCCAAATATACATCCTAATTAAAGAAATAGATGGTTTATAAAATTGATGGCACATGTTAGAAAATTTACGTTGTATAATTTATTCTCATAAACGATTTGTTCAGTATCTTGACAAATGATTGCACTATTTCATCTGATCCCTTATAAGTTCGTTCATTATCTTTATAGATAACTTCTTATACCTTCTATAAACCGACTAAATTAGTGTTTTCAACAAATAGCTTCAAGATCTACATGTTTTACACTCTGATGTTTAAACACACCAAATCATCTATATTTTTGATACATGCAATTGTAACCTTATTTTTTCCCATGCGTTTTTCACCTTTTTACCATAATGTTCACCACTATATATTAATTCCGACAATATAGTACATAGCTACCTGAAATGTATGATTGATAACTCACTTTATGCTAACAATTCTATCTGTAGAACTTCAGCTTAATGCTGTTGCACTGCCTTTGCAAAGGCAGTGCTGTGCAAAGGCAGTGCACAACGCTGCTGCACAACTGCCTTTCAAGTGCTAAATATTTTAACAATTGCAAAATAAAGGAGTCGTTTGTTTTAAAACATCGAAAACAAAATATTGGACATTGATTACCGACAACTGAATTCTGATTACTGATTATTAAATTACGAATAGTCAATTGTTTATATCTTTAAAACTTTGGGTTGGATTTAAGGAACCAACTTATGAAAGCAACATTTGAAATGAGTCATTACCCCAGGAATATTTCCAGTACCAGGTCTCTGCGTGCTTCTTTAGGAAGCGTATATCTCACCTTCTCTAATAAGCTGCATGTACAGCAGGTTTAGCTCGTCATGATAAAGCTCCCGACCCTTATTCGCGGTCATTTGAGAACCTCGCTCATTGTATTTTTCTTGTAATTTACATTAAGATTTAGGCATTGTACACATAACATAGTTTGGAATTTGTAAATTAAAATTCAAAATTTTTGTTGATTACATACAACAAATATTTCCGAGTACTCATCAATCCATTCGCCATCTACAGAACCATCCGGTTTCTCAACATAATGTGTTCGAATGTACACTTGCATGTATGTCGGTGTTCGACCTTGTTCTTTCTCCTGAAAAATAAAAATAATTTATCGTGTGTTTATTTGAATTGTATGATAGTATTATTAAATAACTTAAACAATCACCATATCATCATCCATTGTGCCATTCATTTAGAACCTCATCTATGTGGTCTTGGATTGCTTGCGAGCGATTGAGTTCTTTTGAGCAAACTTCTTCACATCCTCCCTTCCCCAGTTGGCTAAAAACTGTTGCCATACCTCTTGTGTTATACAAGCATTCTTCTTTTTATACCTTTTCATGTCTCTAACAATCCACCTATACTTCAAAGAGCACTTTTGATCCCATAATCCTCTGATATCAGCAAAAGAAGTGGTAGGATCCCAAGAGTATAATGCCTATATAGGAATTTAGGAGTAGATTAAATGAACTAAAAAATTTAATCATGGATGGACTAAAAATATTGTAACATCGTTGTTAACGCTAAATATTGAACGCCAACACCCCGGTGTGTAGAGTGTAGTTGTGAAAGCACCACCCGTTGGTACGGGAACTAGAAAAAAAGTAAGAATCACAGAAAAGTAGTAAAAGACACGATATTTATAGTGGTTTGGCTTATTAACAAGCCTACGTCCACTTTAATCTCCTTTATTGCTGATATGATTACAACCCTTTACAAGATTCATCGATTACAACACACTTTGAGTTTCAAGTCATTTAGAACAAGTAGCCTCAACTTCAATGTCGATCAAAATCTTTGAATTCATGTTGGACATGTATGATTTCTTCGTGAAGTTCCTTGAAGCGTTCTTTGTATCTCAAAAGCTTTAAGTGTTGAAGTAGTTCGGAATGCAGCAGAGTAACGACGCTTGAAATGAATGAGCCAAAAGTCCCCCTCATGTTGAAAGTGGTCATGTATTTATAGGAGTTTTCAGCCCTGAGTCGTGAGTCGTGTTCGACCCATGCTTGGCTCATGGCCAATTCAAATTAGGTCGTGGCCGACTCATAGAACCAACCCTTGATTTCTCCATGGCTTATTCCTCTGCTGGATTTTATGCTAAGTCTTGAGTCGCTTACGAGTCAATCTTCCTTGGCATAGGCACTGTGGCAATGGATTACGACCCAATGGCTTTAAGTCGTGGACGAGTCATGCTGAGTCGTGGCCGGCTTATCTGATTAAGCCTTTGGTCTCCTGGATATAGCATAAGTCCTCAGTCGTCCACGAGTCATTCCTTTCTTATATAGGTATCATGAAAGCGTACTATGACTCAGTGTCTTTAGGTCGTAGACGAGTCATGGTGAGTCATGAGTCGCTAAGTCGTTAACGACTTATCAGGTAGCGGTACATAAGTGAAGCAGCATAAGAGTCCATCTTCTTAGGTCGTTATTTCCTTTGAGTTGTCTCATAGGATGAGTCGTGGACTTGTTGAGTCGCTGAGTCGGTAATACCCATAAATCGCATAACAGTTGAGTCGTTGATCCACTGAGTCGTTACAAACCCTGAGTCGTTGAGGCGATAGTCTTGATGAGTCGGTAACTCACTGAGCCGTCCTGCCTTGTGAACCGTTAACCCCTTGAGTCGTCCTATCCCTCTAAGTAGATGAGTCGGTCCATCCCTTGAGTAGATGAGTCAGTCCTGTCTTTGGTTGGATGAGTCGGTCCAGTCCTTGAATCGTTGGCAAAACGAGGTTAACACTTGCCCCTCGAAGTACACGCCTAAGTCGTAGGTCGTGTGCTTCGACTCATCCTGTCTCGTGTGCCGATTTAACTTTCACTGCTCAAAGCTATAAAAGACTTGAGTCATTACTCTTACCATACTTTTACTATTTATCTGTTTCAGTTGATCCTGCCATTTGCAATCCCTCAAGCTTCCAGAGACGAATCCAAGCTAATCAACTGCCAATCCATCTTTACTCTCATATTGCGTAAGTGAATTCGCCTTTTGTTCAATCTACGATCACCACTGATTCACGAATCCGGACTCCCCATTTCCCTTTTTTACTTCAATACATTTCTGTGCCGTGTTCCATCGCGACCCATGCTTTTGATCGATTTACAAATGCCATCGATCATGCTGTCGTTATTGTCCACGATGACACAGCAGCGCTTAAAGCGATTCGAGTAGGTCTTCTGAGTGATTTTCTGATGGTGTGAAGAGAGGGCAATGGATTATAGCGCCTCGAATCATCTAGTCTGTGGATTTGGAAGAGATGAAATGACCCTTAACGGGTTAATAGGTTGGAGAGTGGATGACCGGTTGAGGAAATGACTTAGGATTCATACGGCCTAATTGGTTTTCTGATGACTTAGGTTTTTGGTCGTACGAGCGACTCAGCCCTTTAGATCCTCACCGCGACTCATCCTTTGAACCGTGAACGACTCAAACCATCTGCCGCGGACGACTTAAGCCATAGGCCGTGAACGACTCAAGTCATAGGTCGTGAACGACTCAGCACTTGGATTATTTTTCATACCGAGTTGCTCCTTGTGGTTTGAACCTATGACCGGCTCAATTAGATGCAACCTAGGATTTGAGTCGCGGCCGAGACAGGACTTGGAAAATTTCACACTGCTTTGAACTAAAAATTTTCTCCTTTTACCATGCCTTACGACTTAGAGAACTAGTGACTCGATGCATTAATGAATTGGAGCATAAACGACCTAGCTTAACTTGCCTCATAACCTTTAAAACATGGATGAGTTATCACATTGTACTGCTTTGAAGCATAATCTCGACTTGATCTTTGACTTGAATTGCTGAAATAAACTGCCTGAATATTGAGTTGTCTTGACTTTAACCTGTTAAACTTTGTTGCACATTTTAGTTTTACAGATTGCTTCAATTTGCAAGTATACAACTTGTTTAATATAACAATCACAGAAGATTGGGACGAATATACTGCCATTGATTGCCCACATCTAATGACAGATTAGTCAATAGAAGATAATTAATTTAAATAGATCGCGTGAATGAAGTACTTTAAACCAACGAATCCAAGTAGACTGCTAGAGCAATGTTGAAATAGTCAATTGAAATTGACCGGTTTGCACTAACACTATACCTGAAATTTCAAATTAACAAGTCCTGAAATTAAGTAATTGATCAATTGCCAACTAGCTTAACATCTGTTATATTTACTTGTTTATTTTCATTAGTTCTGCACAACACTTCACACTTTTAGGAAACGTGCACCTTCGCATTTGAACATCCAGTTGCTTGTGTAGAATGACTTCTCAACAAGAAGACCCGATGGGCCAGGCTGAAAACGTCTTCCCAATAGCTAACCCATTGGATAACCCTCCAGAGAGAACTTCCACAACTCTGAATCAGCGGGTGTTTAACCAACTGCGCATCCAGTTTGGCATTGCCGAAGCTGATGCCTTACTGCCGGGGCCAAATGATACTGCAGATAGGCCCCCTCTTGGCTTTATTGCTGTCAATCGCCAAATGTGCTTGAGCGGTGCCATTCCACCTTTTAATGATTTCCTTCAGCAGTTCCTGCTTCGGTTATCTATCTCTCCATTCCAATTGCACCCCAACGGCCATGCCATTCTGATGGGGTTATGTGTGCTATTTAGGAGAGTTTTGGACCGATTCCCGAGCTTTGGGGAAATCTGCAACTTCTGCTCATTCACAAAAATTAAAGATCATCCCTCTATCGTAGTTATAAGAAGTGCTCGAAACCGCAAACTCATCACTGATCTCTCTGAAAGCGTTCACGGATTTCTGAATCAGTTTTTCTTTGTTCGCTGCCCTCCAGGGTTTTATGCCATCTGGCGAGTAGGAAGTAAGATTTCCTGTTTTTATTTCTCCATTCTTGAGCTTTTCGAAATCTGAGTTGCTAAATGCTAACTTTGCTTTTTTTTTCTGTTTTAGCACTTCCTCCTCCCTCTAGAGATCCATGCTATAAGCAAATTTTTGAAAGACTGAATGCCGTGGCGGCAGAAGAGAGGAGTATAAAGTTTTTGTTAAATGATGAATTTTTACATCAATATGGGCTTCTTCATTCCTCTCGCTTCACTCAGCCTCATGAAGTTCCAACTGAAGTTCCCGATTCTCCGATGAAAACTCCTGATGCCCTGGTCTCTACTAAAGAGCACATGCGGGGAGGAACCTCTATAGAAACTTCACTAGTAAAATGTTCTACTCCAAGGGATGATGCGGAGCCGTCTGAAAAGCCTGCACTTGCCCCCGTAACAGAAGAAGAGGAGCCCCTTCCTCATACTGATGAGAACGTTGATCTTGGAGTTGATATTTTTGGGAGTTTAAGTGACATAATAATCACTTCTCAAGAACTTTTTAGGGATGATCCTGCCGTTGCCAAAGTCACATCTCCAGCGATTGAAGCAACTTCTACTCTCAAGCACACTTCCACAGCCCCAGAAGTGCAATTTCCCGCAATAACTACCACTACCCCTCAGTCGATGACTGGTTTGTAGTCTAGTTTGCCGCGCGTAGTTTTACACGTCACACACACTTAGGATGCACTTGACTTTCTTATTCCTGGTAGATTCTCAAACCTCGTTTTTTCTTTAATTTCAGGTTCTCCAATGGGCGAAGCGGCTCTTACTATGACGACTTTAAACAGTACGGGAGACGCAGCCAATTCGACTATAGACGTCGTCTCCCCCCTCGAACAGAAACCGATGAAGAGAGGGCCATCAGAAAAGAGAACGAGAGACGAGCATATGAAGAACGTCACCGAAGAGAACAAGAAAGACATGACCCTCCTCACAGAGATGATGATGTCCAAAAACGAAGGACTCACGATGAGAGAGGTAAAGGTCACATGGATGATTCTTCTAGCAAGCGGGCTAAACTTACTGAAGAAACAATGCCGACAGTTTCTGAAAATGTTCCTGCTCAATCTCTTGCTCCCGTTCGTTCCGACATTCAAACAATCATCAACCGGCCCGCATACCAAGTTGGGAAAGGTCCTCCCACTCTTCAAAGTCGATTCCCTCAGTGGTGCCTGAAAGGGGTTCGATTTGATCTCGACTTGGTTCCTCTCGACAAATCGGCTATGCTGCGAAATCTTGATTCTGTCAGGACCGATATTGAAAGAATGTCGATCTGGCAAAAACTTGTCGACGAGCTTCAGAGGGTTAACCGAGCCAATCTCGAGGCCATGCTCACAATGGAGAACGATAAGACTGAGTGGCAGAAGACTCTCGAGTAGCATGACGCCGAAATGAGAAGTATTGCTTCCTATAATGAAAAACTGGAAGCGGAAGTAGAAAAGCTTAAGGAAGAATTAGCTACTTCATCTACTTCCTATTCTCAAAAGGAGAGCATGCTTCAGCAACAGGTACGAGATGCGCATGCCAGTCAAAGGGCAGTCAAAGATAAGCTTGCATACAAAGAGAAGGTCATAGAAGAATATCGCGCTGAAGCTTTACAGCTGCGAGAACAGACTGGCTCTCAAAGCTTGGAGATAGAGTTGTTAAAGACTCGACTTGCTATGGCCGAAAAGGATCGTGACGAGGCTGTTGCTGGTAAACTCACGGCCGAAGAGGCCCATCAAGCAACCAAAGCTGATATTGGCTCCACACTATTTGATTTTTTATCTTCAATGTATCTTGGGGCGCGGCAGCCTTTCATTTCTGGGTCCCAAATATGAAATTACATTGGCTGAAGTATGGGAGGCTGCCGTAGATATGTTTGGAGGCGCTGGTTACTCCGAAGACCATCTTCAAGAATATTATTTTGATGAGGCAACTCGGGAAGCACTAGCTAGGGGAAAAGAGCAGCTTGCTAAGTTTCGAGCTGAAACGACAGGGGAGGGGTGCTCAGAGAAGGAAGCGCTTGTAAATGCCCCTGTTCCTCCTTCGGTTTCAGCTGATGTTGATATAGTCGGCCCTAGCTCACCTTCTCTTCCTCAAGATAAAACTGATCTCGGAGTTACAACTCCCCATGTTGTAGAGAAGCCTCAGGAGAGCACCGAAGCCTAGGATTATGAGATTGAAATGATAAAGACAACCACCGCAGGTAACTTTATTACTGGACCAGTTCAAACTGATTGCTTGTTCACTTCCCACGACTTTGATGAATTTTTTGACTATCTCATGAATCTTAATGAGCCTTTATCTCCTCTTTTTACTGACTTTAACCTCTTTTCTCCTGTAGAGAAAGCATCGAGCATCATTCAGACTTCGCCTTCTCCGGTTATCCCTCCTCCATCTCTTTAGGTGACTCCTCCTTCTGCTTCACAGCTCGGGTCACAATAGGAGCAAATAGAGGCTCTTCATGGCTTAGATGATCCTATCGCTTCTCAAGAACACGGGGAAGAAGCGCGTGGAGAAGGAGATGGATCTCCGGAGCGAACTGCTTCTGATGACATAAAATTATCTGCTCTTGTCACTCCAGGGAGTGAGTCTTCTTCAAAGAGGAGAAAGAAGCACGGAACATCGAAGAGGAGGGGGAAGAAAATCATAGCTACTGAAGAGGAATCGGAAGTCGGACCAGTTGCACCTCCCTCTCCTTCTTCCCTTATGCCTATAGATCGACCTGAAAAGCTAACCATTCGGCCGGGCAAAGGGTCCAAAGGTGGTAAGAAGAAGTGAAGATTCCAATTTTTAGCTTTTTGTCTTTTGCATGTACTGGTCGAGGATTGTGCGGGTACCAGCCCCTGCTTTTTTATTTTGAAACCTGTATCTGCAATACAATTGAATAAAATGATCCTTTATTTGTACAGACTCCTGTTTGAATTTGAGAATGCATTTATTATTCATTTTTGCACAAGTTTATTTATATGATATTGCAGCGGGCTTATGGCATGTTGTTTGAGCATTACTTTTGCTGATGTGGCTATACCATATTGTATGTAACTATACCATGTTTCCCCCATACCATAAGCTTGCTGCAATATTTTATACTTCGAGGGGACTTGCACTCTTATTTGCTGAAGAATAATTATTTCATTCTTGAAGAAATTTTTTGTAGAGTACAACTCCCTTCATATAAGTTTTTACGCTTTGTCCTTCGAAGAAACCACTTTTGCTTATGTACACATTTTACCAAGTGAATTCTTCTATTTGGTAAAGCGGGCCTCTGAAGGGTACTTTAACTTTTTTTTTTTTTTTGAGGAAGATTATTTTCCAGAATAGGTAAATTACTCTTCCTTTGAAAGTTAAAGTGTGCTCTTGATGAGGATTTTTTTTTAACATAGAAAGTTGTACCTCTGAGGAGGGATTTTTCACGTTTCAACACTTGGAAGTTTTATTTCAATCTTGGTGAAACGTGTACCTCCAAAGAGTTGTGCCTTTGAAGAAAGCCTTTTCACGTTTCAACACTTGGAAGTTTTATTTCAATCTCGGCGAAACGTGGGCTTCCGAAGAGGTCTTTCTTCTTGATTGTGTCTCCGGGAGGAGGTTGTACCTCCGAGGAGGGATTTTTCACGTTTCAACACTTGGAAGTTTTATTTCAATCTTGGTGAAACGTGTACCTCCAAAGAGTTGTGCCTTTGAAGAAAGCCTTTTCACGTTTCAACACTTGAAGTTTTATTTCAATCTCGGTGAAACGTGGGCTTCCGAAGAGGTCTTTCTTCTTGATTGTGTCTCCGGGAGGAGGTCTTTATTTTGTTTGCATTTCAACTCTGGTGAAGTGAAACTCCGAAGAGCGGCTGTTACACTTCAACTCTTGGTGAAATGTGCCTCCGAAGAGGTCTTTATTTTGTTTGCATTTCAACTCTGGTGAAGTGAAACTCCGAAGAGCGGTTGTTACACTTCAACTCCTGGTGAAATGTGCCTCCGAAGAGGTCTTTATTTTGTTTGCATTTCAACTCTGGTGAAGTGAAACTCCGAAGAGCGGCTGTTACACTTCAACTCCTGGTGAAATGTGCCTCAGAGAGGGTTTTCATTGCCTGGAAGTTACTCTCTCATGGTCGGAGGGTCATGACTCCTCCAATCTTTTTTGCTGAGTGGGGAACTTTCTTTTTTGCGGCATATGCCCCATTAGAGGTCTTTATTCTCCGAAGAGTTATGTCTTCGCGGAGAAAGCCTTTTCACGTTTCAACACTTGGAAGTTTTATTTCAATCTCGGTGAAACGTGGGCTTCTGAAGAGGTCTTCGGTCTCTGAGGAGAAGCATTCGGTCCCCGTAGAGAAGCATTTTGCCTTCGAAGAGGGCTTTGGTCTCTGAGGAGAAGCATTCGGTGTCCGTAGAGAAGCATTTTGCCTCCAAAGAGGGCTTCGGTCTCTGAGGAGAAGCATTCGGTCTCCGTAGAGAAGCATTTTGCCTCCGAAGAGGGCTTCGGTCTCTGAGGAGAAGCATTCGGTCTCCGTAGAGAAGCATTTTGCCTCCGTAGAGGGCTTTGGTCTCTGAGGAGAAGCATTCGGTCTCCGTAGAGAAGTATTTTGCCTCCGAAGAGGGCTCCGGTCTCTGAGGAGAAGCATTCGGTCTCCGTAGAGAAGCATTTTGCCTCCGAAGAGGGCTTCTCACATTTCATCTCACGGGAGTGTATCGACCGATTATGGTGAAATGTGTGCCCCTGAATAGGGTTATTGCCAAGAGGTTTGGAGTTTCCCTCTCTCGGTTGGACGGATTCTCGGGAGTGTGTCGACCGATAATTCCGCAACTTTGTAACGAGAAAGACCCCCATCTTTCCGGTAAAACCCGCTTAAGGTCTTTATCCTCCGAAGAGTTATGCCTCCGAAGAGGGCTTGTGCCTCTGAAATGGTCTTTTGCTGACTGACGCTTGCTCGCCCATATCTCTTTGCCGTTGATTCCTGTTGACGATCCCCGCTGTCTTTTGCAAGTGTCATCACTTTTAGCTGCCAATGATTTCCCTTACCCAAAAGAGTATATTTTATAGTTAAGCAAATTGGTGGTGGCAGACACAGGTTATTTAACTCGCTGTTTGTTTGTTTAAACATTTGCAGTTAGCTAGATATGATCTGCTTCTATCCACATTGCTCACTTTCGTTTGAAGCACTTCTTTTGTAGGATTTAAGTATGGGAATTTTGAATGGCTCAGTGTTTGACTGCTGGATGATGTCGCGGATCGCTCGGTCTCGCGACGGGTAAGCTTTGTTTTTATGGCCTGCATTATTAAATCGTCATTTTAGTAACACAATTAACGTATTTTATATGTTGAAATAAAACAAAGCAGTTTATAATAGTAGCGAACACAAGAATTATAGTGGTTTAGCCAAACTGGGCCTATATCCACTTTATAGCTTTTTGTTATTCGCCCCCTTGCAATTGCTTTTAATGGAAGAATCATATATTTGTAATTCCTTTACAATATTTCAGCAAAGTTTTTCAAGTAAAATATGGATGCAAATGGTTGCTGTTCCAAGTTCTTGGGATTGGCTCTCCTTTGACAGCTGTGAGTTTGATTGACTAATTTAGCAACTCTTTGGTGCCATCTTTAAGCATGCATCATCTTCTTTTGCTAGCGGGTAGTTTTATCCAAAGAAATATACTCCAACCAAACCATTAATTGTTTGCTTAGAATACTTCTTATTTAAGATTCGACCCTGGAATTTTGTTGTTTAAAACTTGCTTTCGAGTGCTACCAAGGGTTGTTTGGTATTGCCTGCAAATTTAGATCAATCTTTTTAGTGATACTTTCAGAGTACTTTACATATAGAAATAAAATAAGCGACTTGTAATAATAGAGAAAACAAGACTTATAGTTTCTATTATTTATTTGCCCTGTTTTTTATAATAGCCTTTGATACAGGAATGATATATTCAGCATTCTTTTACAAATTTGTAACATGGCGTTTAAGTAAAGTATGCAAGCCATTGCTGCCCCAGGCTTCTAGGAATTGAATCTTTGGCATGAGAGGATTAGATGGCAGCTTCTTTCAGAATCGAAACTTCCTTTCACTTTGAGGACTTCCTTGAGGCGTGAGCATGTCTTCGCGCCTCATCCAATTTTTTCCCGCCGGATGAGGGCTTGCCGTGATGACACTGATAATAGGCCCTTCATCTCCCTGCGCTACGGTTCTTCTAGTTGAGCTGCCTTATTGAACGGGAACTAGCTGCACTTTAGAGGATGAGGGGAGGTCATTTCTATCTTTCTTCACATATTGTTGCAGTTCATTCTGCTTGAGCAATTCTTCAATCTCTTTCATTAACTGGCGACATTGGTTAGTGTCATGGCCAGGCTAATTGTGAAATTGACAGAATTTTCCATTGCTTGGAGCACTTCTCCTTATCAGAGATGGTTTGGGGTACACAACAACATCTTTTGTTGCCAAGAAGATATTCTCCGGAGTGTCGGTCAAAGGGGTGAAGTCGGAGGATCTAAAGCGCCGAGCTTTTTTCGAGACTTTCTGCTTTCTCCTGCCTTCATTCTCCTTTCTCTGTTCGATCATCTCCGGTATGTATTCCTCGTCATTGTTAGGACTCAAGGGGTGGTCGTCGACTATTCTTTCAAAAGTTCGCCTCGACAAACGTTCATGGATAGTTGGTCGTGACCATGAACTTTCCGTTTGGGGGATTGTTCCAATAGAAATGCCAGTTGCCCGTTGAGGAGTATTCCATCCTTCCGAAACATGAGCCTCTTTGGCGATGGTTTTTATATCACTTTCTAGTCGTTGAACCTCCTCTTGCAATGCATTCATCTTGTCGAGAATCCTATTGCTCTGAACTTCCATGTGTTGACATAACCCATACACCACGACGTCTAATTCAGCCCTTGTGACTCCAATACTAGAAGTTGTTTCACTTAGCGTAGGAAAAGCAATAGCGCTGCTGCAAGTACCTTCAATCCTCAAAAATTTACGCTTCCTTTCGAAAGTCATGATTTCCGTTAGACTTTTGGTTCGGAGAGAAATCTTTTCCACAAGCCTTTGTCGAGCGATGGTGGAAGTTTCCTGAGTTCAATTCTCAGTGAAAGCACCAAAATGTTAACGCTAAATATTGAACGCTAACTCCCGGGTGTGTAGAGTGTAGTTGTGAAAGCACCACCCGTTGGTACGGGAACCAGAAAAAAAGTAAGAATCACAGAAAAGTAGTAAAAGACACGATATTTATAGTGGTTCGGCTTATTAACAAGCCTACGTCCACTTTAATCTCCTTTATTACTGATATGATTACAACCCTTTACAAGATTCATCGATTACAACACACTTTGAGTTTCAAGTCATTTAGAACAAGTAGCCTCAACTTCAATGTCGATCAAAATCTTTGAATTCATGTTGGACATGTATGATTTCTTCGTGAAGTTCCTTGAAGCATTATTTGTATCTCAAAAGCTTTAAGTTTTGAAGTAGTTCGGAATGCAGCAGAGTAACGACGCTTGAAATGAATGAGCCAAAAGTCCACCTCATGTTGAAAGTGGTCATGTATTTATAGGAGTTTTCAGCCCTGAGTCGTGAGTCGTGTTCGACCCATGCTTGGCTCGTGGCCGAGTCAAATTAGGTCGTGGCCGACTCATAGAACCAACCCTTGATTTCTCCATGGCTTATTCCTCTGCTGGATTTTATGCTAAGTCTTGAGTCGCTTACGAGTCAATCTTCTTTGGCATAGGCACTGTGGCAATGGATTACGACCCAATGGCTTTAAGTCGTGGACGAGTCATGCTGAGTCGTGGCCGGCTTATCTGATTAAGCCTTTGGTCTCCTGGATATAGCATAAGTCCTCAGTCGTCCACGAGTCATTCCTTTCTTATATAGGTATCATGACAGCGTACTACGACTCAGTGTCTTTAGGTCGTAGACGAGTCATGGTGAGTCATGAGTCGCTAAGTCGTTAACGACTTATCAGGTAGCGGTACATAAGTGAAGCACCATAAGAGTCCATCTTCTTAGGTCATTATTTCCTTTGAGTTGTCTCATAGGATGAGTCATGGACTTGTTGAGTCGCTGAGTCGGTAACACCCATAAATCGCATAACAGTTGAGTCGTTGATCCACTGAGTCGTTACAAACCCTGAGTCGTTGAGGCGATAGTCTTGATGAGTCGGTAAGTCACTGAGCCGTCCTGCCTTGTGAACAGTTAACCCCTTGAGTCGTCCTATTCCTCTAAGTAGATGAGTCGGTCCATCCCTTGAGTAGATGAGTCGTTCCTGTCTTTGGTTGGATGAGTCGGTCCAGTCCTTGAATCGTTGGCAAAACTAGGTTAATAATCGTGAATTTCAAAATTATTTTACTTTAAACTCTTCAAACCAATGATCCTTAATATTAGCAGGAACCACACTAAAGCAAGGCTAAAACAATGTTATACGTGCCTAAGCATAGATGATATAGCACGTGACGTCGAGGCACTAATTGCGAATTCCCACCTATTAATGCACAAATTATATTAATCCTTTACTGCATTATTAACATATACGATAATTAAAAAGCTTATAAATTTTACTTACTCTCCACTCTCCCTGTAACAAATATACATGCTGTCGACTGAGGAAGTCGAGCCATTCTGTGACATATGTCCAGATAACTCATGGGTGCCTTCATCATGATCATCGCCATTTGAAGGGGTGGGTTGTTGATCGACGGAGGGAGGTGTTGGTTCGATCAAAGCCAAACCATGTCCACTACCACTACGATGACCACCACTACTACGACGACCACCACCACGTGAACTCATACCTATTACAAGAATGCAACATATACAAGTATATACATAAGATAAGGTAACATTTAGAATGAAATTTGTGAACTTTATTTAAGACAGAGTTTGAAACCATTCATCAACATAAAAGCAATCGAGCAACTTAAAACACATGCAAACAATCATAATTAAATATACATGCTACCAACCTTCATTATCATCACTCTCAGTATTTACACTTTCATCTTCCAGTTCACACTTATCTTCATCTACTTCAACTTGCTCATCGTCGTCGTCATCTACTTCGACCCCATCATTAACGTCATTAATAAGAGATCCTATTCTTGTACAATCTCCAGTACTTCGTTAGGTTCTGGATCATTTTGATACGCTATATTGTCGGTTATGATCATGTTTGAGTGAAATGACCATCTCGGTTTTGTTTTAACAACAGCTCACTAATCTGAATGACCGTTGTCGATAGCAGGACATGGCATAAAATAAACTTGTGTAGCTTGTGCCGCTAATACAATTGGATCGTACCCTAAATATTTTTTCTTGTGGTTTACTTCAATAAGAGGGTAATCCTTGTATACACGTCTTACTCCAATATTCGTCCTACTATCAAACCATTGACATTTGAATAGAAATGCTTTCAACTCCGGCGCTACAGAGTAAGTTAACTCGATTATTTCCTACAGTACACCATAATAATCTTTTATGTCATCATCGTTGTTTCCACCATTAATACAAACTCCACTATTAACAGTTATTTTTTTCTTTCCATATTCTTCTGTGTGAAACTTAAATCCATTTATAAACATTATTGGACATATTCTATAGCTATTACGCAGACCAAATGCAAGTTTTCTGTAGCAAATGTCAGTGATGTTGTTCGTATCAACCTGTCAATTTGGATCAAGTACACAAGTTAATATATAATGAATACCTTGCGAGGTTAAATTACAGGACTTATCATACTTACATATTGTTTAAACCATCCCTCGAATTCTTTACAGAGTTCAACATTAGGATATTCACTTTCGAACTTGCTGTTTAAATCAAGCACACATGTTAATATCTAAGGAGTATTGTATGTAGGCTGAAAAGATCGACATAAATTTAGTTAATGAATGATCAAATTATGATGGTACCTGATAAGATCAGTTAATTCATTACATTTAAGAAGCATAGTTGCCTTTGCCAGATTGTAATCCTTTGTTGTAGCAAAGCCTTTAACATTCTTCCATTTACCAGATGGATGTCCTTGTTTTATCAATACTGAGGGAACGTTATCGATTGAATCATTCGCAATATCAATTTCATTGCAATGGCCACGATTAAAATTTAAATTCGTGTAATCGTCGAAATAATGACTAAAAAATATGGACACTTCTTCAATAATGTATGCTTGACAAATAGGACCTTCAACGCGTGCTTTCTATTTCACTTTTTTCTTTAGGTGACCCAGATACCTTGATATGAAAATGTGTAAAATTAACTATAGCACGTTCTATATTTAAACTTTGGTAAATAAATATAACTATCACATACCTTTCAAAAGGATACATCCATCCATACTGCACTGGTCCCCATAGTAACGCTTCAGTTGGTAGATGTACTGTTACATGTCCATGCAATTAAAAACTCCAGAAGGAAATATTTTCTCCAATTTACATAGTAATTTGGCTATATCTCTTTCAAGCTTCCGCAAATGACTTTTATATAGAGTTGTCGAACATATCTATTTAAAGAATAAACTTAGCTCTGTTATAGGCATACAAAACTTTTGTGGTAAAAGCTCTTTAAATACTATCAGGAATAGAGTCTTTAAAAATGCATGGCAATCGTGACTCTTCATACCTGATAGTATAACATCCTTCATATCGACACATCGTTTCATATTAGAAGCAATTCCATCAGGAAACCTCAAAGAATCGACCCACTCTAGTAATTTTATACAACGAGTCCTATCCAGCTCATAACATGCAAGAACTTTGAAGTTTGGACGCATAGGATTAACTTTACGCTCTGGACGATTGCAATAGTATTCGGTATATTTTATTAATCTCAAATCATCTTTGGTCTTTCCTTTCACATTCATAATTGTATGAAAAAAATTCTCATACACATTTTTTTCAATATGCATCACATCCAAATTGTGTCGAAGTTTTAGATCCTTCCAATATGGTAATTCGCAAAATATACTCTATTTGCACCAGTTGTGATAATCGCCTTTGCCAGGAATTTTAGGCTCTTTGTTTCCCATCTCGTGTAATTTTGCATAATATTTTACAATATCAAATACCTCTTCTCCATTCAAAAATGTTGGTGGTTGCAAACTTAGAATTTTAGTTCTTTCAAAAATTCCTTATCACGTCTAAACGTGTCCTTCGTATGAAAAAATCGAAGGTGGCAATTCCACCAACACTGCTTACCACCATGCTTAAGTGTAAATGCTTTTGTTGAATCCATGCACACGGGGCAAGATAATTTACGCCTCGTAGTCCAGCCCGAAAGCATCCCATACATGGGAAATTCGCTTATTGTCCACAATAAACAAGCAAATAATTTTAAAAAATTCTCTTTGACACGTCGTAAATGTTAAACTTTCTACCCACATCTTCTTCAGGTCCTCAATTAAAGGTTGCAAATAAACATTTATTCCGTATTTTGGATTTTTTGGCCCAAGGACAATTAGAGTTAAGAACATGTATAGTTTTTGCATGCACATCCAAGGAGGTAAATTGTAAGGTGTTAAAATAACTGGCCAAGTGGAGTACTTTTTGCCATACTGGCTGAAAGGTTGGAAACCATCAGTACATAAACCGAGCCTAATATTTTGTGACTCCTTGGCAAAATCAGGATATTCGTCATCGAAATGTTTCCATGCTTCTCCATCTACAGGATGATATAAAACCTCTTCCTCTCGAACTCATTCACTATGCCATCTCATATGCTCCACAGTGGCATAAGACAAACACAATCTTTGCAATCTAGAAATAAGTGGAAGATAATGTAAACGAGTAAAGGGTACACCTTTACCGTTACTTTTTTTCTTTTCGTATTTTCCTAAGCCACAAAACTTACATTGTGAACGGTCTATGTCCTCTTTCCAATGTAGCATGCACCCACTTTGACATGTATCTATCTTTTCGTACGGTAATCCTAATGCGGACACTTGTTTTTTTAATTGATATCAATTTTCTGCCAATCTAGTCTGCAAACCGGATGGGACCACATCTTGAACTAAACTAAGAACATCATTCATTAATTTTTGTGTACAGTTGTTTGTGGATTTTATAGCAACTAACCTAGAAGTCGCTGCCAACTCCGTCATTGTACAGCCATCAAAAAGCGGTCTTTTTGATGCTTCTAACAAGTCAAAAAATTTCTTTGCTTTTGGATTTGGTTCTTCTTCTACATCCAACGAATTAGTCAGCAAACTCGAACCAACGACATCAATAACCATTCTATCATTCTATTTTCTGAAGTAGTGGATTCATCAAAATCAACACCAATATTTACATTATCATCCTCTTCAACCACTGATGTATTAATAACATTCATCATATCTTAACCATGATGTATCCAAACATAGTAATTATCCATAAAACCGTTTTTAGTCAAATGGTTTTGAACACTTCATAAGAATGATGTTTAGCGGCTTTCCACTTCTTACAAGGACAACAGATTTCTGTCATGATTGTCCCGTTGGAAGATGCCACTAGCATGAAGTCGGTTAAACCTCTTAAAAACTGAAATGGCATCGTTCCTCTATGCCCTACATTTTTGTACATCCAAGCTCGATGAACTTTCAAATGTTCTATCTTGTACTGCATAATTAAGATAAGTTAGTTGAGTACTTAGATATGATTATATGGAATTATAGTTATTTCATTATTTGCATTATAAGAAAATGTTATATTTGAGACAACGATCAAGGACTTGTAGCAGGAAGTGGATTTCCTATCAACCAAACATTGACAAACAAACTATAACCTAAACATAGATGATCATTCATGTTGAAAACGTTGGCAACTTAGAAGCAGGTATTACATATAATGTGTGCTTGACAATTCTACTAACTTTCACCTTAAGAGTGAAAAAAATGAAATTAATATGCACATCATCGATGCGAATGCATGCTTCTTGAAAAGATGCTCCTTTAAATGTACTCTTCTAGAACAACTTTCATGAACATTACATGGTCAAGAAGCACACTCTGCTTCACCGAAGCTAAATGATGATATACAATTTTTTTAATAATTCAACAATTACAAAATAGTTTAGCAATTTGTTACAGCTCGCAATTACAATTTATTGCTCAAAGGTAGTCCAGAGAGTTCATTGTTATATACACTGCAAAACATTCATTAAGATGCTCGAATTTATTGCCATGCAACAGCAATACAAAACACAGGTACAAAATAACTAGTAAGAATATAGTAGCAGCCAGGTAGTAGAAAGAAAAACCACAACCATCAAGTTATAAACTGTCAAAACTAAAGTTTATAAACTGTCAAAATACATGAACTAAGGAAATACGTTTAAAAACTTACTTATAAATATATTATAATAATAACAAACACCAAAACAAATAAGCATGTTTATACTTAAAAACTTACCTGACAAATAAGTTTAAAAATTAAGATTATGAAAAAAGTAAGCAGGTTAAAAATCGAGTCTTATCTATGACTGGTTCTTCTTCCAACTTATAATCTATAGTTAAATGTGCAGGAGGATTTATGTAGTAAGGGATAGTGAAACTAAACAAAATAAATTGATTGATTCATTAGCTATTGGTCCATGGGATAGTAAACTGATTGGTTAACCATGATAAGGTCAGCGAAAATCTTAGCTTATACAAGAATGCTTCTTCACACAATCATTTAATTAAAGGTAGGTGATAAAAAAGTATACAAGTTGATATATACATATATAAATTTATAAATAAAAGCAAAGAAATCACGAAATCTGTTCAGCGTGAAAATTAATTCAAGTAAAAAATCGTGCAAGATATAAAACATAGATATAGGTATAAGGGAAATGAAGGCAACAGACAAAATGGCCAAGTTCCATGAAACAAAATGAAAGCAACGGGAATAGATATAACTCACAAATGGCCAAGTACCAAATGCGATTGCAAATTTGGCACCTTACTCGAATAAATGCTCAAATAATTATGAGATTGAGGAAGCGGCGGCACGGAGGAAGCTACTGGTGGCGCGGAGATAGCTACTACGGCGCGTAGGTAGAAGGAGTTGGGGAACAGATTTGCGCGGCGCGGAGGTAGAAATTGAGGAACGGATTGGATTTGTATTGAAGGCATAGATCTAGGGTTTTTTTCCTCCCTCTCGTTGGAAACGGAACGAACAAGGAGTTGGTAAATATTTTTAACAATTTTGAAAAATGGCACGTGTAGGAAATGTGCAGGGAACCGCTAAAGCTTTCCTTACGTTTTCACGATTTCCCTATACCACGCCTACGCGGTGTAGAGATAGCATAGGGAATTCCAGGTTGGAAAATTACCGTTTCTCTTGTAGTGCTACTCCTAGAACGACCACCTCCGGTCGTGCCACATGGACCCACCGTCGCCAGCCTTTGTGCCTGAATTCTGGTGAACCTCGATGCCATCCTAACATTCCAACCACATGGATTTGCTCCACTCGTCGTCCTGTACCCGCCTGCGCCTCCCGATCGTCGAATGGTCGACGATCCGCCGTTAAATCCGAAACCCTAATATATGTGATCAAAACATCTTCAATGATTTCTGGCCAAACCGAACCTTCAATCCAAAAACATATTACATAAGTAGATTATGCTCGTCGAGAGCTTTCCAATGATATAATATTCGATTGGGTGTGGTGAGTTTGAATTTTTTATTTGATTTTGAATTTGGGAATTAGGGTTTTGAGCTGCCATTGTGAAGGAGTAGATGAAGATGACAGTACGTACAAAAATATCAAATAAGATATTTGTTAGGGTTTATAACATCCTATATATAGACAGAGATAGATAAGAACGAATAGACAGATCGAATTGGGTCGAAACAAATAACGACCTGAAAAGCCTGTTTCGTTCCCGAAAAGAAAGTAGGTCATCCCACATATCAAAATGTAGGTTTATGATATCTTTAAAATCAATGGAACTAGTTCCAAATCCTAATTCCATCGTATATAGAAGTTAGCTTTTAAAATCAAATTATATTTATTTAAATTCATTTAATCAATTTCTATGCGTTTCGAGCTCGCACGATCAAACAATAAGTCCGATCGCTACGAAACTTGAAATCTTATAATAATTTACTATTATGGATCCGGTGAAACTAGTTTCGTTGAAATCTGAGACAATGACCAAAATGGCTATATTTACACGTCAATTAAATAAATTATTATTAAATTGATTTGATCACTTTTAAATTCAAATTTAAAATTTAACAATTTTAACATTCTTGATTACATAGAAATTAATAGTCTTTTTTAAAATTTAATATTCCATGTTAATCCAATATTTTAATATTACACTAATTTCACCATTCAACTACAACTGTAGTAAAACCCTAGTTAATTATATTTTAATTTCGATTGAATTCTTTTATTTCGATTCACACTCTTATTATTGAATTAACTATTACCTTATGAATATAATTAACATTAGTATACATTTTGTTGCATTCATATTCTACAATCATCACCTTAACTCATATAACTGAAATATTTAATTATATTAAATTCACATTGATTTCCAAATTATTTCAACAGATTAAATAAAAAAATAATTAAAACAATTATTGCACATTAGTAATTCAAACACATTTCTAGTCTATTGTTTACAAACAAAAGCTAACAAATTTACGTAATAATTAATTTATTTCATATTCTATAATAAACCTATATCAACTAATAACATATAATTTCAACATTAAACCCAACATTTAATTTATTCCTTATTTACAATTATAACCAAATTAACTTTGCAATTATTTCAATTGATTGAAATTACATTAAAATAGTTGTCAACAACATTCAAACAACATTATTAAATCATAATCTAATTATTTATCTCATTAATAAATCAAAAATTTTAATTTCTCACAATATTAAATTTCAAAAACTTATATAATTTAATAGTTTTAATTATCAAAAAATATGGGTTGTTACATTAAGGAAATAATGGTGAAAATATTGCATAAAGAAATTGAACTAATATATGTATACATATATATATATATATATATATATATATATATATATATTGTAATGACCCATAATTTTCGACAATTAAAAGTAGTAAATTTAATAAAAAATTTGTAATTAAATGTTGGAAGAAATTAAATTTAAGATTTATAACTGGAATAATACTAAAATGAAATGCAACAATATTAATTAAAGCTAATTATTAACAATTTGAATGGAATCCCAATTAATTGAAATAGTGTAAGTTTTTACTTGGTTATAAAGTGAACATAGGAAAAAAAATGTAAATATTGAATTCATTAATGAAATAATATACTGTTAATGCAAATTGAATAAAATTAGTATTATGAAAGAAATGGTAACATTAGTTTGTAAGTAATAAACTTATAAATGTAATTAAAGGCTAATGATGAGAATTATTATATATATTAACTATTTATTTAGTCTATTAAATTTAGTAGGAAATAAATGGCAATTAATTCCCTTAATTAGTGCAGTTAATGTAGGTTTAACTGATAATGGTAAAAAGGTTGATTCTATAAAACATAACTAGTGTAAATTTTTATCGTAGTATGACCTTTGATTTGAATAAAAGGATGGAAATCAGTTTACTCAAGTTTATTGGAATTGGAAATTTTAATAAGTGAATTTATTACAATGAATGAAATAAAAGGTTACGTAAATGAAAGGTAAGATAAAATGGTAAAATATTGATGTAGTGGAAGATATAATAATGCTGACTATGTATGAAAGTTAATAATTGATTTAATAAGAGAATTAAACCACGGTAAATAAATTAATTGAGACTTTAATTGTACTTAATATGTGAAATTGACCAAAATTCAATAAAATGGAAATATAGTAGTTAATAAAAATAAAGGATGGAGATTGGAGTATATTAACGTAATGAAATGTAAAACAAATGTTAACTATGTTATTAGATCATAAGTTTGGACCATAAATAAAATTCTAAAACAACAAACTACAATGAAGCAATGAAGTGGAAGGTTCTAACGCGTACTAGAATAAAATTTAACAATAGGAATTGGAATAATAAATGTCAATTTTAATGATGAGTTAAATGAATATTGATTGATAGAGAAAAATATTTATTTAGTATGTAATTTAATGCTTGTTGGATAGCGTAGTTTTATAAATGTGTTTGCATGACTATAAATGAGGATTACAATGTTCACGTATTTATTGAATTGATTGCATCAATTAGGGTCTATTTTGAAGTGGAAGATTAAAATTAATTGGAAATAAATTTAATGAAATCTTTCAATTGAATAAGGAAAAAGTAACAAAGTGCAATTAATAAATTTAATGTAAGAATGTTTTCATTTGGAATATACATTCTTTGGAAATATAAGAATGAATTTAATATTGTATGAGTTGATCATTTTAGAATATAAGAATGTTTACATTTATGAATTGCATGTAATGAATAAGCATTTTAAGGTAAACTAAAGAATGTTTGAGGAAAATAAAGTGAACATTTCCATTTTGAATATAAATATAACATTGTAAAAAGAGAAAATTGAATTTTTAAAACAACATTTTACGGTAGTTAAATAGTAGGCGTAGGTTGCATGGAAGTGATTTTATTGCTAACCTTGAAATTTAAAATAAATTAAATATTTGAGTTCATAATTACGTGTCCAGAAAAATGTTGTTTTTGAATTTAATTTTTAAATCATGGTTGATCCCCGTTATGTAAATTGGTGTATTCAAATTTAGTTATGTTGTGGTAATTGAACCTTTAATGAATGTCAAATTTTGTATGTTTGAGGTTAACAAAATTAATTGAGTGAACAAATGTTTTGAAATTTGAATTCCAAAAGTTTGTTCATAGAGTAGAGTTGGTCCTTTCTTTCCCTTTCTAATTAATAATTGTCACACTTTTTTTCACTGTTTCCTCATTTGTTCCATTACTCATTTCCATTTACATTGTCTAAAGCCTTTTCATTTCATGAACGTTAGCTACTTTTCATATTTTTAATTCTTTCCTTCACCTCTTTTAATACCTACCTTTTTTAGGATTATTCATATTTTTACTTTATTTCAATTCCTACTTTGTTTATATTTAGCCTTATTAGTCTTTCACTAGTTTCAATCTTCATTCTTGTAGCTTCATTTCATTTTTTTTTAAATCTCATCTTTTGTAGCTTCTTTTTTTGTCTCTCTTCACCTTCTCCTTCCTTTTTTTCATGGTTCTTCTTCAAATCTCATTTCTCTGCTTTTTTCCAAAGCTTTTCTTCTCTTTTCTTCTTCTTATTCTTCAATCTTCTTCTTCTTTTTCAAAGCTTCCTTTTCTATTTTTCAATTCTTCTTCTTCTTTATTTTTTTTTCTTTTTCAAACCTTCTCTTCTTTCCATATCTTTTTCTTCAAATACATATCTATATAATCTCCTCTCCAAAACTTTCTATAAAAAAAGATTAAGATAGCAAGGAAACAAAACAAAATGAGAAAGTAGTTGCAGATCCAAATCTAGCTAGAAAAGTGAAAGCAAAAAGGTGAGTGATTCAACCCACTCACGCAATACTAAAAATTCCATTGCAAGTTAAATAAAATATATGATGTGATATATAATTTTTTATTTTTGTTTGTTGATTTAAGTTGACATTTGAATTGATATTGAATCTAAATTGACATTTAATTTTACATTGGAATTTAATTGATGGTTAAACCTCGATATTGATAACTATTATATGTTGAAATATATTTATTGATTTGGATGTTGTTTGAAATGGATGTTTTTGATTGATATGTTAGGTTCATGGTTGTTTATTTATTTTAATATGTCCCTATTATCACCTTGTATATTATTGACATCATTTAAGTGGTCTTCTGAGTCATTTTAGAATTGGATAATTAAGACATTTAAATTATGGGTTGAAATGATATGTACCCATATAATTTCTTGAATTTTTATTTACTGCAACTGAATTATTTAAAAAGTTGAAGTTTTTAATTTAAACTTCGGATTTATTTTAAATAAAGTGGTTAAAATTAGTATTTCAAATTATTTGAAATCTTGTAATTTACTACACTCACGTTGTACACTTGATAGGAGATGAAAAATCCCATAACATCTCTGAAGAAATTGCATTAATATTTTTATTTGAGATTGATTTGACTTACGTAGGAATTTTTAGTTCTGACTTGAATGTATTGTTTTTCATTATGCTCGGGTCAGTCTGAGCTTTTTCAATGTATTGAAGACCATTTTATTTTCTAAAGGACGAAGACGAAGATTCAGTATATTATTGCTATTTATTATTATTATTCGACTGCTTATTGTGTTCCGTTGCGTTATTTTTTCATTTTCTGATGTATGTATAACTCTAATTTGAATTGTAAAAGTATAATCAAATGTCATTTGTAAAACAGCTTCATGAACTGTTTATTTGATTATTATATTTTGTCATTCCGCTGCGAGATTCCATGTTTTGTTTTTTTCCTTACTTTTCTATTATTTTCATATTTACCCCATTAACAATCCTTCATTTTGAATGGTTTGAATTAGACATGTCTGGTTTATTGTCAATTTAAATCGTCCAGAAAGGTGGGTCGTTACAGTTGGTATCAGAGCTTTGGTTTAGACATACCTTAGCTTGTTAGGGTTAACTCATTTGTGATAAGGTAGTAATAGCCCAGAATGAGTTATCTGATTGTATATACGAGAGCGCGTATTTGTTAGTGTTATAAAAAAATGTTTTATATAAGTTTTGAAATGGAAGTATTTTTTCCAATATTATATGATATATATAAAGGAATAGATTTTTATAACTGATATAGTTATTTGTAATGTGTTTGATTTATGAAATGATAATATTTAGTTAATATCATTTATTGTTGATTAGTTGATTTTTTGTCAGTCTGTAAGCATTGGCTAATTATTGTTGATTGAATTAATAGACTAAACACTAGACTAATATGATGTATTAAAGAGAATAAAATGAATAATTTGGATATTTGTTTATTGAATTGAAATGTTTTGTTGTGAAACTTATTGTTTGTTGATTGGTAGTTTCATCTACTGAAATAAAATAGAATATTTGGATATTTGGGTAGTCAAAACTTCTGAATTAATATATGAGTTGAAACTTAATAATTGTGTTGAATTATGCAGTTGAATTTGATAACCTTAATTAGAAAGCAAGTGAAACAAGGTTAATTTGTTATAGTTGAGTAGAATTATTGTATACATTATTGGCATGTAATGTAATAATATTTAAAAATTGAAATTGTGAACTTAGTTAACATTTATGAAATGTGTCATAAATAAATTGGAAGGTAAAGGTGAACTAAAAATGAAATGAATATAAATAAAGTTATGCCTTGTAAAATTGTTTATGAAATAAATGGAAATTGTAATAAATAGTTATAATTAAAGTTGTGATAACTATAAGCCCGTATAATGTTTATAAAAGAATTTAATTATAAATTGGTTTTGAACTTGAGAAAATTCCTTATGAAATGATTTGCAAATAAATGTAGTATTAAATGAGAAATATTATATGAGAAATGAATGTAATTTAAATCGAAGAGAAATATAAGCAATACTATAAGAATGAATATATTAATATTTTACATTAAATGAAGAAATTCGGTGAAATAAATATTAAAGTATGAAGTGATATTTGTGTTAATCAATGATATTAAAAAATGAATTTAATTGAAATGTAATAGGGTGAATCAAATTGGAATAAATATGTAAGTTGTGTGTATATTATTTTATTTGCATAATTAATTTGATCCGGATTTGAGTACATAAGTTTGAGGTGAATTACACCATTTCACGTTAGGATTTTTCATTCGATTCTTGATGGCGAATATTTGATATGGATTTTGGTTTGATTCTAGAATTCTCTACAGTAGTGTGTGGCTATGCAAGGAGAATGATGGTTTCTAGTCAAGAAACCATATCGAAGTCTGCATTAGGAAAGTTGAATGGACAATATTAGTTTGAAAGCGAACTTGTGCGATCGAGCGGGCGATCGAACGTGATTTTACGAAATGATGGCATATGTACATCTTATGTTCTAATATTATTGATATGCTTTGGCGCTGAAATTGAAAGTTGTTGGGTTGGACATCTTTGTAATTTAAATTGGAATTTTTCTTGTATGCAAAACTACTATTAATTTGAAACCATTTTTCAAAACCTATTTTCTTTTATTTTTCTTATACAAAATATTTATTCTATTTTATTTACAAAACTATTTTATTTACAAAACTATTTTACAAACTATTTTATCTATAAATTATTTTACAAAACTATTTTATGTACAAAACTATTTCACAAAACGATTTATATGTGAAACTATTCTAAATTCAAAACCTTTTATAAAGTAAAGATATTAAATCTCATATGGCTTTTCATACAACGAAATTGATTTCGGAAAATTTTGATTCTTGTATAAGATGGACTTTATATAATAAAGTGATTTTGAAACTGTTGATTTTGGAAGGTATTCGATATGTGTAGATAAATCTTATATATAACAGAACTTATATAAGAATGATTTGATATATTTGAGATTATTGATTTTGGAAAGTACTTTATCTGAAAATGAAATGTTATATATAACAGAATTTATATAAGAATGATTTGATATATTCGAGATTATTGATTTTGAAAAGTACTTTATCTGAAAATGAAATCTTATATATAATGGAATTCATATAAGTGCGATATTTGAAGTTATGATTTTGAAAGGGTACTATATATGGTATGTTATATTTTGAAGTAAGGGGTATGGAGAATTACCCTCCATGAAGAAGTATAGTACGATATGCTTCGACCCAGATTGACTTAGGGAATCCAAGAATGGATTCGACCGATAAACCCTAATGGATTTGGGTGAATTCAGAAATGTATTCGAACTGATATGGTTGTCCAGACTTAAACTCATGAGTTCCTTGATTTTTTTCCAGGGTGAATAGTTCTTTAGTTTACCCAATGGAGGTGCTTTCGATCCTGGGATCTGTTGTTTATGGATCTTCCGGGAAGGAAGTGCATCCATTGCGTAAATCATTGAATCAGCAGCGTACCACTGCAACAGGGGTCTATGGTCCCTTGTTTACTAACTGGCTACGATATTTTTCTGGAATTCGAAAGGTAGAAGGATCTTCTAGAAAGTTTTGTGTCCATTTCGCAAATACTAGATCAACAGCGGGCCACTGCTATCGTATTATCATCATTTGACATTGGATTTTGAGCGGTACTTCTCATTCCTATTTTTAAGTATTTTTCGCTGGGTGTTGAAATAGGTCTACTAAGTACTTGGAGAATTCTAGCCTTACGCCTGATCAACGCATGGCCAAAGCCTGCAAGAACGAGGATAAACCTGTTAAGACATCGAGTTATAAAAGTATTATGATAAAATATTATATAAAGGATATTCTGATCATTTTTGTCAATTCTAAATACTTTAAAATGTTTAAATTATTGTTTATTCATGTACAACATAGTTTAATAGTTAATTATTAGTGTTGTAAATATTTGAGAAGTTATTTATTAAATAAAACATATTTACAGTAAATGATTATTGATTTATTATAATGTCTGAAAAGTATCTTGAGATAAAACTAATAAATTTATAAATAATGGATTTAAGGTTTTCAATGGCTTCTTTGTAAATATAAGTAATGATGTAAATAATTATTTTCAAATAGTTTACATATATTTATAAAGATGTTATTTAAATATTTAAATGGCATTTGTACATGAAGCAAGGAATTTTACAAATGAATTTTTTTGAAAAGTATTAATGTAACGACCCACAAATCCGTACCTCTTTTAGCCGACAATATTCTCCAACAGTTCAAAATCACCTTAGAAGTCAAATTTTAAAATTTTATTACCTCAAGTATTATCAATATAGATCTTATAAGCCTTTTCAATATTTTAAACATGCTTAAAAACAAAGATTTTGTAATGTTTATACAAGGTCAAAAATAATGGAGAAACAAGCCGGTTTGGATCGGATTGCAAATTGAAAGTCAAAGGTGAGTTAATCTCACTCATTTGGATTACCCTTTTAAATTTAAATAGTTAAATTTAAATTATTGGATTGATTGCTTGAATTGATGATTTATTATCAGTCTGGATGTGGTATATTATATATAGTGTATACATATATTGGAGTATTGATTTCCCGCATTATATAGCGGATGAGACCCTATGCGCCCCGCATAATAGCGGATGACCCCTTATATCGCGATATCCCCCTCGAAGTGGGATTGGTATCTTATATTGTGCTAACATCGGTGGATGCAGGGAAATAGGTTTGAGGGATCCAACTGAATTCCTCAAAACGTTGAATTTATTTTATATTCAGCGATGTGATTTATGTGATAATCTGTAAAGATTTTATTGATTATATTGGGAATTGAAATTATTAAATGCTATGGCTTGGTTGAATATATATTGTTATTTGAGAGAATGAAAATATATAAGTTTGGATTTTTTTTAAGGAAATAAAAAGGGAAATTTTGAAGTAAAATAATTATAGTGAATTCGGGTAAATTAAAGATTAAATCTGGAAAAATATAAAAGTTTGATTTTTAAATTCTATTAAATAATTTCTGAGTATGGAAATGAAGATAGAGATTTTGCATAAATGAAATAAAAGAGTTTTGAGACTTAAGTGATATTGTCTAAAAATTTAAAGGATTTTATTTTCAAAATTTAAGATTTAAATGTTTGGGAAGAAATTAAAGGGTAGAATTTTGAATGAGGTATGAAGTGGATATTTCAGTTTAAAATAAGATTTTTAAATCATAAATTTAGAAGTGAATATGAAATTAATGGGTTTTGAAATAAAATTAAGTAAGTAAAGGAATTTATTTT
This sequence comes from Allium cepa, assembly GCA_030765085.1. Lineage (NCBI taxonomy): Eukaryota > Viridiplantae > Streptophyta > Magnoliopsida > Asparagales > Amaryllidaceae > Allium > Allium cepa. Next base: position 885,323,533 of record CM060937.1, on the reverse strand, counting down.
TAAAATGGTGTAAATTTTGGAAATCAATTTGAGAATTGATTTAAGTGTTTGAAATTGTGATTTAAAGGAGGATGAGACAATGGAATTTATAAACAGGGTTTATAAATAAAGTGAAATAATTATCAGAGGATAATTTGGAAGTATAAATTCAAGATGGGAATTTATAAGGAAAGGGTGATTTATTTAAAATAAATAGTGGTTTATTTTAAGGTATGGAAAGGAAAGTGTATTTCCCTAGGAAAGTATATTTTCAAAGAAAGATTTCCAAGTATAAGTTAGAAATTTTAAAGTGGTTTTAGAAGAATATTTTAGAAAGAATTATTATTTAATGGTTTTAAAATTTTTTAAAAGAAAATATCTATAAAGTTAATTTTATAAGTAAATTATTTTAAAAGGTTTAACTAGTATTATGATTTAAAGGATAATTATTTAATATTTATACCTTGTAGAATAACTTTTATTTTAAATTTAGTTTTGGCTTAAGTTTTACATGAGAAATTATTATAAAATTTCATAACTAATATTTTAAATAAAGTTTTTTAATAGTTTTTATTTTTAACGTTTTAATGTATATATTTTTGGATAAAGTGATTTAAATTATTTAAAAATCTAAAGTATCAAGACTTGGTGATTTTCAGTGGAAATAAACAATTGGTTGGAAATTTATTCCGCGAGAGAGAAAGTGATTTGAAAACTATTTTCAAAAGGTTGAAATGGAGAAAAATATCTTGCGAATATATTTTGAAATAAATAATTTGGAAAATTATTAAGGCTTGATGGTTGTTTGTGGATGTTATATGACAATTAAATAACCGACTATCAATATTGGACAATGCGCTGATCGATTCAAAGAGACCGGGATCGGGATTAATTTCCCAAAAACCACTTCGATCCCGTTTGAATGTTTTCGTGAGGAAGACAAGAGCTTGGAGTCGAAGATGGAGCAGTGAAGTGAAGGGCTAATCTCTACTAATCCTGGGGGTGATTCCAAAATGGATGTAGTAGGAGTAGTGCCTTCGGTTCCGTTCGGACCGAGAACGGACTTGTATGGATGAATGCTATCAAAACATCGTTAGGAGGACGATGAGCATTCTAAGTTAATGTGTGCTAAAAAGGAAACGCATAGCCTCGAGCCTCATTAACCGGAAATGGCTAAAATAGGGGAGGTGCAGCAAGGATAAGTGGCTAGCAACCAATTAGGGTAAGATCACCCCTGTCTAGATGTCCCTTTTTATTCGGCTGTGTGGGCGGTAGCTGATCCCAACCGCGAGGTGATCTTATTCGGACTACCTAGTAAGGGGTAGCTCTGGTCTTGTGTAGCAAGGGATCAGGATGGATCCTATGTACGGTGATCTATACCACGTACTGTGACGAGCGGTATCCCAGTAGCCCTGCCATTGATGGAAACACATTCTCCAATAACTGCCTTCGGACTTGTTTGTATACCTATTATGCTGGAATTTAATGAATGTAACAATTTTTACTATTTGAGTAAGTATTTGTATATAGACACTACTATAATATCAGAGGATTTGATAAGAAATGTTTTGGTTATCGTAAGGTAAAAATCCGGCATGTTTATTTGTGGTGTGGTCTTACGAGATACCTTTGAATTCAAAAGGATTTTGAAAACTTTAATAATCCAATTTAGTGTGTTTTCTCACGTTGGTTTTCCAGGCAGACTCGGGTGTTATTTCACTATAATGTTCGGGTCAGACCGAGTATTATAGAGTACAGATTCTGGATGGACTACTATGAAACTCAAGAGACGAGCTGGATGGCGAGACGTATCATTTGTACTTGATGTATATTCCGTTATGCAATATAAGTTGTATAGTCAGTTTTTGTTAGGACAGGTTGATATAATTGTCCAGTATTTTACTATTGGTTTTGTTGTACTCTGATTGATGTAATGTATAAACAGCTACAGATCCTTTTGTATTAAAATCTGTTGTTATCTATTATATGTTGTTTCGCTGCATTTGTTATCTATCGATGTCGATTTTCGGGCATTGAAAAATCGGGTCGTTACAATTAAAGTATTAAAGATGGTTGATTTGCAAACGAAGCTTGCAAATGAATATTTCAAGTAAAATTTATATAAGTTTCTTTGAATGTATAATTTAAAGATATTATGTAAATGGAAAAAATTTGATTTGCGAAGTTTATTTATAGTAATATACTTGACAAATAAATATGAATCTCTATTTTGGAAGTATAATTTGGAATATTTACATGATTTCGAAGTACTAATAGTAAATATATTGATTTATTTACGATTTGAATTTTGTATTAAACCATAATAAATGTTCTTCCATGTTTTGAATATTCATTTTTAAAACAAGTGTGTAAAATTAATTATGGAGATATGAAATTTTATACTTTGATTTAGAAATTTAATGTAAGATTTGAGTATACTATTAGTTTCAGTTTAATAATCTTGAGCTTATACTTATTTTAAAAATAATGAGTCTAATAAATCTTTGGATTTGAGGAACTTTATTTTAAAAGCTTATTATAATGTTTTGATATAAATTTCTAACATTGTTTTAGACTTTTGAAAAACCTTTACATAATTCTATAAGGATGTTTTAAATATATCTTATATTTTTACTAAGTAAATAAGGTTAAATGTTCTAATTGAATTTTTAGAGATATTGAAATATTTCCTTTCTCTTCAAGGGCGAATACCGAAAACTTAATTTTTTATTCAATAACCGAATTAAGTTATAAACTTAAGTAAGGCAGTAGAATCTTATGTTATATTTTTTGAAATGATTCATTAATGACTTAAATCCTTAATGGAAAACAAAATATGTAAGCGAATAATCTCTATATAAATAAATGAATGGAAAAGTAAATAATGAGAAGAAAAAAACCCAGTAGAATAAACTAAAGTAAATTTTAATTAGAATTTCAATTATTGTAATGGAATAAAATTTTAACTATTTAATAATTGGAACTTCTAAAGTTGAAAGTAAGAAATTAAATGCTAAGTTATAAATGAAATGTTAACTCCTGTGATCGACGACTCAATAAGCAACCAACTCAAGGTGAACAGTGACTTAATGAAAAAGCGACTCAGTGAGTTATTGACTTAACGAGTTAAAAGATACACGACTCAATGAGTCAAGAGGTTGGACGACTTAAGGGACTAACGACTTAGCAATTTAAGGGGTCAAACGACTTAACGGTTTGAGGGCTTAATAACCTAAAAAGTATAACGACTTAGCGACTTAACTGGTGGCACGACCTACCGACTTAAGAAAGCCCACGACTCAAGGACAAGACGACTTAACGGTTCAAGAGAAAACACGACTTAAGAAGGAAATGAGCTAACGACTTAGAGCTATATGCGACTTACGACTTAGCCTGTGTCGTGAGCGACTCAAGCAAATAAGATGCTGCTCCTTATTTAACACAGTTAAGCCGTGACTCCCGACTTAGCTTAAGTCGTCCATGACCTAAAGCCGCTAAGCTATAATCAGCTGCCACAACACTTATGCCGCATCCTGTTAACTCGGTCACGACCTACGATGAGTCATACATGACTTAAGCAAAAAGATGAATCCGCATCCGGTTAACTCGTGCATGACTTAGGACTTGACATGGATTCAAGCAGATGGGCAAACTTCTACCAAGCTATGAGCTAAACTCAATAAGTCGACCACGACCTACCTTAACTCGGTCACGAGTTACGACTTAAGGGTAAAAATTTCCTATAAATACCAACCTACCACAAGCATGAAGGGGACTTTTGGGCCGATCCTTTCTTCAAGGCAACGAGACTCTGCCATCTTCATCAGCTCGAACAATACTTCAAGCACTCCAAGGACGCTACAACGAACTTCAAGAAAGAATTTGCATCATTTAAAATGAATTCAAGAGATGGATTTCCTTCGAAGTTTGAGCTACTAGTCCGAAGTTTATTGTAATCGAAGTGCAATTGTATCAACTTGTAATCAAAACATCAATAAAGATATTCAAAGTGGACGTAAGCTCTTCCTTAAGCCGAACCACTATAAACTTGTTGTTGTTTACTGCTTTTCCGTACTTTTTTCTGCTTATACTCTGTTCCCGAATGATCGGGTGGTGCTTTCACAACTACACTATACACACCGGGGTGTTAGCGTTCAAATTTCAGCGTTAACATTTTTGGTGCTTTCATTGAGAGTTGAACTCAAGACATTTCCACTATTGCTCCGCAAAGGATTATTGAAAGGATTTCTTTTAAAACCAGAAGTTTACTGGAAATAATGGCTCCTGGAAGAAAACGAAGTTCTACAAGATCCAACAATGATGAAGAGAATACTGCTATCTCTCCTCCTTCAAGTCAAGCAGCTCCAACTGTTGGAGTTACTCGAGCAGAGTTGGACGCCGTGGTTTTGGGATTGAATCAACAATTGAATGCTCAGAATGCGTAATTGGAAGCCCAGAATGCCCAGAATGTCTTGATAATGGATAGGTTAAACGCCCTGCTTGAGGCAAGTCACCAACGGAAGGATAATGAAACAATCTATACTGAAGATGCCCATGACCCCCAAGAGAAAGATATTCCTCAAAGAGCAGACAATACCGCTGCAAGGGCACCGTCTCAACCTGAAGGGTCAAGGCCATAGCCAACCTTTCAAACTTCCGAGAGGGCAGCTAACTTCTTCCAGGCAAAGTCTCAGAACGATCAGGAGTATCTATCAGGGATGGTCCGCTCAATCATGAAAGAAAGTATGCAGAGGCATGAGAATGAAAATGATTGGGGGTTCGCTCCGAGCAAAACTCCGTTCACTGAAAGGATTCTAAAGGCGGATTTTCCTAGGAAATTTGTACCTCCTACCATCCCAGCCTATCGAGGGACAAGTGACCCTAACCAATTTCTATACAGGTACGATTGGCATATGATTAGGGCACGAGCATCGGATGAGATTAAATGCCGATATTTTCTAGTATATTTAGAAGGGGTGGCTTTGCTTTGGTTCACCAAGCTACCGGTTCGATCCATAGACCAATTCTCCGATTTAACCCGAAAATTTAAAGAACAATTCAGGTTGTATGCGTCAAAGGCAAAAGATATAATGTCACTGTCCAGTATAGAGCAATCACCCGGAGAGCCCATCAAGTCTTTTTTGAACCGATTTAATATAGCTTTAGCCGAGGTAGACAACGCAGAACCCCGGATGATCCTCACATACTTAATGCGGGCCATCGACAAGTCAAGTGAATTCGGAATGTGGCTTAAAATGAAGGAACCAAACTCACTCGAAAAGTTTTATAAAAAGGCCGACGAGTTCATACGCCTGGAAAATCTCTCGATGACAGAAAAGGCAGTGGTGGCCGAAATTAAGAATGACAATGTCTACTCTAACAAGAGAGGATTTGGAAACCAGAAAAGGGAAAATGATGAAGGAAAGAAGCAGGGAAACAAGAAGAAGCCTCGACGTTCTAATCCTTCAGATTTCACCCCCTTAACTGATACACCAGAAAGAATCTTCTTGGCAACAAAGGATGTTATCAGGTACCCTAAACCACCTGAGATGGGAAGAGGGGCAGTGCAAAATGGGAAATTCTGTCGATTTCACAACCAACCCGGTCACGATACTGATCAATGTCGCCAGTTAAAAAGTGTGATTGAAGAATTGCTAAAATAGAATAAACTTCAACAATATGTGAAGAAAGACAAAATTGACCCAACCTCATCCGCTCAGGGGCAACCGTGTCCTCCTTACCGACCCGGTTCAAGCAACAGAACTACGGAGCAAGAATCCGAGAAGCTGGTTATTGACTGACACGAGAATCGCAGGATCATGGGACGACATTCATTTACACCCATATTTTACTTAATAGCGTTGCTTAACTTTGTAAAATGATCATGAGTGAATAATTCTTGTGTTGTTAACCACTGTAATTGTGATGTGAATCAGTAATGAGCAATTATAAATCTTGTATTCTTTGATGCCGTTAATGTACCTGTATCATTTCAATATGCAAATATTACTAAAAATCTCGATTTAGTATTGTAGGTTATCGAAATAAAGCTTGCTCATCCAACACATCACAAAGAAAAGCAATTCCTACAAGTCATGAAGTAAACAAATGGCAAGTAAAAAATGTTCCGAGTTAAAGTATTTCGAAAGAAGTGCAATTTGCAAACGATTGAGGACTCCACCAAAGAGGGCACCTTTCAAATAAGAAAGTTCTGAGTTTTTGCTAACCAACCACGATCGTTTGTGTAAACGAACATCTGGTGGAACAGCTTGCATCTGCCCCTTGGATCCATTCGGCAATAAAGTACATTTCTTTAGCAAAAACAAACAAAAGAACGCGATATGTACTAAGTAATTGTGAGGAATTGCTAAGAAGCGCAGGGTATAATGACACAAGCCCCAATGCTACTCTTTAGAGTTCAAAACTCTCTTCAAAGTCCAAATGCTACTCTTCGGAGTCCAACGCTACTCTTCAGAGTCCAAATGCTTCTCTTCGGAGACCAAACGCTACTCTTCGGAGTCCAACGCTACTCTTCAGAGTCCAAATGCTTCTCTTCGGAGACCAAACGCTACTCTTCGGAGTCCAACGCTACTCTTCAGAGTCCAAATGCTTCTCTTCGGAGACCAAACGCTACTCTTTGGAGTCCAACGCTACTCTTCAGAGTCCAAATGCTACTCTTCGGAGTCCAACTCTACGCTTCAGAGTCCAAATGCTTCTCTTCGGAGACCAAACGCTACTCTTCGGAGTCCAACGCTACTCTTCAGAGTCCAAATGCTTCTCTTCGGAGACCAAACGCTACTCTTCGGAGTCCAACGCTACTCTTCAGAGTCCAAATGCTTCCCTTCGGAGACCAAACGCTACTCTTCGGAGTCCAACGCTACTCTTCAGAGTCCAAATGCTACTCTTCAGAGTCCGAACGCTACTCTTTAGAGTCCAATGCTATTCTTTAGAGTCCAAATCAAAGACCTCTTCGGAGGCACATTTCACCAGGAGTTGAAGTAGCCGCTATTCGGAGTTTCACTTCACCAAAGTTGAAATGAAAAACAAAATAAAGACCTCCTCCCGGAGACACAATCAAGAAGGAAGACCTCTTCGGAAGCCCACGTTTCACCGAGATTTAAATAAAACCTTCAAGTGTTGAAACGTGAAAAGGCTTTCTTCAAAGGCACAACTCTTTGGAGGTACACGTTTCACCAAGATTGAAATAAAATTTCCAAGTGTTGAAACGTGAAAAATCCCTCCTCAGAGGTACAACTTTCTATGTTCAAAAAAAAAAAATTCCTCATCAAAAGCACACTTTAACTTTCAAAGGAAGAGTGATTTACCTATTCTAGAAAATAATCTTCCTCAAAAAGAAGTTAAAGTACCCTTCAGAGGCCCGCTTTACCACATAGAAGAATTCACTTGGTAAAATGTGTACATAAACAAAAGAAAAAAGTGATTTCTTCGAAGGACAAAGCGTAAAAACTTATATGAAGGGAGTTGTACTCTTCAGAAAATTTCTTCAAGTATGAAATAATTATTCTTCAGTAAATAAGAGTACAAGTCCCCTCGAAGTATAAAATATTGCAGCAGGCTTATGGTATGGGGGCAACATGGTATAGTTACATACAAAATGGTATAGCTACATCGGTAAAAGTACGCTCAAAAGACATACCGCAAGCTCACCGCAATATCATATAAATAAACTTGAAACTTGCACAAAAATGAATAATAAATGCATTCTCAAATTCAAACAAGAATTTGTACGAACAAAGAATCGTTTTATTCAATTATATTGCAGATACAAGTTTCGAAATAAAGAAAGCAGGGGCCGGTAGCCGCACAATCCTCGACCAGTACATGCAAAAGACAAAAAGCTAAAAACTGGAATCTTCATTTCTTCTTACCACCTTTGGACCCTTTGCCCGGCCGAATGGTTAGCTTTTCAGGTCGATCTATAGGCATAAGGGAAGAAGGAGAGGGAGGTGCAACTGGTCCAACTTCCGGTTCCTCTTCAGTAGCAATGATTTTCTTCCCCCTCCTCTTTGATGTTCCGTGCTTCTTTCTCCTCTTTGAAGAAGACTCACTCCCTGAAGTAACAAGAGCAGATAATTTTATGTCATCGGAAGCGGTTCGCTCCAGAGATCCATCTCCTTCTCCAGGCGCTTCTTCCCCGTGTTCTTGAGAAGCGATAGGATCATCTAAGCCATGAAGAGCCTCTATTTGCTCCTCTTGTGACCCGGGCTGTGAAGCAGAAGGAGGAGTCACCTGAAGAGATGGAGGAGGGATAACCGGAGAAGGTGAAGTCTGAACAATGCTCGATACTTTCTCTACAGGAGAAAAGAGGTTAAAGTCAGTAAAAAGAGGAGATAAAGGCTCGTCAAGATTCAGAAAATAGTCAAGAAGCTCATCGAACCCATGTGAAACGAATGAGAAGTCTACTTGAGCGAGATTTACAGTAGCAAGATTAACAGTAGAGTTACCTGGAGAAGTCGGTTTCCTGACGTCAACCTCATAAGCCTGTGCCTCGGTACCTTCGTCGCCTTCATCTCCACCGTGTATGCTTGTAATCTCGGTGGTAACTTTGGTAGGAGATAGAGAATGAAAACTAGAACCGATAATATCAATTTCGGCCGAAGGAGAAGGCTGGATCGGAGCGGTTAAGGTAGTTTTTCCCGAATATTCTCCTGTCGCTGTTTCGGCCCATAATTTTGCAAGCTGTTCTCTCCCCTTGGCGAGAGCGACGCGAGCATCATCATCAAGATAATGCTCCTCAAGAGCTGACTCGGCATAGCCAGCGCCTTTACCGCCAAGCATATCGAGTGCGGCCTCCCAAAATTCAGCTAAAGTAATTTCATACTTGGGACCTAGAAAGGCAAGGCTTCCGCGCCCCAGGACGCTGTGCAAGTAGAAGTCAAATAATGTTGAGCTGATGCTGGTTTTCGTTGCCTTATGAGATTCTTCAGCTGCAATTCTGCCGGCAACGGCCTCATCACGCTCCCTTTCAGCTTTGGAAAGTTGAAGCTTAAGCATTTGAATCTCCGCCTCTTGAGAGCTGTTCTTCTTTCGAAGCTCTGCAACATCAGCAGCATAGCCCTCACTAATTCTTTTTTGCACTTCAAGCCTGTCTTCGGCATCCCTTTGGCTGGCGTGAGCATCTCTCACTTGTTTTAGGAGCACTTCTTCTTTTTGAGAATAGGAAGTAGAGGAAGTAGCAAGCTCTTGTTTCAGTTCCTCAACTTTTGCTTCAAGCTCTTCATTGTAAGAAGCGATGCTCCTCGTTTCAGTGTCGTGTTGCTCAAGAACCTTTTGCCATTCGGCTTTATCATTTTCCATAGTGAGCATGGCCTCTATATTTGCACGGTTAACCCTTTGAAGCTCGTCGACAAGTTTTTGCCAGTTCGACATCCTCTCAATATCAAGCTTGATGGCATCAAGATTTCGTAACATGGCAGATTTGTCAATGGGGACTAAATCAAGGTCGAACCTCACTCCCTTCAGGAACCACTGTGGAAATCGGTTTTGCAAAGTGGCTGGGCCCGGTCCAACTTGGAATTTGGGCCTGCTAATTATTGATTGAATATCTACTTTCCCAAGAGCGGGAGAGCCAGAAGGAATGTCAAGCGAGGCGGGGGCAGAAACTTTTTCAGGAGTTGTAGAAGTGTGCTTCTCACCATGTCGGACTCGCTTGCTCAAATCTTTAACCATATGACTTTTTCCTCGGTCATCATGGGATTTTCTTTTATGGGAATCGTCGCCTCTCTGCGAAGAATCATGGCGCTCCTCCCTATCTCTTCTTTCGTAACGCTCCTCTTGAGCCCTCTTCTCTTGAGCCTTTCGGGCGGCTCTTTCTTCATCGGATTCTCTGTAAGAGGGAAGGTAACGCCTATAATCATATTGTCTACACTTCTCGTAGCGCTGGAAATCATCATAGTAGGATCCGCTACGTCCCATCGGAGGATCTGAAATAAAAAAGAGCTAAATTTTAGAATTCTTCAAAGTACAAAAAGTCAGAAGCATAAAAGTGCTGAAAAATTCTAAGTGTGTGTGATGTGCAAACTACGCGCATCAAACTACGAACCACTCTTTAATTGAGGAGTAGTTGTGGGTGTAATAGTTAGCGTCAATTCTTGAGTTGACGGAGTCTGTTGCAGAATAGAAGTCGCTTCAACTATTGAAGAAGAAACCCCGATAGTGATAGGATCATCTTTAAAGATCTCTTGCGAAGTGGCGAAGAGGTCACTCAGCCCCTCGAAAGTATCATCCCTACTTTGCTTGACAGGGCTAGTTTTCTCGGCCTCTTCACCAGATTTCTGTGAACGTCGGGGAGATCCCTGAGGCTCTTCTTCCTCAATAACCGGGGCAAGTTTGTCAGATGGCCCCGCAACATCAACAGAAGTGGAGCACTTCACTAGCGAAGCCTCAGGAGCAGGTCCTTTTGATATGGATGTGCTAGTAGAAACTGGGGCATCCAACGCTCTAGCCGGGGAGTCTGGGATTTCATGAGGACGTGTAGAACGAGAAGTATGCAAAAGTCCGTACTGATGCAAAAATTCATCTTTCAACAGAAATTGGATATCTCTCTCCTCAACCGGCACGGCCTTAAGCCTCTCAAAAGTCGACTTGTAACTGGGATTCCTAGAGGGAGGAGGCAGCGCTGAAAATAAAAAGAAGCGGAGTTAACACTTAGCAGTTCAGTCTCACAAAAGTCAGATAACAAACGAAGTAAGGATGGATGATCTTACTTCCTTCCCTCCACACAGCATAAAACCCCGGGGGGCAACGAACAAAGAAGAACTGGGTTAGAAACCCATGAGCAGTGTCGGGAAGGCTAACGATTAATTTGCGGTTTCGGGCGCTTCTCACAACAGTAATAGAAGGATGATCTTTGGTCCGGGTAAAGGAACATAAGTAACAGATTTCATCAAAGCTCGGAAGTCGATCAAGCGTTCTCCTAAATAGCACACACAACCCCATTAGAATGGCGTAGCCGTTGGGGTGTAGTTGGGATGGAGCAATGGCCAATTGACGAAGAAGTTGTTGGAAAAAGTCATTGAAAGGAGGAATGCCCCCACTCAGGCACATTTGTCGGTTAACTGTCACAAAGCCAGAGGGTGCTATGTCAGCAATGTTACTTCTCTCAAGAAGAATGGCATCTGATTCGGCAATGCCAAACTGAGCACACAACTGGCGAAAAACTTTGTATGATAGTGTGGTAGGGGCTCTTTCGGGAGGATTAACTAGTGGAGCCGGAATAACAGTTGCCTCTGTAGTCTGAACTGTTGTATCTTCTTGTTGAGAAGCCATTCTACATAAAAAACTTAACATTCAAACGAAAAGGTGCACGTTTCCTAAATGTGTGAAGTGTTGTGTAAAATTAACAAAGTAACAAGCAAATATAACTGGAATTAAGACTAGCAAGCATTTGTCAGTAATAAAGCTTCAGAGCTTGTTGTTTCAAGTCCAAATACGCAAGTGTAATGTTAATGCAAACAAATCAGTTCAAGTTAACGATGCTTTGCATTAATATTTCGCTTTAATTTGTTGATTCACAGCATTTCATACAATTTCTTTAAGTTAATTAATCTTTCTATCGACTAATATGTCATTTGATGTGGGCGATCAGTGACAAGTATATTTGTCCCATTTCTCTGCAAGTGTAATGTTTAGCAGGTTGTTAGCATCAAAGTTAGAGTAATCTGTAAAGAAACACAACAAAGTTCAAGAAGTTTATTCTGACAAATTGGAAGTACAATCAAGTTCTGTCAACATCTCAAAGTTTTCAGATTTTGTTCAAACCATGTAGTCACAATCCAAAAGTTCTCTAAGTCCTAAGTCGTTCACGACTTAACAGGGTGGGATGAAACTAGCTTAGGCTAAAGGAAACAACTCGGCAGCAAAAGATTGTCCAAGTGCTGAGTCGTTTACGACCTAAAGGTTGAGTCGTCCACGACTTAAAGAATACTTCTCTAAGTCTTAGCTCGGCTGCGACTAAGGGCTAAGTCATTCACGACTTAAAGGCTAGGTCATAAAGTCTCAAATCAAGACAGAGCAAATAAAGTACAAATGAAGCTAAGTCTTAAGTCATCCAGAAACAAACACAACCTAAAGGGATAAGTCATGTGTAATTAAGGTCGTAGGGATCTTAAGTCAGTCACTTCAAAAACTGTGCAAATTGGCAAAGTCGCGAAAACTTCACGATATCTCTTATCAACCCACTGATCCTTCTCCAACCCAATAACCCATTATCTTCCATTAGCAACAAAACCCATCATCTTCTCAAACAAAACTCGAAAACAAATCCAAACACTTGTTGAACAACTACATAAGATCCTAAGCCGATTCACTTTCTAGGGCAATTGTCAATGATCGGCAATGGTCAGGAGACGAGTCAAAGCATAGTCTCACAACGTGAAAACAAAAAACTATATCAAAATGGTTACGAAGAGTTGGTGGTAAACACGATGGACAGCTAACTAAAGTTACCTAAATCTGATTGATCGAGGATGTAATATTGAGGAAGATCGATGATTGATCGGATTGAAGTCGCCTCTGGGAACTCAGATGCAACAATGGCGGAAAGAAGACAAGCAATGAAGTAAAAAAGGGAGAAGCAACTTAACGGCTTATATAGGAGGCAGGGAAGAAGATGGATGGTCAAACGAGTTAACCAGTTCCTTGAGTCGTCCACGACTTAGGGACTAGGTCGAAGCACACGACCTACGACTTAGGCGTGTACTTCGAGGGGCAAATGTTAACTCCTGTGATCGACGACTCAATAAGCAACCAACTCAAGGTGAACAGTGACTTAATGAAAAATCGACTCAGTGAGTTATCGACTTAACGAGTTAAAAGATACACGACTCAACGAGTCAAGAGGTTGGACGACTTAAGGGACTAACGACTTAGCAGTTTAAGGGGTCAAACGACTTAACGGTTTGAGGGCTTAATAACCTAAAAAGTATAACGACTTAGCGACTTAACTGGTGGCACGACCTACCGACTTAAGAAAGCCCATGACTCAAGGACAAGACGACTTAACGGTTCAAGAGAAAGCACGACTTAAGAAGGAAATGAGCTAACGACTTAGAGCTATATGCGACTTACGACTTAGCCTGTGTCGTGAGCGACTCAAGCAAATAAGATGCTGCTCCTTATTTAACACAGTTAAGCCGTGACTCCCGACTTAGCTTAAGTCGTCCATGACCTAAAGCCGCTAAGCTATAATCCGCTGCCACAACACTTGTGCCGCATCCTGTTAACTCGGTCACGACCTACGATGAGTCGTACACGACTTAAGCAAAAAGATGAAGCCGCATCCGGTTAACTCGTGCATGACTTAGGACTTGACATGGATTCAAGCAGATGGGAAAACTTCTACCAAGCTATGAGCTAAACTCAATAAGTCGGCCACGACCTACCTTAACTCGGTCACGAGTTACGACTTATGGGTAAAATTTTCCTATAAATACCAACCTACCACAAGCATGAAGGGGACTTTTGGGCCGATCCTTTCTTTAAGGCAACGAGACTTTGCCATCTTCATCAGCTCGAACAATACTTCAAGCACTCCAAGGATGCTACAACGAACTTCAAGAAAGAATTTGCATCATTTAAAATGAATTCAAGAGATGGATTTCCTTCGAAGTTTGAGCTACTAGTCCGAAGTGTATTGTAATCGAAGTGCAATTGTATCAACTTGTAATCAAAACATCAATAAAGATATTCAAAGTGGACGTAGGCTCTTCCTTAAGCCGAACACTATAAACTTGTTGTTGTTTACTGCTTTTCCGTACTTTTTTCTGCTTATACTCTGTTCCCGAATGATCGGGTGGTGCTTTCACAACTACACTATACACACCGGGGTGTTAGCGTTCAAATTTCAGCGTTAACATGAAATATACAAGGAATTTGAAATTTGTAACTTGTAAACAAAAAGGATAGAAAATAAGGAATGATAACTACTGAACGTTTATTTACTAAAATGAAATAAGAAAAACTTGTGTGACTTTCAATTACATTCTTAGAAACACATACATATATAACTTAGCAGTATTAAAAGTTGTAATGTTAAACAAGGATATGTAAGGGAATATTATACAAGAAAAAAATTAAATAATGAAAGTGTTCTATGAAATTTACTTTTATAAATAAGAAATTTGATATGAAATAGTTATAAACTTGAGTTATAATTGTAGTGCTGCTTAATAAAATGAAATAGAAAGTGAATATTGCAAGCAAAGAATTATGAACTTAAGTTAATGTATGAAGCCACTGATAATTAAAGTAAATAATTAAATGAATACTATATTAAATTTAATGATTGTAACTTTAAAAATGGTTGATTACTTTGATCCCTTGTGAAGATTGTATACTTATTTGCAAAGATTGTTGTTATGTTGTATTGATTTATTTTGATTTTGTGTGATGATGGTATGCTTTTGGTTGAAAGTGATTGTTGTTATGTTATGTTGATTGTTTGTTATTAATTTAAAACAATATAATCATTTCATTTCTATATAATTATTAACCTCTTTGGATTATATTAGTGGAATATAGGTTATGGAAGCAATTGCTACTACTTTTGGTTTCATAAAATAAACGTTATTTGCCCGACAAATAGGTATGTTCTCGCATTACGGTTTTCTGGTGATATTATATTGTTTCTCCCTCTGTTGGGACATATTATTTTGAAAATATATGATATATTTTGTTATTTTGATATTATGATTTCTCCCGAGCCGCTCCATTATAACGACCCGATTTTTCGACGCCCGAAAGTCGATATTAATACATCGACTGTATCAAATGCTGAACAATCGAATGCCGGAAAACCAAACCATTAGGGTTAAAGAAGAAGAAGATAGAAGAGGAAATAGAAACAATATCAAAATCTCACATTCGCAGCGGAACATTGTATAATAGATTAATGAATAATCTTTAAACAAAAGAACTATATCATTTTATACATTACATCATCAGAGTCATATACAACACAACAAAACACCACACTGGACATTTATGATTACCTTCCCATATGGAAACTGAACTTGCAGCGACCCATACATAGCGGATAATACATAATATAAGTGATACGTCTCGCCATCCATCTTGTCTCCTGATTCTCCACAGCACTTTTTTCACTTCGCTCCAGAACAACTGATAACCTGACCTTAGGCTGCACGTGTGGAAAATTATGGGCACCCAGAGTTTAGAAAGGGAACAGTAAACTCCAGGTCAGTCATGGGACTGGTGTGAGATCTGAAAACAGTTATTTGCACAAAAGAAAAGGAAAAGGAATCCATTCATGCTTTTGGAAAATGAAACTGCCATAAGGCCTCCCGCCACACACACAATTCAATCGCACACTTGGGAGAGATTTCTCTTTATGATAGTCAAACATTCTTGATACGTGAAAATCCTTTTGATATTATTATTAGTGCATAGTGTGGAAAACATTTCGAAAGTATAATATTAATCTTAGCCAGCATACGTACCATTATAGTATGCCTACTATAACTAACATATTAGATGGCAGGTTATACAACTAAAACCGTACACGGCTCGTATTGAGTATTTGGATTTCCAACAAATGGTCAAGGCTAAGGAACTTCCTTTCCGAATGGGTACGCCTCTGGAGGAACGCCAAAGAACTTAACCATCTCTCTGCCAACACAAGGCCGGGTTACCTTTGTAACTAGGTAAACAACTGTCACGAGTACGTCATCCCCCGGTTTAGACCGACCTTTACCGAGGCGCCCCACAACCAACAACCACATAAGTAAATAATCTGAGCTCCATACCAGAATACCACTTTTTATCCACACAAGTTAAATATCTGGGCTCCATACCAGATACCACTTTTTATCTAGAAGGAAATGCACATACCCTGAGGGGCGCGACCCCCATAACCTTGCTGCATCTTTTCCTGTTTCAACCATTTCCGGGGTATGAGGTTCGACGAAGTCACGTCCACAAAGCTATGCTTTTCAAAAAAGCCATGCTTCGATCAACAAATGATCAACACTTAGCATGCCACATTACCGAATTGGGAATATATCACTAGTAAATATTAACTACATAACCTCTGAGCTCATACCTCTCAAAGAAGGGTATTAAGCTAAGAGAATAAATTCTCCGCCACCAACAAAAATGTATTTGATAGAAATCAGCTTTACATCTCAAAGTCTAACGTCAGACATACATCCATAGAAGTCCATCCTGGGTCTGAATGGAAACGAAGGCACTTCCTCCAATTAAGGAAAGAAGCCCTTGCAAATCCGGATATTCCCTAATCACGTCTGGACTCCCCATCACATAGGGTGATATAAATCTCTATACCGGAGCAACTCGGTGCAGAGACATTCGACAGGTAATTCTTTCGTTTTCGAAAATACCCGATCTTCAACACCATCATCAAATGCAATCCCATTCCGTCGTATCATTATTCGGAATGGATTTTATGACTCAATGTCCTCTCCCGGCTAATCCGAATAATAAGCGCTTATTTTAAAAATAAGTGGTTACATTCAGATTTCAAGTAAGTCACAACAAACTTCCACTTTTATCTTTTAAATAAAAGATCCATCACTAAGATTCGATGTGATTTTCAGATAACCATTTGGAATCTGAACCCCGATTGCATCGAAATTCAAATGCCATCTTAAAGGCCAATATTGATAGTCGGTTATTTAACTATCAATCAGTATTCCCAACAATCACCAGATTTAAACAATTTTCCCCAAATTATTTATTTTCAAAATATCTTCGCAAGATATATTTTCACACTTCAACCCTTTGAAAACAATTTTCAAATCACCTTCCTCTTGCGGAATAAATTTTCAAATATTGTTTATTTCCACCGAAATTTTGCCGAGTCCGAATACTTCAAAATAATCTAAATCACTTATCCAAAAATATACTTGGAAACACTTAAAATGAAAACTATTTTTAAACACTTTATTTAAAATATTAGTAGTTATGAAATTTTTATACTAATATCTAATATAAAACTTAAGCCCAAAACAAATTTTAAAAATAAAGTTATTAGATAGAGTGTAACAATTTAAATAACCATTTTTTAAATCTAATACCAGTTAAATCTTTAAAATAATCACTTCTATAATTAACTTAATAATATTTATTTTAAAATTTGAAAAATAATTTAAGAAAATAATTTCTCCAAAAACATTCTCTTTAAAACCAACTTTATAACTTTTAATTTATATTTAAAAGCTATTTTGAAAACATACTCGGCTTTC
Organism: Allium cepa; assembly: GCA_030765085.1. NCBI lineage: Eukaryota > Viridiplantae > Streptophyta > Magnoliopsida > Asparagales > Amaryllidaceae > Allium > Allium cepa. The sequence goes on along the minus strand of CM060937.1, from coordinate 885,306,311 downwards.
TAGGGAGAATACACTTTCCATTTCAAAATTGTTTAATTAAATCAGTTAACAAATCCTTCTTGATTTATCTCAAAATTACATCCCAAATTCGTAAATTTTCTTTCCACTCTTTTAAAAATAAACCAATATTTATTTTTAAAACAAATACTCATTCCTTTATAAATTACATCGTGAATTTATATTTCCAAATTTCCATTGATATCTTATTCCACATTATAAATCCAGTTTAATTATAAATTCCATAGTTTCATCTTTCTTTCAAAAACACAGTTTCAAACACTAAATCAATTTCCAAATCGATTTCCAAAATTTATTTTCAAACACCAAATCAATTTCCATATCGATTTCCAAAATTTATTTTTCAAACAACAAATCAATTTCCAAAATTTATTTTTCAAACACCAAATCGATTTCCAAATGGATTTCCAAAATTTATTTTTCAAACACCAAATCGATTTCTAAATCGATTTTCAAAATTTATTTTCAAACACCAAATCAATTTCCGAATTGATTTCCAAAATTTATTTTCGAACACCAAATCAAATATTCACACCTTTATTTAGATTTTAAAATCCGAATTTTAAAATAAATTCTTCCACTTTTAAACAATACTACTTAATTTTCCAAAATCCATTTATTCCCATTTATTAAAATCTTTTTCCCCATACTTAGAATTTATTCAATAGGATTTCCAAAATCAACTTTATCCTTTCCAAATTTCTTCTTTTAAATTTATCCAATTCTTAAAAAAAAATATTTAAAAAATTATACTTTAATTTCCAAAAGTCCAAGTTTATATTTCTAGTTTTTCAAAATACCAGATTATATTTGGCCAAACCATAACCTTTAATAATTTCAATTATCAATATAACCAATCATAGTTCATCAACAAATCATATCACAGCATATGAAATAAATTCAAACAATTTAAGGAATCCAGTTGGATCCCTCCAACATGTTTCCCTGCATCCATAGATATTAGAACAACAATTAAAATACCAATTCCACTTCGAGGTGGAATATCGCGGTATATGTGGCTATATCATCTCATCCGCTATTATGCGGCGCATAGGGTCTCATCCGCTATATAATATGGGAAATCAATCACTCCAATATATATATATCATATATACTATCATCAAACAGATAAATTATTAAATTCATCCAAGCACATCCAATAATTTAAATCAATTCATTTAAATTAACTAGGCAAATCAAGTGAGTGAGAAGATCTCGCCTTTGTTTTTATTTTGCAATCCATTTCCATTCCAGCTTGTTTTCATGATTTCTGGACCTTGTATAAACATTTATACAATTTATTAATATTCGAATAAACTGAACAATTAAATTCCTATTGGATAAATTTAATTACCCAATGATTTTAATTTTAGACTAATAATTTAATTTTAAACTAAAAATTTTCCTTTTATAAATAATTTGGAAACCAAAATAAGTTAAACAAATAATCACCTTAATAAATTATTTAGAATAATCTTGTAAGTTCATTAAACAAACCTACCTCCAAATATATTTGATTAAAAAAGTTGATATAAAAAGGCATATAGGTTTATTTATTTCATTTCCTTTGAAATTGCACATAGTAAAATAATTTGTATTAATCAAATTTAATACACGTATATATATTTTTCAAAACCCTAGCTATATATATATATATTTATTTATTTATTTTTGTCAAAAAGGTTTTCTGTTTTAAATTTACATATATTTACTAATCTTCATATATATTAAATTAAATCAAAAATAAAAACTTTATACCTATATCATTTTCGTCTAGGGAAAAATCGTACAACCACCCTTATCGTAGTATTCCGATCATCTGCTTCTCCTCGAGACCACCACCTGCTTGCAAATCCACTCGCCGAACTCCGGCATCACGACCTAGATACAGCGACCAATTCGAGATTCCCCTAATCACCGCTTGACATCGCGACTACCCTGAGTTGCCTACCTCGCTAGAGCCCTGACCGAGTCCACCCAGAATCACGACTTGGCGTGCGATGCCGTCTCTCCAAAAGACCGCCAATGAGATCTTACCTCCAAGCCTTCATTCGTTTGCTAGGAATAAAACGAACAAGTTTCGTTCGACATCATTTACGGTTGAGAAGAGGAAATTAAAGCGAGGTCATACGATTTGATTTGGGGAGAGATGGTATACGCGGCTATTGTTTGATTTTTTTCTGTTTGGCTCGACCATTATTTTTATTGTTTCTCTAATTTCAATTTGTAAATGAAGAAGGGGGACGAGATTTGGATTCAACTCAAAAGATTCGTTCGTTAATTTTCAAAGAATACGCATGTCCCTAAATGTAGACACGTGCTTTAACTTCTATGCATGCATAACAAATGGAGGCAATGTGTTTTCTTTTGTGTACAGGTGTTTTGATTATATTATTTTTATTTTGAATTTAAATTCAAATTTAATTCTTCTTGGTTATCGCAACTCACAGTCTTGACCTTCTATCGAGGCATGCCGCTGGGCGTTTATAATGTTATACCCCTATTACAAACACACTGGAAAAGGTTCCGAGGCCTAATTCGATCGTACGGAGAAGATAACTTTTGAACTCAGTTAAAATATTAAATTTTCGATATAAATCTCAGCGCGTTTACTTACCGTACGATCGCATGATAACTTCAAATGCTATGGAAATTGAAATCCGATAATAATACACTATTACGATCAAATGGAATTGGTTTCGTCGAATTCTGAGATTGTGCGTTGGAAGGCTATTTTTAAGTATCGATTTAAACAATATAGTTTCAAAACCTAACAAATCATATTTAAACTAGATTTTAAAACTTTTACTATCTTCGGTATTGTAAATATAAATTTTTCCAATCATCTAAATTATTTTAACAAGCTCAAAACTGAAGATTCGATATTTTACCCAACTTCCAATAATTAAATTCAATAATTTAATTGCCAAATAAATTTTTTATATTTGAATTTCGAGTTAAACTAACTTTCAAATATTTAAAATCAATTAAATATTCCAAATTCAAATATCAAAAATTCCAGGTTGTCACATTCTTCCCCCTTAAATGAATTTCTTCCCGAAATTACTAGTTAATAAGAATGATCCATAACCCGTTCACTAATTTCCCAAAACCCAACAGTTTAATTAACTTACCAAAACAAATCTTTTTATTAAAGATCCGTTATCACTTCAACTAACTTCCCAAAATCTTCCATAATACCAAATAATACTTTTTTCCTCAACAATTCAAATTTTAAATTATCCAAACTTCTCAAAAAAATTCTAACTCCCTAAATTTTCGAAAAATTTCGCCAGTGTCTCCTTTGCACGGCTAGCTCGGTACAACTACAAAATGCCACTATGGGCCCCCAAATTTCAAAAGAAAACAAAAGGCCAAGTGGCTAGACCAGAAAATCATCAAATTTCATATAGAAATTTAAATATATACCTTTTTCGAGCAATTTCATTTATCTTCGGAAATCAAAAATCCAATTTCCTTTTCCTTTATAACCCTTGTATATTTTACTTAGCAATAATGTCCAATTACACATTCAGAATCATTTCATACATTTCTTTACAAAAGTTTCAATATTCATTCAAGCCCGTACGACATCCGTATATCATCCGTACGCAATACCGAATTCGATCGCTCACTTGATCACATAATTTCATTTTCGAACTAGTATCGACCATCTGACTTCCTAGTGCGGACTCGGATCTGGTTTCTTGATCAGAAACCGTCATTCTCCTTGCATAGCCACAAACTATGATAGAGAATTTTCAAAATCAACAAAAAATCCATATCCAGGGTTTGAAGTTGAAAATCGAATGAAAAATCCCAACTCGGATCAATATAATTATGTCGAAATTCTGTGCTTGAATTCTGGATCGAATCGCTATGCGACTAAAATAATATACGTGCATCCCACGTATTTATTTCTAATTGATTATTAGCTATATCAATTCCCTTTTTTTTATTCACATTGGAGTTCCAATTCTATATAAATTCAATTTTCCTTTAAACTTAAATATTGAATTCTATTCATCTCAAACCATATTTAGTTAGTCCACCACTAATTTATTCATATCTCAAATAAAGGTCCATTTTCGAACTTTTACTTCTTTTAGTTTCTTCGGACAAATTACACAATTTCACTTTATTAAACACCATTTTTAAATTGATTCTAGAGTTTAAATAATCACTTAGGTATTTCAAAATCTTTTTTTTTGAAATCAATTATATCAATATCCTTTGGTAAATTCACTTATCTTTTTTAATTTCAAAACCAAAATCAGTTCTACAAACAACTCCCATATAAAACAATTTGGCAGTAATTCCACTCCTGGAAACTCGAAAATGAACACCAATGATGTCGCGATCATCATCGGAATTACTTTCCAACGACCGAAAAGAGTTTAGTGCTTTTATCCCTTCAAAAAAAATCTTTTTAAATTCCAAATCCCACCATTTTTCATATCCAATTCAAAAAAATTTACTAATATTTTTTCCAAAACCTTTGAAAATCATTTTGAAACTCAAAAGGGATTTAATTTCCAAAATTTCCAAATTTCAAATCCTTTCAACAACATTTTCAAATATTTCTCTGGAATTCCATTTCAATTTATAAATCACATTTACAATTTACATTTACAAATCCTTTTTGTATATGAATTTATTTCTTAACTTTTGGTTATGATTTCAATTTCTTATTCAATAATAATGATAATAATTTAATGTTATCACTTCCTAATAACCAAGCACCCATATACTATAATAATTTATGGAAAATTATTTCTTTTATATACAAGAATAATTTGGGTAAAATTATTTCGTTTACCCTATTTTAAAACAATACTGTTTCGGTTTACCTTGTTTAAGAGTTTAGAAACTCCTATCGATTCAGTTGGCCAAACTACACCGACCAGAATCTATAAACACTCAACCGATAAGTCAACACAATATAAAAACAATTTTTTATGTTCACTAACAAATACGCGCTCATATCTATTATTACACTCAAACTCATTTTTGAGTACCACTGACTCTATCTCTAATGAGTAATCCCCACCAGAGCCAAGGTTATCGCTTAACTAATTGCTCTGATACCATTATTCTAAAATATACTTTAAACATTTAAATTAAAACTACTCAAACACTTTATTCAAAAATATATACTTTAAAAATATTTAAAATAAAACTACTTTATAAAATATAAAACTAATTTTTAAAATAAAAGTTAAGCCAAACTAAATTTTAAAATAAGAGTTCGAAATTCTGTACAAGTTTTTAAATAAAACTTTAACCAAACTATCTTTAAAATAAAACTACTTTATAAAATATAAATATTAATAATTATCTTTTTAAATCATAATACCAATTAACCTTTTAAAATAATTACTACTATAACTAATTTAATAAATATTTACCCTTAAAATTTTAAACAGCTTAAATAACTCTCAAAACACATTCTTTTAAAACAACTTTAAAACTTTTAACTTAAACTTAAAAATCTGCTTGAAAATGTACTTGGCTTTTCAGGGAAATACACTATCCTTTCACCCCTTTAAAAATAAACTACTATTTATTTTTAAAACCAAATTCCCATTCTTTTATAAATTCCCATCATGAATTTATACTTCCAAATATCCACTAATATCTTATTTCACTTTATAAACCTAGTTTATAAATTCCATAGTCTCGTCTTCCTTTTAAAACATAGTTTCAAATATTAAATAAATTTCCAAACCGATTTCCAAAATTTACTCCATTTTAAAAATAAATTCCTTTACTTGCTCAAATTTATTTCAAAACCCATTAATTTCAGATTTAACTTCTTTATTAAGATTTAAAATCTTATTTAAATTTGAACTGCCAATTTCATATTTATTTCAAAAAAATTCTTTTATTTTTCCTAAACCATTTAAATCTTGAATTGAAAAATAAATCTTTTATTCCTTTAAATAATATCACTTAAGTCTAAAAATTAATTTATTTCCATTTATATAAAAATCTCCTTTCCCATACGTTGGAATTTATTTATTAAAATTTAAAAATTGACTTTTATCTTTTTTCTAAATTATTCTTTAATTTATCTAAATCCTCTATAATTATTTTACTTAAAATTCTCTTTTATTTCCCTTCAAAATCCAATCTATACATTTTTGATAACTTAGTATACCCAAATACATTCAATCAAAGCATAGCATCCATTATTTCCAATTACCAATGTAATCTATCACAGATTATCCAATAAATCATAACATAGAATATTTAAACAATCTAAATATTTTGGAGGAATCTAGTTGGATCCCTCCAACCTGTTTCCCTGCATCCACAGACGTTAGCACAATATAAAATACCAATTCCACTTCGAGGTGGAATATCACGGCATATGGGGTCATCCGCTATTATGCGGGGCGCGTAGAGTCTCATCCACTACCGCTACCACTATATAATGCGGGAAATCAATCACTCCAATGTATATATATATATATATATAGACACACACACTACTATATAATATACCACATCCAGACAATTCAATGATATATACTACGAATGGTTAGTTATCCCTTCGGACTAACCGATGCCCCTGCATATTTTCATAGACTGATGACCCGAGTATTTCGTGTAGTGTTGAATAAGATCGTTCTAGTATGTATTGATGATATTCTGATTTGGTAGGCCAAATATAGAATAAATATTCAGCTTGATCTGATAAACCATTTCTCTATCTTTTGTGTGTGTTCATCTGATCTTTGTTTGTCTCCCTCAAATTTCAGGGATGAAATTTTCTTAAGGGAGGAATCTGTAACGATCCCATTTTTGAGCCAAATTTAAATTTAGTAATTAATTTAAATTTTTGGGTTTATTTGTGAATTAATTTGAAATTTTCCAAAATTAAATAAGATATGTGTTTGTATATAAATTGAATTTTGGATTTGAAATTTTAAAAAAATATCTTAAAAATAAACTGGAATTTGAAAACTCTATAATTTAAAATTAATAAAAATTTGTTTTGTAATTATAATATGTATATATATACATACATTATGATTCGGAAGTTATATTTTGAATTAAAAATAATAGTTTTTCAAAAGCTATTAAAAGGTTAAATTCTAACATATATAAATATTTATTTATTAATGTATAATTAATTTGTGTACGGTAGTTCGCTGATTTTTCTGATTTTACATTAAAAGGCTATAACTTGGGGAAATTTAATCGGATTTTCCCAAAACGAAAAATATTTTTTTTAAATGATAACAGATTTCATATAAAGGAAAGAATTTCCAGTCTTGTTGAAAGGATTTCAAATTTGAAATTGAAATAGTTTCGAAAGCTATGAATGAATCTTGGTTAAAGATTGGTGAACTTTGTTTTCAAATTGAATAGGATCTTAAAGGGTGAATCTTTTTGTTTAAAAGATTAAAAATGGAAATTTGTTTAAACCATTCAAAAGGAAGGTTTTGGACCAAAGGTTGTGACTTAACTAAGATCCCAATATATCCATATATTTTTTAAATTAGCGCTCATTATTCGGTTTAGCCGGGAGAGGACTTTATGTCATAAAACCCATTCCGAATAAATGATACGACGAAATGGATAGCAAATTGAAGATGGTGGTTGAAGACCGGGTATTTTTGAGAATGAAAGGATTACCTGTCAAATGTCTCTGCATTCAGTTGCTCCGGTATAGAGATCTCCATATGTGATGGGGAGTCCGGTCGGGATTGTGGATACCTAGATTTGCAAGGGCTTCTTTGAAGTGCCTTCGGTTCCATTCAGACCCAGAATTAACTTGTATGGACGTATGTCTAACGTTACACTTTGAGATGTAAAGCTGATTTCTATCAAATACATTTCTGTTTGGTGGCGGAGAATTATTCTCTTAGCTTAACACCCTTCTTTGAGACGCACGAGCTCAGAGGTTTTGTAGTTGATGGTTAATAGTGATATATTCCCAATTTGGTAATGTGGCATGCTTAGTGCTGATCATTTGTTGATCAAAGCATGGCTTTTGTGAAAAGCATAGCTTTGTGGAATGAGACTGCGTCGAACCTCACATCTCAGAAATGGTCAAAACAGGATGGATGCAGCAAGGTTACGAGGGGAGCTGTAACAACCCTGATTTTTGAGGTTACCTATTAATACTAAATTATAACGGTAGTTATAATTTAATATTGTAAATTAAAATAAAATTGAAGATTTTAAATTGTTTATTTGGAATAAACAATGAATTTTGGAAATTAAAATGAGAAAATAAAGTTTGGAACTTTATTTTATTTGTTTGGGTTTTTAATAAATGGAAAATAGTTTTTATTTAGAGAAAATGCAATAATTGTATTAATTATTGGCAATTACTTCTTTTAATAATTTTCAAAGGAAGTATTTGATTTTTAATGGCAGTTTATTTAAATAAAAAGGTGGAAATTGTTGTAAAAATGAGCTTTAATTATAAATTTGAGTTTAGAATGGTTAGTTATATTTTTCTAAGAAAGAAAAATATTTTTATGGAATTTTGGAAGTTAAAAATAAGGTTTTGTGCATTTATTTGTGGAAATTATGTATTTTTGTAAAATAAAGGTTTTTATTAATAAAAATGTTTTAAAAACTAAAATTATCTTTTTTTTTATGATGTAAACATTTTATTTAATATGTATGTAAGTTCACATATTTTGTTTGGTTTAAAAACTTGAGGGTAATTTGTTTTGTAAAATAGTGTAATTTAAGCATAGTTGTTTATGTACATGAATCAAAACTTAGGCCATTTGATTTTTCTTTTAAATGTTGGGTCCAAGCCCACTTAGCCTAATCTGAAAGAAGAAATGAGAAAACAAATTGTCTGTACGTTCATTTTCCTACCTCAACTTCTTCTTCCTCAAAGGCAGAAAATCAAAAGAGAAACCATCTCACTTTTAAGAATCCAAGCTTCAATTTCCAAATTAAATCAATCTTTTGCTGAAAATTATTAAATTAAAGCACTTTCAATAGGTAATCAATATCTAAACCTTATAATTTCATTAAATTCCTGATTTGAGAAGTAGGTTTCTAATTTACTCTATATCTTGTGTTGCATGTTTGTAAAGCTTCATTTTTAGGCTATTGAAGCCATTTTCTAGGTCAAAGCTCTTTTCTTTGCAAGAAAAATCATTTAATTTGCTGCCAACAAATCCTAAGGTGAGTATTATCTCACACTTCTAACTTAAATAAACTTGAATGTCAATTACATGATGTCTTCTTTGTTGTTTGCTGGAAATTTTTTTTCCAGAGTTGAACCTGAAACTAATTTAACCATATCTCTCTCGTTTCTTATCCCAATTTGATGATTTTGGATGTTATGGAAAGCTTAGGCTTTTAGTTAAAAGTTTCATGTTTTGAGTTTTATGAATTTTTGAGTTTAATTCAGTCGAAAATGCACTTCTTTGTCGCTGTCCCGAGAGCAAAAGACAGTGACAATGAATCCAGACCTGAAATTGTTTTGAGCATATCTTATGACTCGTAAGTCCAAATAAGTCGACTCTTTTTTTGACTTCTAGCTACGACAATGCTCTACAATTTTCGTGTTTTATGATTTATCAAATTCTATTACATACAAGGTCGAATTGGCTCTTTAAGCCGCAGCCCTGTTGTTATGTTAATTGTTCACAGTTTTGTAATTTTAGACCTGAGAATTAAAATCGCCATAACTGTTGGCTCGTTTGTCAAAATTGGGTGTTTCTTTCTCTGTAATTTAGAATTTTCAATTCTCTTCAACTTTCATGTTTTAAGATTTAACAAATTCTAGTTTCTACAGGGTCAAAATGGCTCTTTAAGCCGCATCCCTGTTGTTATGCATATTGTTCTCAGTTTTATAATTTTATACCTGAGAATTAGAATTGCCATAACTTTTGACTGGAATATCCGAATTAGTTGATTCTTTTTCTGACTTCAAGCTATGACAATTATCTTCAACTTATATGTTTTATGTTTTCTCAAATTTTGAGTTTAAAAGGTGCAAACTGGCAATAAAAACCGCAGGCCTGAGTTCTTTTGCAATGTTTGACCATTTTCCGTTGAATTGTTTTTAAATTCGATGATTCGAGCATTTTTTTTTAGAGATGGTTCTAAAAGGCTAACTCCTACTAATAGAAAAGCCGACATTAACATTGATTCGCACTATGAATTGACGGTTTCATTTGGGTTTTATCGTATGTTAATTTTATTGAATTTTCATCGATTTTTGCTGTTTCTTTGCACGTGTTTTCTAAACCATTTTCGAAATGATTTTCAAAATGGAAAAGCATTCAAATTAAATGTTTTACAAAAATTTATAATTATTTTATATATACATAATACACACTTTTATACTATTCGAACATATGAGAAAGAGAATTAAACGATTTAGTAAAACACGTGGTATGGGACATGTGCGTTAACTATTTCGGTTAATTTCGGACTTGTACGATCGAAGCTATTTGTGATTATTGATTCTGAGATGTTTTGCCAGTTTATGACGTATTTTGAGTTTTATAATTCCTATTTATTGGAATTATTTAAGATGGTCAATATGTGGCAAGTATTATGGTTTGAGATCTCCTATGTAGGAGTATGGTCGATGAGAACCATCATGATGTTTAATTCATGATGTTTTATTTACTTGCCAATGATATAGGGCAAACCTCGAGTTTATGATTTCATATTTTGAGGTTTATGGTTTATGATGAACCATCATGATGTTTTCACTTGTCGAGGAGATGAGACAAGTTACGATGCCATTTAATACTTGTAGATGAGATAAGACGAGTATGATGTCTTTTTATCACTTGCCAATGAAACAAGGCAAGATATGATTTTCTGAGTTTTATGTTGTTTCCAGTGTGGCATCGACTAGCGGCTAGTAAACTGCTAAGTGCGAACGTGTGGTATGGGACACTCGTTAACACTTTTTGGGTTCCTATCCGTGAGTTTGTGACACATTCACGATGTTTACCTAACAGAACAGCTTGGAGAGGTGTTAGGGACCTTGTCATAAGGACGAACTGCTTGGGAGGTGTTAGCGACCTTGTTAGGGCTGACAAAATAGCTTAGGGAGGTGTTAGCGACCTTGTTAGGGCTGACAAAATAGCTTGGGGAGGTGTTAGCGACCTTGTCATGAGGACGAACTGCTTTGGGAGGTGTCAGCGACCTTGTTAGGGCAGACAAAATAGCTTGGAAAGGTGTTAGCGACCTTGTCATGAGGACGAACTGCTTTGGGAGGTGTTAGCGACCTTGTTTGAGGCTTCAGCCATCTGAGTTTAGCATCTGCAGCATTGCTTCGGCATTACAATCGGGGATTTGGCCAATCCGAATTTTCTGAGTTTCTGTTTTATTGTGATTTCACCTTTTTAAGATGTTTTATTACATCGATAGCCTAGTGCTATATGAGATGTTATATATATGGAGATTTCAATTATGATGTTTGAACTCTTATCGAGTTCCTTGAGTTATGAGTTTTAATAATTTCAGGATTTTATAAGATATTCTGTTGTTGCCATTTTGGCAAGTTGAGATTGAGGTTTATATACATTTATACCGATGAGATGAGGTATAATTGAATTTGGAGATTCATCTATAGTTGAATTTTGGATCATCCTATTTGAGAATGCTTAATGTTTGCCATTTCGATGAGAGTTGTATTGATATTTCTCCTTTTGAGGGTTTATGGTTCATGGAAACCATGCAGACATTTTGGGATGTCACCGATAATATGAGACACTTGTGTTTGATTTGAGTATTGAGTTTGAGTTACCTCCTTCGAGGTATTTGTTCACTTAAGTAGCGTTTGTTACTTATGTGTTGAGCTTATAATTTTATCGATTCATTCTTCTCTCTCGAGAAGAAGTATCTTCGTGTCTATTCAGCTTCATATTACCGATATTGACTAATTTGTGTAGCTAGACTGACCCGTGTATTTATACTCAGGTCAGACCGAGTTGTTTCAGGTATCATGTATTGGACTTAGCTTGAAGTTGATGCTGGATATCAGCTCCCCTTTCTCTTGAGCAATTTCTGTCCTTTCGCATACTCTGATGTATTTATATTTGATTCAATGTATATGGTATGGTAGTGAACCATCTTTATTGTATTCATATTGTATTGTACTAAACATGTGTCATTGTATATGTATATACATGATGTTGATTACTGTTCTGTGATGTGCTTTACATTTAGTTATTGTATTTTGTTTTGATAGATCCGTTAGCCACCTGTAGTTTTGGATTATGCATTTACTGTGTATGTCGATCCATTGAGATAGAAAAGAAAAATCATATTGCATTTATCGACGTATTCAGTAGATGTTTAAGACAAAGTTATAGATGGTCGCCCTTAACCAGCCCTATTCTCCGCTTTAGTAGACGGAATTACTCGTTAATTCTCTTTACTAAGGTGGGTCTCGGGGTGGGGCGTTACAGCATGGTATCAGAGCCGTGGTCAGAACAAAGTAGAATAAACATAGAACGGTACGTATATCACGATATGTCGAAGTACAATACGAGTGAATCATTGTCCTTTGTTCGAGCTTGTTTTCGAATCATGCTTTGATTATTTTTCGTGTATTGGGTTATGTTGAGATGGAATATGTCTAGGAATATATATTGTAATCCGTAGTATTCCATAATTGAGTTTGATGTTATCTTATCTTATGAATGATCTTATTTAGGATTATTCTATTCTTATTTTTGTCGATGCGAGTGAGTTCGTATCGATGAAGCTTATTGATTCCTTAGAGTATTCTTGTTGTTTTCCTTTGAGAGTTGTGAATCGTATTGAGGGGATCCATAACGATTGACTTGTTTTGAGCATTCTAAGATTTATATTTGATGATGTTTTGTGAGTATTCGTTGTTACTCACAATCTTGAGATGCATTTGATTTGAGAAGGATTGACTTATTTGATAATAAGTCCAATCCTTTGTTCTATAGGATCCTATTGTATATTTAAGTTTCCTATTTTGACTGTTTTGTTATTTCTATCACTTTGGAATGTTAATAATGATTCCAATGTTTCTGTATTCACTCTTGAGTATCGAGATGTTGATGATATATCTCGAATTTCAGTCAAGGTGACTTTGTTGAGTTTTGTGAGTCTGTTTGGATTTGACATCCAATCGGGCAATCGAGTGTTGAGGTAACCTAATTCCTGGCTTTTAGCCTTCGGCTATCCTTCCACTAGGACATCTGCTAAGGAATGAGGTGATTTTCAAGATTGTTTGAGGTTGATTGAGTTTATCATTCAGTTTCTTTGAGCTATCCTTTTCAAATACTCAATCGGTGTTATCCTTTGTAGCATTACTTTGTTTGAAGTAATGATTTGTTGTTTGTGTGCATCTTCTCCTTCGAGAAGAATATCTTGCTTATCTTTTGTTTTGATGATTTCCGAGAGTGGCTCGTCGTCTTGTAGGAGTTGACGAACACTCCATCTCCTTCTGTTGATTTTGTGAATGGCGTATTCTAGGATATCTCGATGCATTCTCTTAATGTTCTTTGGTTTGAGTTATTGAAGCTATATACATGAGTTTTAAAAAGAGAAATTGGAGGTTTGAGATATTTTAAAAATCAAAGAATGTTTTGAGAATATATTTATATGAGTAGTATTTTTTCATAGTAATGATTTGAGAGTGTTGGGTTATCCATCGAGTAGTTAAGAGTTCTGGTCGATACGCTTGATCAACGTTATCGATAGGAATCTCCTAAATGCTATGATGAGGCAGTCAGACACGATGATTTGTGTTTTAAGGATTGAGATTTTGAAAATAATATTTTGAGATTAAATATTAAATTTATTTTTGAATGATAATTGCAGCCATTGATTTTAGAAATGAATAATAGAGTGGCGAGGCAGTTTTGATCGTTCGGTCAACTCTGCAGCCAACAGATATATTTATTTATTAGAGAATCAACAGCGAGGCAATTCCATTCATTTATTTTTAAATTGTAAAGATGAGAATATAAATGAGATTATTTTTGATCTGTGCTTTATTGGAAGTATATTTTGAGATTTTAGAATCTATATTATATACATTGGATGTTTTAAGGGAAGAGTATAATAAGAGAATTTAAACCATTAATTTATTTTGAGGGATACTATTATGGATTTACAAAATTCTTTGGAAATTAATTTTGAAGTAAGAGAAGAAATTTGAATTTTAATTTTGAGTTTTAAATTACTTACTAAGTAATTCAGTAAAGAGTTTGAGAAATTTTCAAATGTTGAAAATTGAGATTTAAAATTTTAAAAGATGTTGAGGTTTAAAATTCTAAATATCTTGGATTAAAAGATAATTCGAGCTTATATCCTTATTCTTGAGTATATTCTATCTTTGAGCTATTATCAACGACGTGCATTTTTCGCGATCATTCGAGTTTGGTGGCCTTGTAAGAAGCCATCTTGTAATTTATCTATCTTGTCTATTGTGTCTACCCTATTGTGAGAATGTACTTCCGTATATTTATGCAGAAAATCATATTGATGATCTTCTTTATTGCTTTGGGTTCGGGTTTAAGTGAATTTGATCCCGACTCTATTTGTAGAGTGTTTTTGGAAATCAATCATTTTTGATTGATTAATTGTTGAGCATCTTATTGAGTTTTGATTCAAGACGGGATATCTTCGAAATTCTTTCGAGATACTTGGAAAATTCGATGGTTTTCCAATCATTATATTAGCATTTGATGGACCATTGGATTAACCAAGTGAGTTTTTCCTTATTTCTCTCTACCATTCTATGTTGAGAGTATGAATGGTTTGAGTTTCGAGCTTGCCTTTTATAGTTTGTCGATTGAATTTTTGCGTTGTTTACGGCTCTTTCTCTAGAAATTGCGTGGACGCAATTTTGTTAAGGGAGGAAGTCTGTAACAACCCTGATTTTTGAGGTTACCTATTAATACTAAATTATAACGGTAGTTATAATTTAATATTGTAAAATAAAATAAAATTGAAGATTTTAAATTGTTTATTTGGAATAAACAATGAATTTTGGAAATTAAAATGAGAAAATAAAGTTTGGAACTTTATTTTATTTGTTTGGGTTTTTAATAAATGGAAAATAGTTTTTATTTAGAGAAAATGCAATAATTGTATTAATTATTGGCAATTACTTCTTTTAATAATTTTCAAAGGAAGTATTTGATTTTTAAAGGCTGTTTATTTAAATAAAAAGGTGGAAATTGTTGTAAAAATGAGCTTTAATTATAAATTTGAGTTTAGAATGGTTAGTTATATTTTTCTAAGCAAGAAAAATATTTTTATGGAATTTTGGAAGTTAAAAATAAGGTTTTGTGCATTTATTTGTGGAAATTATGTATTTTTATAAAATAAAGGTTTTTATTAATAAAAATGTTTTAAAAACTAAAATTATATTTTTTTTATGATGTAAACATTTTATTTAATATGTATGTAAGTTCACATATTTTGTTTGGTTTAAAAACTTGAGGGAAATGTAATTTGTTTTGTAAAATAGTGTAACATAAGCATAGTTGTTTATGTACATGAATCAAAACTTAGGCCATTTGATTTTTCTTTTAGATGTTGGGTCCAAGCCCACTTAGCCTAATCTGAAAGAAGGAAATGAGAAAACAAATTGTCTGTACGTTCATTTTCCTACCTCAACTTCTTCTTCCTCAAAGGCAGAAAATCAAAAGAGAAACCATCCCACTTTTAAGAATCCAAGCTTCAATTTCTAAATTAAATCAATCTTTTGCTGAAAATTATTAAATTAAAGCTCTTTCAATAGGTAATCAATATCTAAACCTTATAATTTCATTAAATTCCTGATTTGAGAAGTAGGTTTCTAATTTACTCTATATCTTGTGTTGCATGTTTGTAAAGCTTCATTTTTAGGTTATTGAAGCCATTTTCTAGGTCAAAGCTCTTTTCTTTGCAAGCAAAATCATTTAATTTGCTGCCAACAAATCCTAAGGTGAGTATTATCTCACACTTCTAAATTAAATAAGCTTGAATGTCAATTACATGATGTCTTCTTTGTTGTTTGCTGGAAATTTTTCTTCTTCCAGAGTTGAACCTGAAATTAATTTAACCATATCTCTCTCGTTTCTTATCCAAATTTGATGATTTTGGATTTTATGGAAAGCTTAGGCTTTTAGCTAAAAGTTTCATGTTTTGAGTTTTATGAATTTTTGAGTTTAATTCGGTCGAAAATGCACTTCTTTGTCGCTGTCCCGAGAGCAAAAGACAGTGACAATGAATCCAGACCTGAAAATTGTTTTGAGCATATCTTATGACTCGTAAGTCCAAATAAGTCGATTATTTTTTTGAATTCTAGCTACTACAATGCTCTACAATTTTCATGTTTTACGATTTATCATGTTCTATGACATACAAGGTCGAATTGGCTCTTTAAGCCGCAGCCCTGTTGTTATGTTAATTGTTCACAGTTTTGCAATTTTAGACCTGAGAATTAAATTCGCCATAACTTTTGGCTGGATTGTCCAAATTGTGTGATTCTTTCTCTGTAATTTAGCATTTTCAATTCTCTTCAACTTTCATGTTTTAAGATTTAACAAATTCTAGATTCTAAAGGGACAAAATGGCTCTTTAAGCCGCATCCCTGTTGTTATGCATATTGTTCTCAGTTTTATAATTTTATACCTGAGAATTAGAATTGCCATAACTTTTGACTGGAATATCCGAATTTGTTGATTCTTTTCTGACTTTAAGCTATGACAGTTATCTTCAACTTATATTTTTTATGTTTTCTCATATATTGAGTTTAAAAGGTGCAAACTGGCAATAAAAACCGCAGGCTTGGGTTCTTTTGCAATGTTTGACCATTTTCCGTTGAATTGTTTTTAAATTCGATGATTCGAGCATTTTTTTTAGGGATGGTTCTAAAAGGCTAACTCCTACTAATATAAAAGCCAACATTAACATTGATTTGCACTATGAATTGACGGTTTCATTTGGGTTTTATCGTATGTTAATTTTATTGAATTTTCATCGATTTTTGCTGTTTCTGTGCACGTGTTTTCTAAACCGTTTTCGAAATGATTTTCAAAATGGAAAAGCATTCAAATTAAATGTTTTACAAAAATTTATAATTATTTTATATATACATAATACACACTTTTATACTATTCGAACATATGAGAAAGAGAATTAAACGATTTAGTAAAACACGTGGTATGGGACATGTGCGTTTACTATTTCGGTTAATTTCGGACTTGTACGATCGAAGCTATTTGTGATTATTGATTCTGAGATGTTTTGCCAGTTTATGACGCATTTGGAGTTTTATAATTCCTATTTATTGGAATTATTTAAGATGGTCAATATGTGGCAAGTATTATGGTTTGAGATCTCCTATGTAGGAGTATGGTCGATGAGAACCATCATGATGTTTAATTCATGATGTTTTATTTACTTGCCAATGATATAGGGCAAGCCTCGAGTTTATGATTTCATATTTTGAGGTTTATGGTTTATGATGAACCATCATGATGTTTTCACTTGTCGAGGAGATGAGACAAGTTACGATGCCATTTAATACTTGTAGATGAGATGAGACGAGTATGATGTCTTTTTATCACTTGCCAATGAAACGAGGCAAGATATGATTTTCTGAGTTTTATGTTGTTTCTAGTGCGGCATCGACTAGTGGCTAGTAAACTGCTAAGTGCGAACGTGTGGTATGGGACACTCGTTAACACTTTTTGGGTTCCTATCCGTGAGTTTGTGACACATTCACGATGTTTACCTAACAGAACTGCTTGGAGAGGTGTTAGCGACCTTGTCATAAGGACGAACTGCTTGGGAGGTGATAGCGACCTTGTTAGGGCTGACAAAATAGCTTGGGGAGGTGTTAGCGACCTTGTCATGAGGACGAACTGCTTTGGGAGGTGTCAGCGACCTTGTTAGGGTAGACAAAATAGCTTGGAGAGGTGTTAGCGACCTTGTCATGAGGACGAACTGCTTTGGGAGGTGTTAGCGACCTTGTCTGAGGCTTCAGCCATCTAAGTTTAGCACGTGCAGCATTGCTTCGGCATTACAATCAGGGAGTTGGCCAATACGGATTTTCTGAGTTTCTGTTTTATTGTGATTTCACCTTTTTAAGATGTTTTATTACATCGATAGCCTAGTGCTATATGAAATGTTATATATATGGAGATTTCAATTATGATGTTTGAACTCTTATCGAGTTCCTTGAGTTATGAGTTTTAATAATTTCAGGATTTTATAAGATATTCTGGTGTTGCCATTTTGGCAAGTTGAGATTGAGGTTTATATACATTTATACCGATGAGATGAGGTATAATTGAATTTGGAGATTCATCTATAGTTGAATTTTGGATCATCCTATTTGAGAATGTTTAATGTTTGCCATTTCGACGAGAGTTGTATTGATATTTCTCCTTTTGAGGGTTTATGGTTCATCGAAACCATGCAGACATTTTGGGATGTCACCGATAATATGAGACACTTGTGTTTGATTTGAGCTTTGAGTTTGAGTTACCTCCTTCGAGGTATTTGTTCACTTAAGTAGCGTTTGTTACTTAAGTGTTGAGCTTATAATTTTATCGATTCATTCTTCTCTCTCGAGAAGAAGTATCTTCGTGTCTATTCAGCTTCATATTACCGATATTGACTGATTTGTGTAGCTAGATTGACCCGTGTATTTATACTCAGGTCAGACCGAGTTGTTTCAGGTATCATGTATTGGACTTAGCTTGAAGTTGATGCTGGATATCAGCTCCCCTTTCTCTTGAGCAATTTCTGTCCCTTCGCATACTCTGATGTATTTATATTTGATTCAATGTATATGGTATGGTAGTGAACCATCTTTATTGTATTCATATTGTATTGTACTAAACATGTGTCATTGTATATGTATATACATGATGTTGATTACTGTTCTGTGATGTGCTTTACATTTAGTTATTGTATTTTGTTTTGATAGATCCGTTAGCCACCTATAGTTTTGGATTATGCATTTACTGTGTATGTCGATCCATTGAGATAGAAAAGAAAAATCATACTGCATTTATCGACGTATTTAGTAGATGTTTAAGACAAAGTTATAGATGGTCGCCCTTAACCAGCCCTATTCTCCGCTTTAGTAGACGGAATTACTCGTTAATTCTCTTTACTAAGGTGGGTCTCAGGGTGGGGCGTTACAGGAGCGCCCCTTTGGGTATGTGCATTTCCTTATGGATAAAAAGTGGTATCATGGTATGGAGCCCAGATATTTAACTTATGTGGTTGTTAGAATTTGTTGGTGTTGAGAGCTCTCGGATAAAGGTCGGTGACGACCAGGGGATGGCATACTCGTGACAGTTAGTTACCAAGTTACAGAGGTAACCTGACCTTGTCTTGGCAGAGAGCTGGTTAAGTTCTCAGGGCGTCCATTCAAAGGCGTACCCATTCGGAAAGGAAGTTCCTTAGCCTTGACCATTTGTTGGAAATCCAATCACCCAATACTAGCCCTGTATGGTTTTAGTTGTAGAACCTGCCATTTAACATAGTAGCTATAGTAGGCATACTATAATGGTACGTATGCTAGATAAGATGAATATTATATCTGCAAATGTTTTCTACGCTATGAATTGATAATAAAATCAAAAGAATTTTCGCGTATCAAGCATGTTTGACTATCATAAGGAGAAATCTTCCTCAAGTGTGCGATTGCATTATGTGTGTGGCGGTAGGCCTTATGTTAGTTTCATTTTCCAAAAAGCATAGCGGATTTCTTTTTATTTCTTTTTGTTCAAAATAAATTGTTTTTGTTTGCTCAGACCAGTCTCATGACTAACTTGGAATTTATTTTTCCCTTTCTAAACTCTGCTTGCCCATAATTTTCCATACGGGTAGCCTAGAGTCAAGTTATCAGATAATCAGCTAGTGGGTGTAGCTTTTGGAAATCCTCGATGTCTGTGGATTCGGGATCGCATTTGTTTCACTTCAACATGATCGTGCATTGAGTTTACTTAACTTAGCATGGTGGTGGTTCGAGCTTCTGGTTTGGAATCTTTGGAGCTTGGCATTGTAGATGTTATCTTTCCGCTGCTGTGTTTTCCGTTGTTGTATCTATCTCTGATAATGTTGATCATTTCATTTGTATCAGATTGTTGTATCCAATTATGTACCAATAAAATTCATTTTGTTTCCGCTGTGTTGTATTCACCTAATGTTGGTATAAGCTTCGGCGAACTAGACTCGACGTTTGAATCTGCAACATTCGAATACGGGTGAAGTATGGATGTCGATTTTTGAACGCTGAGTCAGGGTCATCACATCTGGTATCAGAGCTAAAGGTTGAGTAAGAACTTTAGCTTTGGAGTAAAACACATTAGGTGACTCATTAGAGATAGGGTTATAAATACCCTAGAATGAGTATCCTTAAGATATCTTGTCTGTATGCTTCAGTTAACTCTCTTAATATTCACTGATAGTGAGAATGAGTGCAAGAAGAGGACGAGGTAGAAGACAGGGGAGTACCACTACAAATGGTCGATACCCTGTAACAACAAGGAAAAACATATCCATCAATCTCTTTTGATCATCATCCAATTTCAATTCTTTGATGATTTCTTGGCAGCTACAAGAAGAAGCTTTGGTATGGTGGTGGCTGTAACGACCCGCAAATCCGTACCCCTTGAGTCGACACTATTCTCCATCATTCGATTCAAGAGGAACGGAAATACGAACCATTTGGGTTAAAGAAGAAAGAGGTAGAAAAAGAAAATAGAAAACAATATCAGAATCTAACCATCGCAGCGGAATAAAATATAATAGATAACAAATGATCTTTACAAAAAAAATACATCTGTTTATAAATTACATCATCAGAGTACAGCATCAGAGTTCAATACAAACAACAACACAACTCAGGACGGTTATAATATCTCGTCCTTCCAAAAACCGAATACCCGACGGAATATTTCATACAAATACGGAAGTACGTATCGCCATCCAGCTCCATAGCATCCTTTCATGTAATCTATAATACTCGGTCTGACCCAAGCATTATAGTGAAATAATACCCGAGTCAGTCTAGAATTCCAGCGTGAGAAAACCATACTCAAATTGATTATTAAAGTTTCAAAATCATTTGAAATCAAAAGCATCACGTAAGACCACGCCACAAATAAACATATCAGGTTTTTACCTTACGATAGCCAAAACACTTTTTATTAAAATCCTCTGATATTATAATAGGGTCTATTTACAAATACTTACTAAAATAGCCGAAATTATTACATCTATCAAATTCCAGCTACTTGCCACAATCGTGGGTAATACAAACAAAACCGTAAAAGGCGCGTAGGGAGAATGGATTTCCAACTAATGATTAGGCACTGGAGTACCACCTGTCACAGTACGTGGCCTTGATCACCGTACCGAGGATTACTCCCAATCTCCTACAACACAAGACCAGGACTATGCCTTACTGGATAATCCCGAGTAAGATCAGCCCACGGTTGGAATCAGCAACCGCACCACTAAGACCAAAAAAGGACATCTTGACAGGGATGACCTCACCCAAATGGGTGCTACCCTCATAGCCTTGTTGCATAACCTCTGATTTTCAATCATTCCCTGTAACGATCCCGAATTTTAATTAATTTTAAATTGATAATTAATTTAAATTTTGAATAAATTATTCTGTAATAAGTGGTAATTGATAGAATTTATAAAATATATCTATGTAATTCATGTAATACGTGTGAATACAAACAAAATATACTTACAAAATAAATAAAGTAAAATACAAAACCCATGAATATAAGGTGATAAGTATTTAAGTTAAAAATTAATATGTAAGTTAAATTAACTATTGAAGCTAGAAATAAATAAACATAGTTAGGATTCAAACAACATATTAAAAATAAATAAATATGTAGTCATACAAGGCAATAAGTATTAAAGTTAAAATAAATATTTAAATTAGAAATGGAAACATATTTATAAAAGATAAATTATGAAATACAAAGTGTTAACACGACAAATGTAAGTAAGAAAATAAGTAAACAAAATATCTACAAACAAAACAAATAAAATATATTCACATATGAACAAGGACAAGAAATTAATACCAAAATCTTTAGTACACCACATATATCATTTCGGCCACCTAAGGAAGGAAGACAATCTGCATAGTTAAGAATAAACAAAGTAAAACAAATAGTACTTGCAACATACCTCATCCATTTAATGCAAGCACCTTCAGCATGCCTATTGTACAAACTAAGTAATAACCCCTGTACGCGTCTCCTTTATATTAGCCTTCTCCTCTCATTTTAGTTCGAGCATCAGCACTGATTAAAATCTAAAATGAACACCATTTCGAACTTAAACAAATTCAACTTAAACAAAGATACAACAAATCAAACCAGAGGATTAAAGAAGAAGGATTCCAGCTTACAGTTCAAAAGCCTGTTTCATCATACACTCTGTTCATTTTGGAAAAATAGGGTGAGTAACATATGTTTTAAAATTTAAAAGCTTGAATCTGTTATGTATATTTATATCTGTGAATAAGTAGGTTTCTATATATATATCTGGATCATCTGAATATATTTGGAAACTAGAAGTGCTTTGTACATGTTATTGTTCTACATGTTCTCTGTTTTGAGATGTTAAAAACACCAGATTCTTGATTCAAAAAAAATCATTTCTCCTCAATCTACTTACTGTTTGGACTTAGAATCAAAACAAAAACCGGTTGTTATAGTATACACTTAAGCTTAAAAATGTATTTAACTTTTAAAAAATTTAGTATTGTTACTGGAAAACAAGATAGCTGAGGAAAACTTTAAATGAGTTCAAATTTAAACATCTTAATTCACGAATTTAGGTATATAAATTGAATTCCCATACAAAAACATGATTTTTAAAGTAAAAAATCATAATTTTTAGATCAAGGGCGAGAGAGAAGTTTGGGTTCGTTTTGATTTCATATTTTCGTCGATTTCTGGTGATCCTCTGGTTCGTGGTAGGCGAGATATGTTTTGGAGATGGGCGAGCCTACGATGAGTCGAGGAAAAATAGTGGGGTGGTCGACAGTTGAACGTGGCGACGGCGGCAAGCGTTTTTCTTTTGTAAACCTAGTTTTGGTAGGCTCTGTAATTTTGATCGTCACATTTCTTCTAATTGATCGAGCGCTATGGTGTTTTAGGGGATGGAAGCGGGTGAGTTGACGATGGTTTAGCCGGGATTTCAGAGGCGCCGATAGTCGGAAGAGCGAGCACGATGGTTGTTCCAGGTTCGATTGGTGATGATGTTCATTTTTCCAGGTAGAGTGGTGAGCTCGATTTTTTGATCTCGGGGTGTCGGTGAAGTTATGATGGTATGAGATTGATCTGTAGGTGGATTTCGACTTGCTCGATATAGTGATGATGAGCGGAGTCGATCATCGAAGTCGTGCATCGTGCACTGTTCTGGAAAACATTATTTTGTAGTTGAGTGGTTTCTTTTTGCTTGCATGTTTGTCTCGAGTGGATCGAGTATGTACCTGAAGATTTTATGTATTGAACTCGAAGCAGTTTTTATTTGCCTCGGGTTAATTGTTTGTTTCAGGTTTATGAAAACCTGACAGCAAATTTGAGATTTAAAACAAATTTAAGTGAAATTTAAATTTGTGTACTAGATTTAAACAAAGTTTAAATCCAGTTTGAAATGTGGATTCAAATTCACTTTTGAATTCTAATATGAAATAAAACAAAGTTCTTGTATAAGCTGATAATTAAAATTGGTAAATGTTTAAATATATGATCATTTTTGAATCTCTAAATTCAAGATGAAATTTGAATCTAAGATTAGAAGTGTAATGTTTTAAATACACTTTAATATTAATGAAGTCATTAATAAAGAATGGTTTACCTTAGAGATAATTAAGGTATTAAAATGATTTAATTAATTAAGGTAATTCCTTAAGAAAGTAATTAAGGAAATGTTAGTTAATGAAGATAGTTAACTAGAGATTATTAAGTAATTAAATTAATGTGATTAATTTTGATAAATAATTAGATTAATTAATTTAGATAATCAATTGTACATTTTTAAATGTAATTACTGAATGAAAGTAATTAAGGGATTAATTACTTATTGTAATAAATTTTGGTAATATGATTAATTTATGTTAATTAATTAATTTAAGTTAATTAATTTAAGAAAATCATTTGATAATTGGATAAGTGAGATTACTTAGTGTAATTAATGGAGATAATTACTTAAAGAAGTAATAAATGATAATTACTTGGATGTAGTTAGTGAAGATGATTTATAAATAAAGTAATTTGGGTAATTACTATTGTAATAAATTAAGGGGTTAATTTATTATGTAATTGGTTTAAAGGTTGATTTAATTAATATGATTAATTAAGAAAAAAATTAATTAATTAAAGTGTTTGAATAATTAATTTATATCAAATGATTTGTAATTAATAAATCAGGATTGGATAATTAATTCAAAAGTAATTAATTTACTTGGAAATAAATTCAATTAATTAGGATTAAACGATTAATTAATCCTGCTTATAAATGATTGTATTGTGTTAGATGCCTTGAATAGATTGTCCTATCTGATCTATGATATTTTGTTCTGTGAATTGAGCTGTGTATAATTTAATCATTTATTTACATTTGTATATTATCTGTGAATCTGTGAATGGACGATAAGCGTTATAGCTTATATCGCTTATCAACTATATTTTTTTGTTTTAATCTACGATGATTGAATGATGTTGCACTATTGTGTTAAACCCTAGACTACACTTATACACACACAAATATGGATTTCACGAGGAAATCGATTAAGTCACAGATTTTTGAAGTGATTTTTAAATAAACAATTTGAATCCAAATGTTTTGGAAATGAACTGGGTTTAAAGTGAAAAGCTTTTGAAATGGAATTTCAAAGATGAAATTTATTTTTAATAACTTGATTAAGTTTTGGAATTTAAATAATTTGATTTAAACTTAAATTTGAAATTTGAAATTGAATCCTATGATTTGAAACTAGGGATTAAAGATGTTATACCAGTTATATATGGGTTAAACTATTTTAAAAGTATTGATTTGGGAATTTGAATTTAAACTCAAAGGCTTTAACTCGTGCAAATTAAATTGGATCTTTCTGAAATGAAACTATTCGTTCTGAAATAATGAAAGCTTTCACATAAGTAATGAACTTCCAATTTGTGTTAAAAAGGATTTCAAGTCTAAAAATGAAAATGGTTTTCCAAGTTATGGAAACGGTTTGAAAGCTATAAGATAAATCTTCAATTTAAAGATTTAGATGAATTAATCCAATTGAGATGGAATTGTTTTGAAAACTGTGAATGGATCTTTATGAAACTGGGTGAACTTTGTGAAATGAATCTTTTTGTTTAAAAATTTGAAAATGGTAATTTGTTTAAACCATTTAAAAGAAAGTTTTGAATTATTAAGTTGTGACTTAATTGAAATCCAATATCCATATGTTTTAAATGTTGCGCTCACTATTCGGTTTAGCCGGAAGAGGACATTTGTGTCATATAACCCATTCCGAATATGTGATTCGACGTTATGGATAGCATTTGAAGACCGGTGGTGAAGACCGGGTAATTGCGAGAACGATATGATGACCTATCGATTGTCTCTGCATTGAGTTGCTCCGGTATAGAGATTCCCTAAGCGATGGGAAGTCCAATCGAGATTGTGAATACCCGGATTGCAAGGACTTCTTTGGAAGTGCCTTCGGTTCTGTTCGAACCCAAAATAGACTTGTATGGATTAATTGTATGTCTGACATTAAATTTTGAGATATAAAGCAGATTTCTTTCAAATACATTTCTGTTGGTGGCGGAGAATTTATTCTCTTAGCTTAACACCCTTCTCTGAGACGTATGAGCTCGGAGGTTATGTAGTTGAAGGTTATCAGCAATATATTCCCAACTTGGTAATGTGGCATGCTGAGTGCTGCTGATCATTTGTTGATCAAAGCGTGGCTTTTGTGAAAAGCGTAGCTTTGTGGATGAGATTTCGTCGAACCTCCCAACCCGTTTATGGTCGAAACAGGAATAGTGGCAGCAAGGTTTCAGGGATCACGTCCCTAGGGTATGTCCACTCCTTCTGGATTATGAGTGGTGTCATGGTATGGAGCCCAGATACTTACTTTGTGGTTGCTGCAGACTTATCGCTTTGTGGTTGTTGGTTGTCGGGATCCCAGAGAAAGGTTGGTTGCGATCGGGGATGGAATATCTCAGGTAATACTCCCGAACAGGTGGTACACAGACCTTGTGTTGGAAGAAATACGGTTAGGATCCGGGGACGTCCTTCAAGAGGCATTCCATTTCGGTACGGGAAGTTCCTTAGCCCGATTATTTGTTGGAAATCCATTCATCCAATACGAGCTTTTACGATTGCAATGGTATAACCTGCCATGGAATGTGGCGGTAACCTGCTATTGAACATGGTAGCTATAGTAGGTATAGTTCGAAATGTCTATGTTGGCTAATATTTATATTATACTTTCGAAATGCTTTTCTGCACTTTGCACTTATAGTAATAATATCAAAGAAATTCACGTATCAAGCATATTTAACTATCATAAGGAGAAATCTCCTCCAATTCTTCGTTTGCATTGTGTGTGTGATGGGAGGTCTTATGGTAGTTACATTTTCTAAAAACATTGCGGATCTATTTTAAAATATTTCTTGGCTTGTTTTTAAAGATAAACTGTTATTGTTACTCATACCAGTCTCATGACTGATCCGGAGTTTATTGTTTCTTTCCTAAACTCTAGTTGCTCACTATTTTCCACACGGGCAGTCTAGAGCTGGGTTTTTCAGATAGTCAGGTTCAGTAGGTTATCTGGAGCTAGTACAGTCTTTGGATGCGGACGAGACTTGCTTGTCTTAGTGCATCATGATGTTGGTTCGAGCTGCTGCTGGAGTTCTCCCTTGAAGACTATCTTAGAGTTATTTGTTCCACTGCTGGTGTTATCTATTTTCTTTCCGCTGCTATTTTATTGTATCATATCTCTGATGTATATTGATATCTATTGTACCATCTGTTGTATCAGATATTGTATCAACGTTGTATATCATTGTATTATTCTTTTCCTTCCGCTGTGTTGTTTACTTAATTGTGTTATAAGATTCGGCGACTCGGATTTGAACGATCGAATCTACGGCATTCGAGTACGATGTAAAGTATGGATGTCGATTTTCGAACGCGAAAAATACAAATAGTCACATTTGGTATCAGAGCTAAGGTTGAACTTTAACTCAGGAGTATAACACATTAAGTAGCTCATTAGAGATAGGGTGAAGTATCCCTAGAATGAGTAATCCTTAAGATATCCGTTTGAATGTCTCGGTAAATTCTCTTATTATCCACCAATAGTAAGTATGAGTGCAAGAAGAGGACGAGATAGGGGACAGGGGAATACGACTACAAATGGTCAATACCCAGCAACAATGGAAATAATTTTCTCTATCAATCTCCTTTGATTCGTCTTCCCAAAAATTTTGATTTCTTCATGACAGCTCCAGAAGAAGTTTCGGTGTGATGGTGGCCCTACGAATTGTTGTAAAAAAATCCTTACTTCGTATTTCATCGGTTTCTTATTAGTTTTTGATTTAAACCATAATGAATATGAATTGGAAATTTGGAAATTGAAAACTTTAAATAAATTGGAAATTTTAAATTGAGTTAAATTGATTAATAGAATATGAAGATAAATTTGAATTGTATCGATAAAATGATTTCGATTAAAACCAAACTTGAAATTCTTTTGCAATTTCTTGTGTAGACCGATGTTCGAAGAGGGACAGGTTGGTATATATTTTGAGATATTCTGACTTGAGTTTGGAATCTATATCTAGTGTTTGAGAAATTGTGGAGGATTGAATCTATCTATCTATTGTTTGGGTCTCGATATATTCTACGGACGGTTAGTTATCCATCGGACTAACCAGTGCCTTGCATATTTCGTAGATTTGATGACTCGAGTACCCTGTGTAGTATTGTATGAGTTTGTTCCCATATTGGTGATACTCTGATTTGGTAAGCCAAATGCAGAATAGATGTTCAGTTGATTTGATGAAACATTCTTCATCTATCTTTCTTGTTTTCGTGCCTGCAAATTTCGAGGACGAAATTTCTTAAGGAGGGAAATATGTAATGATCCCGAATTTTAATTAATTTTAAATTGATAATTAATTTAAATTTTGAATAAATATTGTGTAATAAGTGGTAAATTGATAAAATTTATAAAATATATCTATGTAATTCATGTAATATGTGTGAATACAATTAAAATGTACTTACAAAATAAATAAAGTAAATATAAAACCCATGAATACAAGGTGATAAGTATTTAAGTTGAAAATTAATATGTAAGTTAAATTAACTATTGAAGCTAGAAATAAATACACATAGTTAGGATTCAAACAACATATTAAAAATAGATAAATATGTAGTCATACAAGGCAATAAGTATTAAAGTTAAAATAAATATTTAAATTAGAAATGGAAACATATTTACAAAAGTGAAATGAACTGGGTTTAAAGTGAAAAGCTTTTGAAATGGAATTTCAAAGATGAAATTTATTTTGAATAACTTGATTAAGTTTTGGAATTTAAATAATTTGATTTAAACTTAAATTCAAAATTTGAAACTGAATCCTATGATTTGAAACTAGGGATTAAAGATGTTATACCAGTTATATATGGGTTAAACTATTTTAAAAGTATTGATTTGGGAATTTGAATTTAAACTCAAAGGCTTTAACTCGTGCAAATAAAATTGGATCTTTCTGAAATGAAACTATTCGTTCTAAAATAATAAAAGCTTTCACATAAGTAATGAACTTCCAATTTATGTTAAAAAGGATTTCAAGTTTAAAAATGAAAATGGTTTTCCAAGTTATGGAAACGGTTTGAAAGCTATAAGATAAATCTTCGATTTAAAGATTTAGATGAATTAATCCAATTGAGACGGAATTGTTTTGAAAACTGTGAATGGATCTTTATGAAACTGGGTGAACTTTGTGAAATAAATCTTTTTGTTTAAAGATTTAAAAATGGTAATTTGTTTAAACCATTTGAAAGAAAGTTTTGAATTATCAACTTGTGACTTAATTGAAATCCCATATCCATATGTTTTAAATGTTGCGCTCACTATTCGGTTTAGCCGAGAGAGGACCTTTGTGTCATATAACTCATTCCGAATATGTGATTCGACGTTATGGATAGCATTTGAAGACCGGTGGTGAAGACCGGGTATTTGCGAGAATGATATGATTAACTATCGATTGTCTCTGCACTGAGTTGCTCCGGTATAGAGATTCCCTAAGTGATGGGAAGTCCAATCGGGATTGTGAATACCCGAATTGCAAGGACTTCTTTGGAAGTGCCTTGGGTTCTGTTCGAACCCAGAATAGACTTGTATGGATTATATGTCTGACATTACATTTTGAGATATAAAGCAGATTTCTTTCAAATACATTTCTGTTGGTGGCGGAGAATTTATTCTCTTAGCTTAACACCCTTCTCTGAGACGTATGAGCTCAGAGGTTATGTACTTGAAGGTTATCAGCAATATATTCCCAACTTGGTAATGTGGCATGCTGAGTGCTGCTGATCATTTGTTGATCAAAGCGTGGCTTTTGTGAAAAGCGTAGCTTTGTGGACAAGATTTCGTCGAATCTCACAACCCGGTTATGGTCGAAACAGGAATCGTGGCTACAAGGTTTTAGGGATCGCGTCCCTAGGGTATGTCCATTCCTTCTGGATTATGAGTGGTGTCATGGTATG
The DNA here is from genome assembly GCA_030765085.1 of Allium cepa. Classification (NCBI taxonomy): domain Eukaryota; kingdom Viridiplantae; phylum Streptophyta; class Magnoliopsida; order Asparagales; family Amaryllidaceae; genus Allium; species Allium cepa. Next base: position 885,276,533 of record CM060937.1, on the reverse strand, counting down.
GAGCCCAGATACTTACTTTGTGGTTGCTGCAGACTTATCGCTTTGTGGTTGTTATTTGTCGGGATCCCGGATAAAGGTTGGTTACGACCGGGAATGGAATATCTGAGGTGATACTCCCGGGCGGGGGTACACCGGCCTTGTGTTGGCAGAGATCCGGTTAGGATCCGGGGACATCCTTCCAGAGGCGTTCCATTTCGGTATGGGAAATTCCTTAGCCCGATCATTTGTTGGAAATCCATTCATCCAATACGAGCTTTTAAGATTGCAATTGTATAACCTGCCATGGAATGTGGCGGTAACCTGCTATTGAGCATGGTAGCTATAGTAGGCATAGTTCGAAATGTCTATGTTGCCTAAGATTTATATTATACTTTCGAAATGCTTTTCTGCACTTTGCACTTATAGTAATAATATCAAAGAAATTCACGTATCAAGCATATTTAACTATCATAAGGAGAAATCTCCTCCAATTCTGCGTTTGCATTGTGTGTGTGGTGGAAGGTCTTATGGTAGTTACATTTTCTAAAAACATTGCGGATCTATTTTAAAATATTTCTTGGTTTGTTTTAAAGATAAACTGTATTTGTTACTCATACCAGTCTCATGACTGATCCGGAGTTTATTGTTTCTTTCCTAAACTCTAGGTGCTCACTATTTTCCACACGGGCAGTCTAGAGTTGGGATTTTCAGATAGTCAGGTTCGGTAGGTTATCTGGAGCTAGTTCAGTCTTTGGATGCGGACGAGACTTGCTTGTCTTAGTGCATCGTGATGTTGGTTCGAGCTGCTACTGGAGTTCTCCCTTGAAGACTGTCTTAGAGCTATTTGTTCCTCTGCTGGTGTTATCTATTTTCTTTCCGCTGCTATTTTATTGTATCATATCTTTGATGTATATTGATATCTATTGTATCATCTATTGTATCAGATATTGTATCAATGCTGTATATCAATGTATTATTCTTTTCCTTCCGCTGTGTTGTTTACATAATTGTGTTATAAGCTCCGGTGACTCGGATTCGAACGATCGAATATATGGCATTCGAGTACGATGTAAAGTATGGATGTCGATTTTCTAACGTGAAAAATACAAATCTTCACATTCCCGGTTGATGAGGCTCGAGGCTAAGCGTTACCTTTTTAGAACGTTTCACTTGGAATGCCCATCGTCCACCTGACGATGTTCCGAAAGCATTCATCCATACAAGTCCGTCCCGGGTTCGAACGGAACCGAAAGCACTACTCCAACTACATCCATTTTGGAATCATCCTCAAGATTAGTAGCGACTAGCCCTTGCACTTCACTTTATCTTTTTCACTTTAAATTTTAAATCCAACATTTAAAGCTCATATTTTCCTTCTTTATTTAAAAATCATCTCAACTTTACAAGTTTATAGCTTACCTCATCAGGATTTTCAATTTAAATAAGGACTCGGGATTTCAAACACCCGGCTTTTGGTTCAAATCATTTTACAACCACCATTACCCCAAAATCACATTTCTCAATATTTTAAACCAATCCTGGTTTTTATTCCCAAAAAATTCCTTTTGAAATTTCAAAAACAAACTAGTTCTTCTGAACAAATCAATTTGGCAGCAATTCGTCACTTAGAAACTCGAAAATGAACATCGATGAAGCTACGGTCATCACTGAAATTATTTTCCAGGGACTGAAGTGAGCTCAATGCTATATCCTTTCCCAAAATTTATTTGAAACAATTTCCTTTCAGAAATACTTCTAAAACAATAATGCTATTATTTGTCTTCAAAAACTTGGAAAAACACTTCCAAAATCTCCAGGGTTTTAAATTTTCAATTTCGACTTAAATCAAATTTTAACTATAATTCATTTGTATAATTTATGCTCATACCATTTTTTTCCATTTGATTATACAAGTCATTCCAATTTTTATAATCTTATTTGTTTAAAATATTATCATCCAAACATCCAAGTTATATAACAATTTAAGAAAATATTTCTTTTATATCAAAATATATTTTGGGTAAAATTATTTCATTCACCCACCTTTAAAACAATACTCTGTCAATTTATCGTGTCAGCTGTTTATAAAATCTTCCCGAATAGCGGCCAACTTACTCGATCAGAATTCATATTCCACTCAACCAATAAGTCAACACAATATTAAAACAATTTATATTCACTAACAAATATGCACTCATATCTATTATTACACTCAAACTCATTCTAGTATACTACGGATTCTATTTCAATGAGTAATCCCCACTAAAGCCAATGTTCTCGCTTAACCTTCGCTCTGATACCAAATGTAACGACCCGCAAATTCGTACCCCTTGAGTCGACACTATTCTTCATCATTCGACTCAAGATGAACGGAAATACGAACCATTTGGGTTAAAGAAGAAAGAGGTAGAAGAAGAAAATAGAAAACAACATCAGAATCTAACCATCGCAGCAGAAAAAAATATAATAGATAACAAATGATCTTTACACAAAACAAATACATCTTTTTATACATTACATAATCAGAGTACAACATCAGAGTTCAATACAAACAACAACACAACTCAGGACGGTTATAATATCTCGTCCTTCCAAAAACCGAATACACAGCGGAATATTTCATACAAGTACGGAAGTACGTATCGCCATCCAGCACCATAGCATCCTTTCCTATAATCTATAATACTCGATCTGACCCGAGCATTATAGCGAAATAACACTCGAGTCAGTCTGGAATACCAGCGTGAGAAAACCACACTCAAATTGATTATTAAAGTTTCAGAATCATTTGAAATCAAAAGCATCTCGTAAGACCACGCCACAAATAAACATGTCGGGTTTTTACCTTACGATAGCCAAAACACTTTTTATTAAAATCCTCTGATATTATAATAGGGTCTATTTACAAATACTTATTAAAATAGCCGAAATTGTTACATCTATTAAATTCCAGCTACTAGCCATGTAATACAAACAAAACCGTAAAAGGCGCGTAGGGAGAATGGATTTCTAACTAATAACTAGGCACTGGGGTACCACCTGTCACTGTACGTGGCCTAGATCACCGTACCAAGGATGACTCCCAATCCCCTGCAACACAAGACCGGGACTACCCCTTACTGGATAATCCCTTGTAAGATCACCCTATGGTTGGGATCGGCAACCGCACCGCTAAGCCCAAAAAAGGACATCTAGACAGGTATGACCCCACCCTAATGGGTGCTACCCACATAGCCTTGCTGCTTAACCCCTGATTTTCAGTCATTTCCGGTTGGTGAGGCTCGAGGCTAAGCGTTACCTTTTTAGAAAGTTTCATTTAGAATGCCCATCGTCCACCTAACGATGTTCCGAAAGCATTCATCCATACAAGTCCGACCCGGGTTCGAACGGAACCGAAGGCACTACTCCAACTACATCCATTTTGGAATCATCCTCAGGATTAGTAGCGACTAGCCCTTGCACTTCATTGCTCCATCTTCGACTCGGAACTCGTCTTCCTTAAGAAAACGTACAAACCGGTTCGAAGTGGTTTTCGAGAAATTAATCCTGATCCCAGTCTCTTCGAAACGATCAGTACATTGGCCAATATTGATAGTCGGTGATTTAACTATCAATTAACATTCACAAACATCCATCAAACATAAATAATTTCCCCTCAATTATTTATTAACCTCAAAATATCTTCGCAAGATATATTTCCATTTTCAATCCTTTTGAAAACAGTTTCCAAACCACACTTTTCTCATGACATAAATTTCCAAATATTTATTTCCACTGAAAACACCAAGCATAAAAATTTTAGATTTTTAAAATAATTTAAAATACTTTATTATTAAATATCCTTTAAAACATTTAAATTCAAAATTACTTTAATACTTATTCAAAGTATATACTTTAAGAATATTTAAAATGAAACTACTTCAATACTTTATTAAAAATATATACTATAGGAATATTCGAAAATGAGGTTACTTTATAAAATATAAAACTAGATTTTCTCCTTTTAAAACAAAATACCAAGTCACCTTTAAATAATTACTACGATAATAGATTTGAAAAATATTTACTTTAGAATTTAAACATTAAGAAATAATAAATTTTCTAAAACATGCTTTTTAAAACAACATTAAAACTTTTTACTTATATTTAAATATTTACTTTGAAACATACTTGGCTATCTAGGGAAATATACTTCTCTTCACATCCTTTAAAAATAAATCACTATTTATTTTTAAACAAATTTACCCATTCCTTTAATAAATTCCCGCCGTGAATTTATTCTTTCAAATATCCACTGATATATTACTTCACTTTTGTTAACCCAGTTTTTGAATTTCAAATCTCGCTTCTCTTTTAAAAATCCTGGTTTTACACACTTAAATCGATCCCCAAATTGATTTCCAATTTACTTCACTTTTAAATAAATTTCCTTACTTACTCCATTTATTTCAAAACCCATTAACTTTAGATTTTATTTCTTCATTATGATTTAAAATCTTTTTAATTGAAAATACCAATTTCATATTTCCCATAATTCCTTCGTTATCCTTTTAAATAAATCCAAACCTTGAAAAAATAAATTCTTTATTTCTGGAAATAACATCACTTGAGTTTAAAAATAAAATCACTTATTCCCATTTATTCCGTTTCCCGCACTTGGAATTTTTATTTATCTGAATTCAAAAATCACCTTTTTATTTTCTTCCAATTCATTTTTAATTTATCCAAATTTCTATGATTATTTTACTCAAAATGCACTCTTTATTTTCTTTTCAGAAATCCCATTTCTATAGATTTTGATAACTCAGTTCACCAAAATATTTTAAATTAACCATAGTATCCAACATTTCCAATTATCAATATAATTCATCAGAGGATAGCAAATAATTATATCACAGAATATTTTAGCAAAACTAAATATTTTGAGGAATCCAGTTGGATCACTCCAACCTGTTTCACTGCATCCACAGATGTTAGCACAATAAAATACCCATTCCACTTTAAGGTAGAATATCGCGTTATATGGGATTTATAAAATATCATCCGCTATTATGCAGCGCATAGGGTCTCATCCGCTATATAATGCGGGAAATCAATCACTCCAATATATACTATATATATACTACTATATATAATATAGAAATCAAATCGGTTCAATCATTCAACCAATTATTTAAATTTAACCATTAAATTTAAATAGCAATCCAGAAGAGTGAGGTTAACTCACCTTTGATTTTGTAAAGTTGCAACCCATTTCCATCTCGACAATTTTTTCTTCCTCCGATTTTGGACCTTGTATAAACAATTACACAGATTTATTAATATTTGGATTAATTAATCAATTAATTCCTAATACTTTGGTTTTAACTATTATTTTGGTTATAAATAAGTTTTCTTTTAAATAAAATATTTGAACTAATTGAAAAATAACTTACCATTAAATAACTTAATTAGCTAATGCTTTAGTTTAAACTAATTTCTCTTTAATAAAATATTTAACTAAAAATTAGCTTTCAAAAACTAAATTAAATAAGATAACCTTTTGTAAAAATAATTAAATATGTTTTATTAAATAAAACTACCTTTATAATATATATATATATATATATATATATATATATAAACTGCATTTAAAATCTTTACTGTAATTAAATTTCTATTTTATTTATTTTTTTCTCTGCTTGCATATTAAAAACTGAAGACTGCATATGTTTACATATATATACACACTACCAAATGAAAATAGGTAACTAAACTATAAATTAATTTACCTTGTTATTCAAACCTTAGCCGAGATGCCCAAATCCACCTGTGCTGCCTTGTTCGCATGCGAACCCATGACTAGCGAACACCCACACCCTCACCAGAGCCGCGGCCTCCCACGCGAAACAATACTCACGCACGAGCCACACGCCATCCATTCGCGGCCACTCCCCCATCAGCTCGTGCCCAGGTGAGCCGCCGCCTTCACTTGAATCAATAAACCATGACCGCATGCTCCTTGCCGTCGAACTCGAACACACGCCACCTAAACCCTAAACGCCCTCGCACAACGCAACACCCACCTTGAGTCGCACGTGCACCCTCTATCGACCCCTACGCACACGCCACGCCTCGCTTTCATCCGAATATCGCCGCGCCGAGATTTGGTTGCTCATGAAGCAATGAATTTTTTTGAATGGGATTTCGTTTCCTCCCCTGCGTGATTAAATTGGCTCGCTAACTGATTCTTTTTTTTATTCACAAATCGAATGAGTTGATTTTTGATTTTCAGAAACAAAAAGGGGGAGAGATATGTGATTTATTTTCTTTGATTTATAATATGAAGCTTGCGTGTATTTTTATAAAATTGAAATCAAACTGAAGGAAATGAAAGAAAGGACAAGGGGATGTCGTGTTTTAAAAGGAAAGGAGATGGCCGATGGTACATGTTAGGACGGCTGAGATTGACTTCAATTTTATTTTATTTATAAATAAATATTAAAACATACCCCTTTGCACAACTCAAAATTTCAAACCCCTATTGAGGCATGCCGCCTAGCAATTCTTTAATGTTATACCCCTATTCCGAATGCAATGAAAAAGGTTTCGAGCCCTAATTCAATCCTATGAAGAAGATAGCTTTTTGGACCCAGTCATTATATTAAATTTTCGATATAGATTCAGCGCGTTTATATGTCGTACACTCACACAACGACTCCAAATATTACGAAAATTGAAATCCCGTAATAATACCATATTACGGATCCAATGGAACTGGTTTCATCGAATTCCGAGACTATGCCTCTGAAAGCTATTTTTAAATTCAATTTAAACGATATATTTTCAAAACTTAACAAAACACTTCCAAATTCAGTTTAAAAGCTTTTATTATCTTCAGTATTATCAATATAAATTTTACAAGCCTTCAAATTATTTTTAACAGGCTTAAAACTCCAGATTCAACATTTTATCCAACTTTTAATTATTTAATTCAATAATTTAATTATCGAATAAATAGTAATATTTGAATTCAACTTAAAAATTAACCTTTAAATATTTAAAATCAATTAAATATTCCAATTTCATATGCTCAAAAATTCCGGGTCATCACATTCCTCCCCCTTAAAAGAATTTCGTCCCCGAAATTACTAGTTAAGAGGAATGGTCCAATACCCATTTACTTTTTCCCAAAACCAAACAATTCCGAACAATTCTCAAAACAATCTTTATATTAAAGACACTCTAACCCTTTTTCTAGCTTTCCAAACTTATCCATAAGTCCCAATAATATTATTTACTTAACAAGTCAAATTTGAATTTAAAACCAAATTTTGAATTACCAAAATTTTCTCAAAATTTTTCTAACTCTTTAAATTTTCGAAAAATTTCGCCAGTGTCTCCTTTGGGCGGCTAGCTCGGTACAACTACAAAATGCCTCTACATGCCCCCAAATTTCAAAAGAAAACAAAAGCCAAGTGGCTAGACCAGAAAATCTCAAATTTCATACAGAAATTTAAATATGTACCTTTGCCGAGCACATTTCAATTTATCCTCTGAAATAAAAAAATCCCAAATTCACTTTCCTAATCCTTTAGTTCCAACTAAACAATTAGTTTCAATTTCCATTTCCAAAACTACATATTTCAATTCCAGTTTGACATAGTTTTGCTGCTAATGAAAATTTTCCCAAAAATTTTAAAAAAATTCTAACTCCCAAAATTTTCAAAAAATTTTGGCAGAGTCTCCTTTGTATGGAGGAGCTTTTGCAATTTGACAAGAGATATAAATATATATACATCGACCCACACGGTCGGAAAAACAAAAACGGTTCATATTTCCTATTTTTATTACGTGGGCGTACCTCTATTTAGGATTTTTAAGCAAGCGGCTTTTTATTTTAGCATTTTGCGCGATCAAATCAAACCAAACAGCTTCCCGGTACCTGTACTTACTCAATTTAAATATGTAAGTGCCAGAATCATGTAACTTAAAACCATTTTACATATTTAACTAGTAAACATACAAGTTTCTATAAGCAATGCAGGTTAAACAATATTTATAAGCAACTTATAGGGTTCCGACATTAATTTTAATTGTTTACAACCAATTCATATACAACTTAATTCAATTTAAATGGTTTACAACTCGATTCCTTACATTCAATTCATTTTTAACCAAAAGAAACTCATATTCACTTCAATATCTTAAAATCAATTTATTTAATCTCTATCAACTCATAGAATTTTAATTACCTTGGTTTACGTCAAACGACAATTCATTCTATGCAATTTGATGATATCCATGTGAATAAATAATTACTTGAGTTTTATACCAATTTAAATTGATTCCGACTCAATTTATTTTAATTTCCATCCCATTTCTAGTTTATTCACCAACTATACATTTGCATTTCATCTCATCTGCGCATATGTTTCATTTTAAAAACCATTTCATTGAGCGTGACAACATTCGATGCTTATATTAATAATCATTTTCCAAATTAATTTAACCCAAACTTTTATTTAATGAACTTTCACCCTTCCTCGAAGCCAAGCTTCTATAAATTTTAAACTTAAGTTAATTTACTTTAATTTATTCCAACTTCAAACTTAAGTTCACTTCTATTTGATTCTCATCTAATCAAATTCCATTTAATTCAGTTAGCCCATCCATTTTATTTTAATTTACCTTCTCAATTTATGAAAATAATATCAAAGCACATACTTAACTCATTTATACTCAAATTGGATTTTATTTGTAACTCAAATCATTTCTATTATAATTCAATTCCATTTTATTTTTGACAACATCTCCACTTATTTTAATTCATTATCAATCCAAGTCGAATTCTATTTATAATTCGAGTTTATTTCCAAACTTCGTTATTAACTTACAATCCATTTTTTTATTAACAATTCAATTTCACAATTCAACTTCTATTTAACCAAATTAAATCTCATTAACATATTGAATTTTCTAATTTGTTCCAAATTAGTTTACTCCCACTTCCAATTCAATATTCGGTTTTTATCTTCAAAAAATCACTTCATATTTTACTTGAGTTAAATACTATTTTTCTAATTCAAGTTTGGATTTCTATTTTATTTCCAAAATACAAAACAATTTTATTTTGGCTTACTATTTTACTTCACCATTTTCTTGTAAGTCTCACACTTACATTTTTCATACCTCTACCCATTTTAAGCTTGACTATATTCATATTTCATTTTTACTCGAGATCATACACTTATTTAGCCAAGCACGCATTTTTATTTCATAAACTCTAATTCAACTTACTTCCATTTATTTAAGTAAGAATTTTGTTTCATTCTATATTATCAATAACTCGCTGAATTCATTTTAATTCAATTCCATTGCAACTTTATTCAAATACAACTAAATTTTATTTTCAGTTTAACTCAAATCCAACTTAATATTAAACTTAGCTTAAGTTCATTCATTTCAACTTAATTTTATTTGTTCATCCAATTGATATCCAAAAAAATTTAATCCATTTACTTTCCTAAAACATAATCAATTAAATTTTCCAACAATTTAATTTTTTCCAAATTAAATTTATTTATCTTTTTCACTTTAAATTTTAAATCCAACATTTAAAGCTTATATTTTCCTTCCATATTTAAAAATCATCTCAACTTTACAAGTTTATAGCTTACCTCATCAAGATTTTCATTTCAAATAAGGACTCGGGATTTCAAACACCCGGCTTTTGGTTCAAATCATTTTACAACCACCATTACCCCAAAATCACATTTCTCAAAATTTTAAATCAATCCTGGTTTTTATTCCCAAAAAATTCCCTTTGTAATTTCAAAAACAAACTAGTTCTTCTGAACAAATCAACTTGGCAGCAATTCGTCACTTAGAAACTCGAAAATGAACATCAATGAAGCTACATTCATCACCGAAATTATTTTCCAGGGACTGTAGTGAGCTTAATGCTATATCCTTTCCCATAATTTATTTGAAACAATTTCCTTTCAGAAATACTTCTAAAACAATAATGCTATTATTTGTCTTCAAAAACTTGGAAAAACACTTCCAAAATCTCCAGGGTTTTAAATTTTCAATTTCGACTTAAATAAAATTTTAACTATAATTCATTTGTATAATTTATGCTCATACCATTTTTTTCCATTTGATTATACAAGTCATTCCAATTTTTATAATCTTATTTGTTTAAAATATTATCATCCAAACATCCAAATTATATAACAATTTAAGAAAATATTTCTTTTATATCAAAATATATTTTGGGTAAAATTATTTCATTCACCCACCTTTAAAACAATACTCTGTCAATTTATCGTGTCAGCTGTTTATAAAATCTTCCCGAATAGTGGCCAACTTACTCGATCAGAATTCATATTCCACTCAACCAATAAGTCAACACAATATTTAGACAATTTATATTCACTAACAAATAGGCGCTCATATCTATTATTACACTCAAACTCATTCTAGTATACTACGGATTCTATTTCAATGAGTAATCCCCTCTAAAGCCAATGTTCTCGCTTAACCTTCGCTCTGATACCAAATGTAACGACCCGCAAATCCGTACCCCTTGAGTCGACACTATTCTCCATCATTCGACTCAAAATGAATGGAAATACGAACCATTTGGGTTAAAGAAGAAAGAGGTAGAAGAAGAAAATAGAAAACAACATCAGAATCTAACCATCACAGCAGAAAAAAATATAATAGATAACAAATGATCTTTACACAAAACAAATACATCATTTTATACATTACATAATCAGAGTACAACATCAGAGTTCAACACAAACAACAACACAACTCAGGACGGTTTTAATATCTCGTCCTTCCAAAAACCGAATACACAGTAGAATATTTCACACAAGTACGGAAGTACGTATCGCCATCCAGCTACATAGCATCCTTTCCTATAATCTATAATACTCGATCTGACCCGAGCATTATAGTGAAATAAAACTCGAGTCAGTCTGGAATACCAGCATGAGAAAACCACACTCAAATTGATTATTAAATTTTCAAAATCATTTGAAATCAAAACATCTCGTAAGACCACGCCATAAATAAACATGTCGGGTTTTTACCTTACGATAGCCAAAACACTTTTTATTAAAATCCTCTGATATTATAAAAGGGTCTATTTACAAATACTTATTAAAATAGCCGAAATTGTTACATCTATTAAATTCTAGCTACTAGCCACAATCGTGGGTAATACAAACAAAACCGTAAAAGGTGCGTAGGGAGAATGGATTTCTAACTAATAACTAGGCACAGGGGAACCACCTGTCACAACACGTGGCCTAGATTACCGTACCAAGGATTACTCCCAATCCCCTGGAACACAAGACCGGGACTACCCCTTACTGGATAATCCCTTGTAAGATCACCCTACGGTTGGGATCGGCAACCTCACCACTAAGCCAAAAAAAAGGACATCTAGACAGGGATGACCCCACCCTAATGGGTGCTACCCACATAGCCTTGCTGCATAACCCCTGATTTTCAGTCATTTCCGGTTGGTGAGGCTCGAGGCTAAGCGTTACCTTTTTAGAACGTTTCATTTAGAATGCCCATCATCCACCTAACGATGTTCCGAAAGCATTCATCCATACAAGTCCGACTCGGGTTTGAACGGAACCGAAGGCACTACTCCAACTACATCCATTTTGGAATCATCCTCAGGATTAGTAGCGACTAGCCCTTGCACGTCACTGCTCCATCTTCGACTCGGAACTCGTCTTCCTTACGAAAACGTACAAACCGGTTCGAAGTGGTTTTCGAGAAATTAATCCTGATCCCGGTCTTTTCGAAACGATTAGTGCATTGGCCAATATTGATAGTCGGTGATTTAACTATCAATTAACATTCACAAACATCCATCAAACATAAATAATTTCTCCTGAATTATTTATTAACCTCAAAATATCTTCGCAAGATATATTTCCATTTTCAATCCTTTTGAAAACAGTTCCCAAACCACACTTTTCTCATGACATAAATTTCCAAATATTTATTTCCACTGAAAACACCAAGCATAAAAACTTTAGATTTTTAAAATAATTTAAAATACTTATTATAAAATATCCTTTAAAACATTTAAATTCAAAATTACTTTAATACTTATTCAAAATATATACTTTAAGAATATTTAAAATGAAACTACTTCAATACTTTATTAAAAATATATACTATAGGAATATTCGAAAATGAGGTTACTATATAAAACATAAAACTAGATTTTTTCCTTTTAAAACAAAATACCAAGTTACCTTTAAATAATTACTACGATAATAGATTTGAAAAATATTTACTTTAGAATTTAAACATTAAGAAATAATAAATTTTTTAAAACATGCTTTTTAAAACAACATTAAAACTTTTAACTTATATTTAAATATTTACTTTGAAATATACTTGGCTATCTAGGGAAATATACTTCTCTTCACATCCTTTAAAAATAAATCACTATTTATTTTTAAACAAATTTACCCATTCCTTTAATAAATTCCCGCCGTGAATTTATTCTTTCAAATATCCACTGATATATTACTTCACTTTTGTTAACCCAGTTTATAAATTTCAAATCTCGCTTCTCTTTTAAAAATCCTGGTTTTACACACTTAAATCGATCCCCAAATTGATTTCCAATTTACTTCACTTTTAAATAAATTTCCTTACTTACTCCGTTTATTTCAAAACCCATTAACTTCAGATTTTATTTCTTCATTATGATTTAAAATCTTTTTAACTGAAAATACCAATTTCGTATTTCCCAAAATTCCTTCCTTATCCTTCTAAATAAATCCAAACCTTGAAAAAATAAATTCTTTATTTCTGGAAATAACATCACTTGAGTTTAAAAATAAAATCACTTATTCCCATTTATTCCGTTTCCCGCACTTGGAATTTTTATTTATCAGAATTCTAAAATCACCTTATTATTTTCTTCCAATTCATTTTTAATTTATCCAAATTTCTATGATTATTTTACTCAAAATTCACTCTTTTATTTTCTTTTCAGAAATCCCATTTCTATAGATTTTGATAACTCAGTTCACCAAAATATTTTAAATCAACCATAGTATCCAACATTTCCAATTATCAGTATAATTCATCAGAGGATAGCAAATAATTATATCACAGAATATTTTAGCAAAACTAAATATTTTGAGGAATCCAGTTGGATCCCTCCAACCTGTTTCACTGCATCCACAGATGTTAGCACAATAAAATACCCATTCCACTTTGAGGTGGAATATCGCGTTATATGGGATTTATAAAATATCATCCGCTATTATGCAGCGCATAGGGTCTCATCCGCTATATAATGCGGGAAATCAATCACTCCAATATATACTATATATATACTACTATATATAATATAGAAATCAAATCAGTTCAATCATTCAACCAATTATTTAAATTTAACCATTAAATTTAAATAGCAATCCAGAAGAGTGAGATTAACTCACCTTTGATTTTGTAAAGTTGCAACCCATTTCCATCTCGACAATTTTTTCTTCTTCCGATTTTGGACCTTGTATAAACAATTACACAGATTTACTAATATTTGGATTAATCAATCAATTAATTCCTAATACTTTTGTTTTAACTATTAATTTGGTTATAAATAAGTTTTCTTTTAAATAAAATATTTGAACTAATTGAAAAATAACTTACCATTAAATAACTTAATTAGCTAATGCTTTAGTTTTAAACTAATTTCTCTTTAATAAAATATTTAACTAAAAATTAGCTTTCAATAACTAAATTAAATAAGATAACCTTTTGTAAAAATAATTAAATATGTTTTATTAAATAAAACTACCTTTATAATATATATATATAAACTGCATTTAAAATCTTTACTATAATTAAATTTCTATTTTTTTTTTTTTTCTCTGCTTGCATATTAAAAACTGAAGACTGCATATGTTTACATATATATACACACTACCAAATGAAAATAGGTAACTAAACTGTAAATTTATTTACCTTGCTATTCAAACCCTAGCCGAGATGCCCAAATCCACCTGTGCTGCCTTGTTCGCATGCAAACCCATGACCAGCGAACGCCCACACCCTCGCCAGAGTCGCGGCCTCCCACGCGAAACAATGCTCACGCACGAGCCACACGCCATCCATTCGCGGCCACTCCCCTATCAGCTCATGCCCAGGTGAGCCGCCACCTTCACTTGAATCGATGAACCATGACCGCATGCTCCTTGCCGTCGAACTCGAACACACGCCACCTAAACCTTTAACGTCTTCGCCCAACGCAACACCCACCTCGAGTCGCACGTGCACCCTCTATCGACCCCTATGCACACGCCACGCCTCGCTTTCATCCGAATATCGCCGCGCCGAGATTTGGTTGCTCATGAAGCAATGAATTTTTTTGAATGGGATTTCGTTTCCTCCCCTGCGTGATTAAATTGGATCGCTAACTGATTCTTTTTTTTATTCACAAATCGAATGAGTTGATTTTTGATTTTCAGAAACAAAAAGGGTGAGAGATATGTGATTTTATTTTCTTTGATTTATAATGTGAAGATTGCGTGTATTTTTATAAAATTGAAATCAAACTGAAGGAAATGAAAGAAAGGACAAGGAAATGTCGTGTTTTAAAAGGAAAGGAGATGGCCGATGGTACATGTTAGGACGGCTGAGATTGACGTCGATTTTATTTTATTTATAAATAAATATTAAAACATACCGCTTTGCACAACTCAAAATTTCGAACCCCTAATGAGGCATGCCGCCTAGCATTTCTTTAATGTTATACCCCTATTCCGAATGCAATGAAAAAGGTTTCGAGCCCTAATTCAATCGTATGAAGAAGATAGCTTTTTGGACCCAGTCATTATACTAAATTTTCGATATAGATTCAGCGCGTTTATATGTCGTACACTCACACAACGACTCCAAATATTACAAAAATTGAAATCCGGTAATAATATTATATTACGGATCCAATGGAACTGGTTTCGTCGAATTCCGAGACTACGCCTCTGAAAGCTATTTTTAAATTCAATTTAAACGATATATTTTCAAAACTTAACAAAATACTTCCAAATTTAATTTAAAAGCTTTTATTATCTTTAGTATTATCAATATAAATTTTATAAGCGTTCAAATTATTTTTAACAGGCTTAAAACTCCAGATTCAACATTTTATCCAACTTCTAATTATTTAATTCAATAGTTTAATTATCAAATAAATAGTAATATTTGAATTCAACTTAAAAATTAACCTTTAATTATTTAAAATCAATTAAATATTCCAATTTCATATGCTCAAAAACTCCGGGTCGTCACACTCCTCCCCCTTAAAAGAATTTCGTCCCCGAAATTACTAGTTAAGAGGAATGGTCCAATACCCATTTACTTTTCCCCAAAACCAAACAATTCCGAACAATTCTCAAAACAATCTTTATATTAAAGACACTCTAACCCTTTTTCTAGCTTTCCAAACTTATCCATAAGTCCCAATAATATTATTTACTTAACAAGTCAAATTTGAATTTAAAACCAAATTTTGAATTATCAAAATTTTCTCTAAATTTTTCTAACTCTCTAAATTTCCGAAAAATTTCGCCAGTGTCTCCTTTGGGCGGCTAGCTCGGTACAACTACAAAATGCCTCTACATGCCCCCAAATTTCAAAAGAAAACAAAAGCCAAGTGGCTAGACAAGAAAATCTCAAATTTCATACAGAAATTTAAATACATACCTTTGCCGAGCACATTTCAGTTTATCCTCTGAAATAAAAAAATCCCAAATTCACTTTCCTAATCCTTTAGTTCCAACTAAACAATTAGTTTCAATTTCCATTTCGAAAATTACATATTTCAATTCCAGTTTGAAATAGTTTTGCTGCTCATGAAAATTTTCCCAAAAATTTTAAAAAAAATTCTAACTCCCAAAATTTTCAAAAAAATTTGGCAGAGTCTCCTTTGTATGGAGGAGCTTTTGCAATTTGACAAGAGATATAAATATATATACATCGACCCACACGGTCGGAAAAAAAATAGTTCATATTTCCTATTTTTATTACGTGGGCGTACCTCTATTTAGCATTATTAAGCAAGCGGCTTATTATTTTAGCATTTTGCGCGATCAAATCCAACCAAACAGCTTCCCGGTACCTGTACTTACTCAATTTAAATATGTAAGTGCCAGAATCATGTAACTTAAAACCATTTTACATATTTAACTAGTAAACATACAAGTTTCTATAAGCAATGCAGGTTAAACAATATTTATAAGCAACTTATAGGGTTCCGACATTAATTTTAATTATTTACAACCAATTCATATACAACTTAATTCAATTTAAATGGTTTACAACTCGATTCCTTACATTCAATTCATTTTTAAGCAAAATAAACTCATATTCACTTCAATATCTTAAAATCAATTTATTTAATCTCTATCAACTCATGGAATTTTAATTACCTTCGTTTACGTCAAACGACAATTCATTCTATGCAATTTGATGATATCCATGTGAATAAATAATTACTTGAGTTTTATAACCAATTTAAATTGATTCCGACTCAATTTATTTTAATTTCCATCCCATTTCTAGTTTATTCACCAACCATACATTTGCATTTCATCTCATCTGCGCATATGTTTCATTTTAAAAACCATTTCATTGAGCGTGACAACATTCGATGCTTATATTAATAATCATTTTCCAAATTAATTTAACCCAAACTTTTATTTAATGAACTTTCACCCTTCCTTGAAGCCAAGCTTCTATAAATTTTAAACTTAAGTTAATTTACTTTAATTTATTCCAACTTCAAACTTAAGTTCACTTCTATTTGATTCTCGTCTAATCAAATTCCATTTAGTTCAGTTAGCCCATCCATTTTATTTTAATTTACCTTCTCAATTTATGAAAATAATATCAAAGCACATACTTAACTCATTTATACTCAAATTGGATTTTATTTGTAACTCAAATCATTTCTATTATAATTCAATTCCATTTTATTTTTTACAACATCTCCACTTATTTTAATTCATTATCAATCCAAGTCGAATTCTGTTTATAATTCGAGTCTATTTCCAAACTTCGTTATTAACTTACAATCCATTTTTTTTATTAACAATCCAATTTCACAATTCAATTTCTATTTAACCAAATTAAATCTCATTAACATATTGAATTTTCGAATTTATTCCAAATTAGTTTACTCCCACTTCCAATTCAATATTCGGTTTTTATCTTCAAAAAATCACTTCATTATTTTACTTGAGTTCAATACTATTTTTGTAATTCAAGTTTGGTTTCTATTTTATTTCCAAAATACAAAACAATTTTATTTTGGCTTACTATTTTACTTCACCAATTTCTTATAAGTCTCACACTTACATTTTTCGTACCTCTACCCATTTTAAGCTTGACTATATTCATATTTCATTTTTACTCGAGATCATACACTTATTTAGCCAAGCATGCATTTTTATTTCATAAACTCCAATTCAACTTACTTCCATTTATTTAAGTAAGAATTTTATTTCATTCTATATTATCAATAACTCCCTGAATTCATTTTAATTCAATTCCATTGCAACTTTATTCAAATACAACTAAATTTTATTTTCAGTTTAACTCAAATCCAACTTAATATTAAACTTAGCTTAAGTTCATTCATTTCAACTTAATTTTATTTGTTCATCCAATTCAATTCCAATTGGTATTCAAAATTTTTTAATCCATTTACTTTCCTAAAACATAATCAATTAAATTTTCCAACAATTTAATTTTTTCCAAATTAAATTTATTTATCTTTTTCACTTTAAATTTTAAATCCAACATTTAAAGCTTATATTTTCCTTCCTTATTTAAAAATCATCTCAACGTTACAAGTTTATAGCTTACCTCATCAGGATTTTCAATTCAAATAAGGACTCGGGATTTCAAACACCCGGCTTTTGGTTCAATCATTTTACAACCACCATTACCCCAAAATCACATTTCTCAAAATTTTAAACCAATCCTGGTTTTTAGTACCAAAAAATTCCCTTTGAAATTTCAAAAACAAACTAGTTCTTCTGAACAAATCAATTTGGCAGCAATTTGTCACTTAGAAACTCGGAAATGAACATCGATGAAGCTACAGTCATCACCGAAATTATTTTCCAGGGACTGTAGTGAGCTCAATGCTGTATCCTTTCCCAAAATTTATTTGAAACAATTTCCTTTCAGAAATACTTCTAAAACAATAATGCTATTATTTGTCTTCAAAAACTTGGAAAAACACTTCCAAAATCTCCAGGGTTTTAAATTTTCAATTTCGACTTAAATCAAATTTTAACTATAATTCATTTGTATAATTTATGCTCATACCATTTTTTTCCATTTAATTATACAAGTCATTCCAATTTTTATAATCTTATTTGTTTAAAATATTATCATCCAAACATCCAAGTTATATAACAATTTAAGAAAATATTTCTTTTATATCAAAATATATTTTGGGTAAAATTATTTCATTCACCCACCTTTAAAACAATACTCTGTCAATTTATCGTGTCAGCTATTTATAAAATCTTCCCGAATAGCGGCCACTTACTCGATCAGAATTCATATTCCACTCAACCAATAAGTCAACACAATATTAAAACAATTTATATTCACTAACAAATACGTGCTCATATCTATTATTACACTCAAACTCATTCTAGTATATACGGATTCTATTTCAATGAGTAATCCCCACTAAAGCCAATGTTCTCGCTTAACCTTCGCTCTGATACCAAATGTAACGACCCGCAAATCCGTACCCCTTGAGTCGACACTATTCTCCATCATTCGACTCAAGATGAACGGAAATACGAACCATTTGGGTTAAAGAAGAAAGAGGTAGAAGAAGAAAATAGAAAACAACATCAGAATCTTACCATCACAGCAGAAAAAAATATAATAGATAACAAATGATCTTTACACAAAACAAATACATCTTTTTATACATTACATAATCAGAGTACAACATCAGAGTTCAATACAAACAACAACACAACTCAGGACGGTTATAATATCTCGTCCTTCCAAAAACCGAATACATAGTGGAATATTTCATACAAGTACGGAAGTACGTATCGCCATCCAGCTCAATAGCATCCTTTCCTATAATCTATAATACTCGATCTGACCCGAGCATTATAGTGAAATAACACTCGAGTCAGTCTGGAATACCAGCGTGAGAAAACCACACTCAAATTGATTATTAAAGTTTCAAAATCATTTGAAATCAAAAGCATCTCGTAAGGTCACGCCACAAATAAACATGTCGGGTTTTTACCTTACGATAGCCAAAACACTTTTTATTAAAATCCTATGATATTATAAAAGGGTCTATTTGCAAATACTTATTAAAATAGCCGAAATTGTTACATTTATTAAATTCTAGCTACTAGCCACAATCGTGGGTAATACAAACAAAACCGTAAAAGGCGCGTAAGGAGAATGGATTTCTAACTAATAACTAGGCACTGGGGAACCACCTGTCACAGTACGTGGCCTAGATCACCGTACCAAGGATTACTCTCAATCCCCTGCAACACAAGACCGGGACTACCCCTTACTGGATAATCCCTTGTAAGATCACCCTACGGTTGGGATCGGCAACCGCACCACTAAGCCAAAAAAAGGTCATCTAGACAGGGATGAACCCACCCTAATGGGTGCTACCCACATAGCCTTGCTGCATAACCCCTGATTTTCAGTCATTTCCGGTTGGTGAGGCTCGAGGCTAAGCGTTACCTTTTTAGAACGTTTCATTTAGAATGCCCATCGTCCACCTAATGATGTTCCGAAAGCATTCATCCATACAAGTCCGAACCGGGTTCGAACGGAACCGAAGGCACTACTCCAGCTACATCCATTTTGGAATCATCCTCAGGATTAGTAGCGATAGCCTTTGCACTTCACTGCTCCATCTTCGACTCGGAACTCATCTTCCTTACGAAAACGTACAAACCGGTTCGAAGTGGTTTTCGAGAAATTAATCCTGATCCCGGTCTCTTTGAAACGATCAGTGCATTGGCCAATATTGATAGTCGGTGATTTAACTATCAATTAACATTCACAAACATCCATCAAACATAAATAATTTCTCCTGAATTATTTATTAACCTCAAAATATCTTCGCAAGATATATTTCCATTTTCAATCCTTTTGAAAACAGTTTCCAAACCACACTTTTCTCATGACATAAATTTCCAAATATTTATTTCACTGAAAACACCAAGCATAAAAACTTTAGATTTTTAAAATAATTTAAAATAATTTATTATAAAATATCCTTTAAAACATTTAAATTCAAAATTACTTTAATACTTATTCAAAATATATACTTTAAGAATATTTAAAATGAAACTACTTCAATACTTTATTAAAAAAATATACTATAGGAATATTCGAAAATGAGGTTACTTTATAAACTATAAAACTATATTTTCTGCTTTTAAAACAAAATACCAAGTCACCTTTAAATAATTACTACGATAATAGATTTGAAAAATATTTACTTTAGAATTTAAACATTTAGAAATAATAAATTTTCCAAAACATGCTTTTTAAAACAACATTAAAACTTTTAACTTATACTTAAAAATTTACTTTAAAACGTACTTGGTTAGCCAGGGAAATATACTTCTCTTCACATCCTTTAAAAATAATTCACTATTTATTCTAAAAAAATTTACCCATTCCTTTAATAAATTCCCACCGTGAATTTATTCTTTCAAATATCCACTGATATATTACTTCACTTTTATAAACCAAGTTTATAAATTTCAAATCTCGCTTCTCTTTTAAAAATCTTGGTTTTACACACTTAAATCAATCCCCAAATTGATTTCCAATTTACTTCACTTTTAAATAAATTTCCTTACTTACTCCGTTTATCCCAAAATCCATTGACTTCAGGTTTTATTTCTTCATTATGATTTAAAATCTTTTTAACTGAAAATACCAATTTCGTATTTCCCAAAATTCCTTCTTTATCCTTTTAAATAAATCCAAACCTTGACAAAATAAATTCTTTATTTCTGGAAATAACATCACTTGGGTTTAACAATAAAATCACTTATTCCCATTTATTCAAAATCTCATTTCCCGCACTAGGAATTTTGATTTATCAGAATTCAAAAGTCACCTTTTTATTTTCTTCCAATTCATTTTTAATTTATCCAAATTTCTATGATTATTTTAGTCAAAATTCACTCTTTTATTTTCTTTTCAGAAATCTAATTTCTATAGGTTTTGATAACTCGGTTCACCAAAATATTTTAAATCAACCATAGTATCCAACATTTCCAATTATCAATATAGTTCATCACAGGATATCAAATAATTATATCATGGAATATTTTAGCAAAACTAAATATTTTGAGGAATCCAGTTGGATCACTCAAACCTGTTCCCTGCATCCACAGATGTTAGCACAATAAAATACCCATTCCACATTGAGGTGGAATATCGTGGTATATGGAATTTATAAAATATCATCCGCTATTATGCGGCGCATAGGGTCTCATCCGCTATATAATGCGGGAAATCAATCACTCCGATATATACTATATATATTACTATATGTAATATAGCAATAAAATCAATTCAATCATTCAACCGATTATTTAAATTTAACCATTAAATATAAATAACAATACAGAAGAGTGAGATTAACTCACCTTTGATTTCGTAAAGATGCAACTCTTTTCCATCTCGACTATTTTTTTTATTCCGATTTTGGACCTTTTATAAACAATTATACGGATTTATTAATTTTTGGATTAATCAATCAATTAATTCCTAATAATTTGGTTTTAACTATTAATTTGGTTATAAATAAGTTTTCTTTTAAATAAAATATTTGAACCAGTTGAAAAATCATGTACCATTAAATAACTTAATTAGCTAATGCTTTAGTTTTGAACTAATTTCTCTTTAATAAAATATTTAACTAAAAATTAACTTTCAAAAACTAAATTAAATAAGATAATCTTTTGTAAAAATAATTAAATAAGTTTTATTAAATAAAACCACCTTTACAATATATATATATAAACTGCATTTAAAATCTTTACTGTAATTAAATTTCTATTTTATTTATTTTTTTCTCTGCTTGCATATTAAAAACTGAAGACTGCATATGTTTATATATATATACACACACAACCAAATGAAAATAGGTAACTAAATTGTAAATTTATTTACCTTGCTATTCAAACCCTAGCCGAGATGCCCAAATCCACATTTGCTGCCTCATTCGCACGCGAACCCATGACCAGCGAAAAACCACACCCTCGCCAGAGTCGCGGTCTCCCATGCGAAAAGCTGCTCGCGTGTGAGCCACGCACCATCCATTCGCGGCCACTCCCCCATCAGCTCGTGCCCAGGTGTGCCACCGCCTTCACTTGAATCGATGAACCATGACCGCATGCTCCTTGCCGTCGAACTCGAACACACGCCACCACACCCTAAACGTCTTTGCCCAACGCGACACCCACCTCGAGTCACACGTGCACCCTCATCGACCCCTACGCACACGCCACGCCTCGCTTTCAGCCGAGTATCGCCGCGTCGAGATTTGGTTGCCCACGAAGCAATGAATTTTTTTGAGCAGGATTTCGTTTCCTCCCCTACGCGATTAAATTGATCGCTAACTGATTCTTTTTATTATTCACAAATCGAATGAGTTGATTTTTGATTTTCAGAAACAAAAAAGGGGAGAGATATGTGATTTTATTTTCTTTGATTTATAATGTGAAGCTTGCGTGTTTTTTATCAAATTGAAATCGAACTGAAGGAAATGAAAGAGAGGACAAGGGGACGTCGTGTTTTAAAAGGAAAGGAGATGGCCGATGGTACATGTTAGGACGGCTGAGATTGAGTTTGATTTTATTTTATTTATAAATAAATATTCAAAACATACCGCTTTGCTTAAGTCAAAATTTTGAACCCCTAATGAGGCATGCCGCCTAGCGTTTTTTTAATGTTATACCCCTATTCCTAATGCAATGGAAAAGGTTTCGAGCCCTAATTCACTCGTATGGAGAAGATAGCTTTTTGGACCCAGTCATTATATTAAATTTTCGATATATATTCAGCACGTTTATATGTCGTACGCCCACACAACAACTCCAAACATTATGAAAATTGAAATCTAGTAATAATACTATATTATTTACCCAATGGAACTGGTTTCGTCGAATTCCGAGACTATGCCTCGGAAAGCTATTTTTAAATTCAATTTAAACGATATATTTTCAAAACTTAACGAAACACTTCCAAATTCAATTTAAAAGCTTTTATTATCTTCGGTATTATCAATATAAATTTTAAAAGCCTTTTAATTATTTTTAACAGGCTTAAAACTCCAAATTCAACATTTTATCCAACTTCTAATTATTTAATTCAATAATTTAATTATCAAATAAATAGTGATATTTGAATTCAACTTAAAAATTAACCTTTAAATATTCAAAATCAATTAAATATTCCAATTTCAAATGATCAAAAATTCCGAGTCGTCACAGTGGCCCTGCGAATTTTGTCTACATTGTAGGAAGGTTCCTATTTCGTATTTTCTTAATCAGTTTCCTATCAGCTTTTCGCTCTTAACTTTAATAAATTGAAATTTTAATTGAAATGAATTGGTTAACAAAATAAAATTGTATACATTTATCTATTCTATGGGGTCCCAATATGTTCTACGAATGGTTAGTTATCCATTCGGACTAACCGATGCCCTTGCATATTTTCATAGACTGATGACCCGAGTATTTCATGTTGTGTTGAATAAGTTCGTTCTTGTATGTATTGATGATATCCTGATTTGGTAAGCCTAATATAAAATAAATATTCTGCTTGATCTGACAAATCATTTCTCTATCTTTTGTGTGTGTTCGTCTGATCTTTGTTTGTCTCCATGTCTAGCAAATTTCGAGGACAAAATTTTCTTAAGGGGGGGAATCTATAACGATCTCGTTTCTGAGCCAAATTTAAATTTAGTAATTAATTTAAATTTTTGGGTTTATTTGTGAATTAATTTGAAATTTTTCAAAAATAAATAAGACATGTGTTTGTATATAAATTGAATTTTGGATTTGAAATTTAAAAGAAAATAAATATCTTAAAAATAAATTGGAATTTGAAAACTCTATAATTTAAAATTAATAAAAATTTGTTTTATAATTATAATATGTATATATATATACATACACTGTGATTTGGAAGTTATATTTTGAATTAAAAATAATAGTTTTTCAAAAGCTATTTAAAGGTTAAATTCTAACATATATACATGTTTATTTATTAATGTATAATTAATTTTAAAATCATATTCTTTAAAGTTATAAATATATATATATATATATTTATATGAAAGGAAATGTATTTATTGAAAAGTATAAACTATATACATATATATATTTATTTATTTATTTAAAAGTATAATAGTTTGAAATAAGAATTAATGATGAGTTTAATATTTTTTTCTTTTAAATTTATACATGATATAAATTTGGTTTATATATACAAATACATGAATATAAAGAAATGTATATAAAACTAAATTGAAATATATTTTGAAAAATTTATAATCAAATTTAAACCTTTAAATGCATGCAAATGACAATTGTAACCATTTTAAAATGTATTAAAAACATTCGTAGCTAAATAAAAACATATATTAACAAGTGTAAACCATGTAATAAGGAATTAAACAAGTGTAGCCTAATTATGTCATGAAAAATACAAGTGTCACTTGTTTTAATTTTACTTTAATATTAATAAAAAGGATTATAAGATTATATATATACATCTATTCCTCTCTCTTCTCATTTTCTTTCATGCATTCAAATCAAAGAAATAATTCCGGAAAGATTGAACCAGAGTAACCAAAACCAGTAAAACAAATTAAAGGAAATCAAAACAAAAGCAAACAACTTCTATTCAAAATTAAAACCTGGAAGTTCAAGTTCAAACTCAAAGCAAGTTCAACTAGAGATCAAAATTCAAAACAAACAAATCTGTTCAAATTCAAAGACCTGAAGCTCAAAGCAGATTCAAAGATCAGATTCAACTCAGTAAAACAAATCAAAGCTCAACTCAATATACAAGCAACATTCAACTCAAAAACATCAACTACAGATCATAAAACAAGCTTCAGTTTTTTTCCAGGCTTGTGTTCTCTGTCTTCCAATCCAGGTGAGCAAACCTACTTGAATTTGTTTCTATGTCTTGATGTTTGGATTGACACTTGAATTATATTATGAAAAATGTTTGTATAGATGTTAAAAATGCTTGCATGTCTATATACATATATGTGTGTGTGTGTGTGTGTGTGTGTGTAGAATTTGTATGTGCATGCTTCTATTCCAGATCACAGGTTTCAAACCAATTCAAAATTCAAGGTCTCATCCCATGATCCTTTATAGGAATGGATGTTTAAACAAAATATGTTCAAATTAACAAGTTTTAAATTTTAAAAATGGTTTCAAGTTGAAATGTTTGGTAACTATTTTGAAAATGTGAAATAATACTAAATTCTTTTCAAACTAGAAAAATTAAATGTCTTAATTTCCTGTTTTGATTCTATAACTTGATTTGAATGTAAAAAAATTGATTTTTGATATAGATATCATAATTTTTAATATTGAGTATGATGGGAATTCGTGAGTTGATCAAATTTGCTTAATACGTCGATTCTCGGCAAACGACGAGGAGTTGGACGTCGAGTTTGAGTCTGGTGGTAGCTGGAAGGATGGAGATCACTATAAAAATGGTGGTGGAATTTACTAGTGGTCATGGTGGCGGGTTTTCGAAGAAGCAGGGTTTAAGGACCGGATTTTGTCAAGATGAATCTCGAGTTCGTGCTACGTCGATGGTGGATCGGGCTTGACCGTTATGGGAGAATCGACGCTCGGGTCTACAGTGAGGGTTTAGCCGAGGTTGTGTGGCCTCTGATGGTCGGTAGTGTCGTCGGCGAGTCATTTTGATTGGTTGGGTTTAGGTGCCTGGGTGGTCGAACTGCTCGATTTTGAATCTCTGTCGAATTCGATGAAATGTGTGGTAGCGATAATCGATGAGGTTGTTGATGATGTGTGGGTAGTCGTGGCTCTGGTCGGAGGTGACCAGAATTGGTGTACACGTGCACGCGAACAAGTGTATGTCTGGGTTGTTTTTGTTGGATTGGAAAAGAAAGAGTTACTCGGGTTTTGTTTTGAGGAGATGATGTTGGAGCTCGAAGGCATTCCCAGGTAGTTCACGAGTGTTTAAGTATGCAACAGTTTTTAAATTTTTAAAACAAAAACAAATTTTAAAAATATAGATAAGGATAGGCTCTGATAGATTAGGTTTTTACTCGGGAATTCTGTAGATTTACTCCGGGATTGGCTCGGGGTTTTGATAGCTCGGGCTCAAGTGCTTTTGTGATGATATCAAAGTTTAAAAATAAAAAGAAATATTGACCAAGTTCAAAGTAAAAAAAATATTTATGAAGTTTTCCTCAAAAAAATTTCAAACTTAAATTTTAAATTCAAATGTGATTTGAAATAATTTGATTTGGTTTTGAAATAATTTTATTAAATCTCTAAGAGTGTTTCAAATGTAATTAATGATATAATTAAAGGATAATTACTTAATGAAATTAATTAAGTATAATTACTAAATGTAATTAATATATGATTATTACTAAATTTAATTAATAAAGTATTATTGCTAAATGTAATTAAGGGATAATTACTTAGTGTGATTTACTAAAGGATAATTAATTCCTTAAAAGTTAATTACTTAATGGAAATAATTAAAGGTTAATTACTTGATAATTAAAGGTTAATTACTTGATTAATTAAAGGTTAATTAACTATTAATGGTTAATTACTTAACGTAAGTAATTAAAAGATAATTAGTAATTAAAGGTTAATTAATTAAAGATTAAATAATTACTAATTTAAGGTTAATTAATTTATATGATTAATTAAATAAATTATTTAGAGGACGATTAATTAATTAATTAAGGGATGATTAATTAATGTAATTAATTAAGGATAACTAAATAAAGAATAATTAAATAATTAAAGGTTAATTATTTAACGATTTAAGGTTGATTGATTTATTAATTATGGTTGATTAATTAATAATTAAAGGTTAATTAATTTATTATTAAAAGTTAATCAATAAATGATTAAAGAATAATTAATTAAAATGTTGTGATTAATTAATGTCAATTAATCAGAGTTAAGTGATTAATTCATAAGTAATTAATTTATATTAAATTAATTATAATCAAGTGACTGATTAATCTTGCTTATGAATGATTGGATCACATTAAATGCCTTGAATTGTTTGATATCTCTGATGTGTGATGTTATGTGATGTGATTGTTTTGGATTGAGCTGTGATCTGTGATTTATTTATCTGTGATAAATTTACTTATTTATCTGTGGATGAAAGATATGTGTTATAGGATTATACCGCTTATCGATATTGTTGTGCTTAAATTTGTGATGGTTGATATTTTATTGTTGCCTACGAAACCTTGGACTACACACACACACACACAAAAATATGGATTTCACGGGAAATTGGTTAAGTCATAATTATTTTGAATTTAATAGTATTTCATTCAAAATGGTGAAAGAATTTCAAGTTGAATTTTGAATCCAAAATGATTTGGAAGTGATTTGGAAAACTTTTAAAAAGGGAATTTTGGAATTAAAATATAATATGGTTTGTTAAATTTTGAAAATTAAAATAATATGGTTTGAAAAGGGTTATACAGATTACATAATGTATATATATGGATTTTAAATCATTTTTGAAGTATTTTAAATGCATTATTTTGGGAGTCTGAATTTAACTCAAATAGAACTTGCCGGGTGTACGGCAGTGCATTGATTTTTCTGATTTTACTTTAAAAGGCTGTAACTTGAGAAAATTTAACCGGATTTTCCCGAAAGGAAAAACTTTGTTTTTAAATGATAACATCTTTCATATAAAGGAAGAATTTCTAGTTTGTGTTGAAAGGATTTCGAGTTGTGGGTAAAATTTGAAATGGAAATAGTTTTGAAAGCTATGAATGAATCTTTGTGAAAGATTGGTGAACCTTGTTTTCGAATTAAAGAGGATCTTAAAGGGTGAATCTTTTTTTTAAATATTAAAAATGGAAATTTGTTTAAACCATTCAAAAGGAAGGTTTTGGTCTAAAGGTTGTGACTTAACTAAGATCCCAATGTATCCATATGCTTTTAAAAAATAAGCGCTCATTAT
Source organism: Allium cepa (assembly GCA_030765085.1). Lineage (NCBI taxonomy): Eukaryota > Viridiplantae > Streptophyta > Magnoliopsida > Asparagales > Amaryllidaceae > Allium > Allium cepa. The sequence continues at coordinate 885,248,258 of CM060937.1, read as the reverse complement.
TCTGTTTAGCCAGGAGAGGACTTTATGTCATAAAACCCATTCCGAATAAATGATACGATGAAATGGATAGCAAATTGAAGATGATGGTTGAAGACCGTGTATTTTCAAGAACGAAAGGATTACTTGTCGAATGTCTCTGCATTGAGTTGCTCCAATATAGAGATCTCCATATGTGATGGGGAGTCCGGTTGGGATTGTGGATACCCGGATTTGCAAGGACTTCTTTGAAGTGCCTTCGGTTCCATTCAGACCCGGAATGGACTTGTATGGACGTATGTCTGACATTACACTTTGAGATGTAAAGCTGGTTTCTATCAAATACATTGTTGTTTGCGGAGAATTTATTCTTTTAACTGAACACCCTTCTCTGAGACGTACGAGCTCAAAGGTTATGTAGTTGATGGTTACTAGTGATATATTCCCAATTTGGTAATGTGACATGCTGAGTGCTGATCATTTGTTGGTCGAAGCATGGCTTTTGTCAAAAGCGTAGCTTTGTAGGACGAGACTGCGTCGAACCTCACATCTCGGAAATGGTCGAAACGGGATGGACGCGGCAAGGTTACGGGGGTCGCGCCCCTTAGGGTACGTGCATTTCCTTTTGGATAAAAAGTGGTATCATGGTATGGAGCCCAGATATTTAACTTATGTGGTTATTCGAATTTTTTGGTGTTGAGAGCTCTCGGATAAAGATCGGTGACGACCGGGGGATGGCATACTCGTGATAGTTAGTTACTTAGTTATAAAGGTAACCTGGCCTTGTGTTGGAAGAGAGCTGGTTAAGTTCTCGGGGAGTTCCTCCAGAGGCGTACCCGTTCGGAAAGGAAGTTCCTTAGCCTTGACCATTTGTTGGAAATCCAATCACCCAATACGAGCCCTGTACGGTTTTAGTTGTAGAACCTACCATTTAACATGGTAGCTATAGTAGGCATACTATAATGGTACGTGTGCTAGCTAAGATTAATATTATACTGGCAAATGTTTTCTACACTATGCGCTAATAATAATATCAAAAGTATTTTCGTGTATCAAGCATGTTTGACTATCATAAGGAGAAATCTCCTCCAAGTGTGCGATTGCATTGTGTGTGTGGCGGGAGGCCTTATGGTAGTTTCATTTTTCAAAAAGCATAGAGGATTTCTTTTTATTTCTTTTCGTTCAAAATAAAATGTTTTTGTTTGCTCACACCAGTCCCATGACTGACCTGGAGTTTATTGTTCCCTTTATAAACTTTGGATGCGCATAATTTTCCACACGGGCAACCTAGAGTCAGGTTATCAGATAATCAGCTAGTAGGTGTAGCTTTTGGAAATCTTCGAAGTCTGTGGATTCGGGATCGCATTTGTTTCACTTCAACATGATCGTGCAACGAGTTTACTTAACTTAGCATGATGGTGGTTCGAGCTTCTGGTTTGAAATCTTTGGCGCTTGGCATTATAGATGTTATCTTTCTACTGCTGTATTTTCCGTTGTTGTATTTATCTCTGAGAATGTTGAACATTTTGTATCATATTGTTGTATCCAATTGTGTATCAATAAAATTCATTTTGTTTCCGCTGTGTTGTATTCACCTAATGTTGTTATAAGCTTCGGCGAACTAGACTCGATGTTTGAGTTTGCGGCAATCGAATAAGGGTGAAGTATGGATGTCGATTTTCGAACGCTGAGTCAGGGTCGTCGCATCAATTTTCAACATATATACAAACATTTTTCATAATATACTTCAAGTGTCAATCCAAACATCAAGACATAGAAGCAAATCAAGTGGGTTTGCTCCCCTGGATTGGAAGATGGAGAATACAAGCCTCGAAAAAAACTGAAGCTTGTTTTATGATTTGTAGTTGATGTTTTTGAGTTGAATCTTGCTTGCATATAGAGTTGAGCTTTAATTTGTTTTACTGAGTTGAATCTGATCTTCGAATCTGCTTTGAACTTCAGGTCTTTGAATTTGAATAGATTTGTTTGTTTTGAATTTTGATCTCTGGTTGAACTTGCTTTGAGTTTGAACTTGAACTTCCAAGTTTTAATTTTGAAAAGAAGTTGTTTACTTTTGTTTTGATTGCCTTTATTTTGTTTTACTGGTTTTGATTACCCTAGTTCAAGCTTTCCAAATTAATTTCTTTGATTTGAATGCATGAAAGAAAATGAGAAGAGAGGGGAATAGATGAATATATATATACATATATATATATATATATATATATAATCTTATAATCCTTTTGATTAATATTAAAATAAAAATAAAAATAAATGACACTTGTATTTTTCATGACACATTAGGCTACACTTGTTTAATTCCTTATTACATGGTTTACACATGTTAATTGTAACGACCCGTAATTTCGCTACTTCGAAAATGAGAGATTTTGTTTGTTTTAAATTTAGAAAGGCTTAAAATTTAAATAAACAAGTTATATATAATAGATAATAATAGAGAAATCATTTATTCTTATAGTTGATAATTTAAAAAGTATAAATTTGGATTTTAGAACAAATCAACAAAAGTTAAGTTTTGTTAAAAATAAATAAATGCTTAAATAAATAGGTTTAAATATTTATTTAAAAAGATAAATCTTATTGAAAAAATCTAATAAAGATAATAAAAGTATATTAAAATACTTATAAGTATGTTAATAATCTTTTTACAAAAATAACCAAATTTTATCGTATTTTGTCAGTTTTACATACACCGTAAAATTAGAGATTTTTATATTATTTAAATATGATTTTAAAATATAAAGAGACATGTTTTAATTTATTTAAAGAAGTAAAAAGTTCATTTTTAAATTTGGTTTACATAAATAAATAGCTTAACTAAAACGTCAAAATGTGACTGTAAAACATTTTGTCGAAAAACAACGGTTTGTCAATTAAAAGTTGTCGCAACATCGTCGTACCTTTATTTTCTTGTATAGAAATATATATTCAAATAATATAAGTATTAATTAATTCATTAATCAAGTTTACTTTTACTAAAAAAGGTTAGAAACTTCTAGAAAATAATTAAGAAAAAGTAAGCACAAAAGACAAAAATGTCATTTCAAAGCAAAACGTAAAACATCAAATCAAAGAAACATAATTATTACTTACTTTACTTAATATTTAAGTGAAAATGACATAAAGTAATGATTTGAAATGTGATGTTAAGTGTTTAAAAAAATAAGATTACTTTATAAGTAAGTAAGGTTATTTCGGTAATTTGGTAAAGGGATATTTTGGCAACTTACCACTTTATTTCTTTTTCTATAAATACCTACCACTTCTTTCACAAATTTCCCATTATTTCTACCTTCTTCTTCTTCTTCCTCCTTGAAGCTCTCTTTAATGGCTTCTTCTTCTCTTCCAAATGCTTGCTAACTTTTTCAAAACCATATCAAATCAACTCCAAACACCACCAAACTTTGCCAAAGTGTAAGGAACCGCAAATCCGTACTCCTTGAATAGACACTAATCTCCAGTGATTAACTCAAGATGAACGAAAATACGAACCCTTAGGGTTTTAAAGAAAAAGAAAAAGACAGAAGAAGAGATAAGAAGATAGAAAATAGAACGGAAAGAAAATAGAACAACATCAGAATCTCACAATCGCAGCGGAACAACATATAATAATAAATGAATAATCTTTAAACAAAGAACTATATCAGTTATTACATTACATTTCATTTCATTACATCATATCATCAGAGTGTACAACAACAACAAACAGCGGAAAAGAAATACTATATACTAGTAATACGCCATGCCATCCAGCTTGCCTCCAGCAACTCCTGAATATCCAGAATATCCTGATAAACCTAACTCTTGACTGCCCGTGTGGAAATTGGTGGGCACCCAGAGTTTAGGAAGGAAAACAATAAACTCCGAGTCAGTCATGTGACTGGTGTGAGAACTCAAAATAGTTTATTTAACTTTAAAATCAAATAGAGGAATATTTTTAAATTCAATTCGCAATGCTTTTAAAAATGAGACTACCAAAAGGCCTCCCGCACACACACACATGCAAACGCAGAATCGGAGGAGATTTCTCCTTATGATAGTCAAAGATGCTTGATATGCATTAAAAAGAAACATTTGATATTATTACTAGTGCATAGTGTAGAAATTATTTCGAAAATAAAGATATAAATCTTAGCCAGCATAGACATTTCGCACTTATGCCTACTATAGCTACCATCCAAACAGTGGGGCGCCACCATAAGTGAATGATAGGTTCTACAACTAAATCCGTACAAGATCGTATTGGATGAATGGATTTTTCCAACAAATGGTCAGGCCAAGGAACTTCCCATTGCCACATGAGAATGCCTCTGGAAGGACATCCCCGAGAACCAAACCAGATCTCTGCCAACACAAGGCCGGGTTACCCCTAACCGAGTAAGAACTGACCGAATATGCCATCCCCCGGTCCTTTGGGACCTTTATCCGAGAGCTCTCTAATCAATTCACACAATCATAATAATAACGTGTTTCAACATGAGTAAGTATCTGGGCTCCATACCATGATACCACCCTTTTCCAGAAGGAAATGCACATACCCTAAAGGGCGCTACCCCTCATAACCTTGCTGCATCTTTCCTGTTTTGACCATTTCCGGGGTGTGAGGCTCGACGAAGTCTCGTCCACAAAAACACACTTTATACAAAAGCCGTGCTTTGGGTCAACAAATGATCATAGAAATGACCACCAAGATAGACGATCAAATAAATGATCCTATCACAAATAATCAACACAATGATCATTTCACAGCAACACTTAGCATGTCACATTACCAAATTGGGAATATATCGCTGATAACCTTCAACTATATAACCTCTGAGCTCGTACGTCTCAGAGAAGGGTGTTAAGCTAAGAGAATAAATTCTCCGCCACCAACAGAAATATATTTGAAAGGAATCGGCTTCATATCTCAAATTGTAATGTCAGACATACAATCCATACAAGTCTGTTCTGGGCTCGAACAAAACCGAAGGCACTTACAAAGAAGTCCTTGCAATCCGGATAATCTCTAATCACGTCCGGACTTCCCATCACATATGGAGTCTCTATACCGTAGCTACTCGGTGCAAAGACAATCGACGAGTTGTCCTTTCGCTTTTGAAAATATCCGGTCTTCAACGCCGATCTTCAAATGCAATTCATAATGACGTTTCACATATTCGGAATGGGTTATACGACCCCATGGTCCTTTCCCGGTTAACCCGAATAGTGAGCGCTTATTTAAAAATAAGAGTGGCATTCAAATTCAAACAAATCACATCAAATACCCATTCAAAGGGAAATATTGATAGTCGGTTATTGAACTATCAATGGTTATGCACAACATCACCAGATTCCAAATAATTTTCCAAATTATTTATTTTTCCAAAAATATCTTTACAAGATATATAATTTCAATATGTCAAAAATAAATCAATATTTATTTTTAAACCAATTCCACTTTCTTTTATAAATTCTTTAGTGAATTTATATTCCAAAATATCCATGCATATTACGATTTCGATTTTTCATTTCAATTTATCTTCAAAAAGATAAATTCTCAATATTCACTTCATATTGGAAAACGTTTCCATACTTATTTATTAATAAGTAATTCACGAACCTATTTATTTTCAACACTTGGAAAATATTCAATATACTTAAATAGAGATTTAGTATATATTTCATTCTTTAAGGAAATCATTCTCTTTAACATATTTATTTGGGTCTAAACGAATGTTAAGTAAAACATCGTTACGACAACCCAAAATCACTAGTATAGGGATTCGAAATTAAAATAGATATATAAATCCCAATACTATACAAACATTTCCTTTCGGAAATCATTTACTATAACAATAGTGTTATAGTCCATCATTTCCTTCTATTTCTCGAAAACGTCTATTTCAACAATGAATGTTGAAATCTATGGTTTCGAATCTCAACACCTTTTAAAACGTCGTTAGATCGTTTTAATTCTATTTAAAACATCACATCCAAAACAATTTCTTTAACATGTTATTCACTGTTCAAAAACGTGAATATACTTCGTTCACAAATTTCATCCTTTCTATACACTTTATTTTAAAGGATTATTCACTGTCTAAAACGTGAATATAACTCCATAAATAAGTTATAAAAATTAACTTATCAAAATAAGTCGTTGCGAATTTATAAAACAATGTTTATAAATTCCTTTATTACCCTATATTCAATTTATAACTCAATTATAAACCAAAAGTTCACATTATAAGTTAAATACTTATAATTTATTTATTTACATAATCGTTCCTTTAAACTTCATAATTATAAATCTTATAACTTATAAGATTCAATGATTTATCCAAAACCATTCTTTTAATAACTTTATAAAATTTATAAATCTTACTATTTATAAATTTCATTTATAACTTCACCATTTTTAATTTTATAAATTCCATTCACTTATGCAATCCATTTTGCACTTCATTCAAACACTTATAAAAGCTCCTTTTATAATTCAAATATTTTAATTTATAAATATCAATTTATAAATCTTTAATATAAATCAATTCATATTAATATTTTAAAAAAACGTCTTTAAACTCTTTCATAATTTCATCATTCTCTTTGATTTATAAAATAATCAAATTTCATAAATCCTATATTTAAACCTTTTATAATAATTTCAAAAATCTCAATTTTACTATTTTATAAGATCATTAACCCATATTTCTCAAAAACCAATCTTTAACCGTATTTCTCAAAATAATTTTTTTTTATAACTTTAAAAATTATAACGTTTATTTATTTAAAATGGATCAATTCCAAAAATATTTTATAAACGTATACTCTTCAAAAAATCACTTTAAAATCCTTTTAAAATTCCAAATTTGGTCCAATGATGCTACACACCAAATAGTCAATCACGACTACAACGATATCATATATCAATATGATAATCCATCAAATATCAAAATATCTGAAATCAAATAAAAACTGTTGAGGAATCCAGTTGGATCCCTCCCACCTGTTTTCCTGCATCCAAAAACATTAGCACAATACCAATTCCGCTCCAGTACGGAATTATCGCGGTATATGGGATTTAAAATATTATCCACTTAATAACGGCGCAATAGGGCCTCATCCGCTAAAAAATGCGGGAAATCAACAACTGCAATATATACATATGCCAATATATATATATTGCTATTATATATAATACCAATTTCACTGTTTATGAAATATTCGCGGTATATGTTTTTAATAAATAACATCCGCTTACTAACGGCGCATAATGTCTATTTTAACAATCAATAGATAACAATCATCATTCAAACATGCATTCAACAATTTTAAATCTAACTATTTAAAATATAAATCGAAACTATTCGATTGAGTGAGAAGTTCTCACCTTGCTTTCAATTTCATTTTTAGCGATTTATTTCGAATAAAATTAAACGCGCGTTTAATTTTATCCGAAATTCTCACTAACTCCAAACGACCCCAATCCAATTGCATCGCGTAGTACTCGTCCATACGATTCCAACGCAACTGGTTTCGCGCGTTTTCGACCTCGTATGAAAAAGATATGCAATTTCAAAATTACATGAATTTTTTTTATTTATAAATTGTAACATATATTCTCTTTTTAAACCTAACTTTCAATCAGGGCCACAAGATCCTACCCCTTGCATCTGAACCGTGCACACCCCCTTCTCCCTCTCGTCTTCGTTTTGCACGCTTCCAGGCCGAACACGCAAGCAAGAACCCATGACATAGAATTAGGGTTCGACTTTGCCACCACCTCGCTCGACGAAACTTCATCAAACCACCTCCACTAGAACGCCCATTGCCAGAGCTATGTTCGGCCATAACCATGTAGAGCTCGGCTGCCCTATGAGCCTCGAAATGCGCACGCAACTTCAGGTCTTTGAGCTCCAATTGCCATCAATCCGTAGCGTATTTTCCGATCATGACCGTTGGATATCAAGATCGTGTTGTGCACTACAACTTTCATTTTGAAAGTTTTTTGGTTTGCTTCACGGATTTGAAGAAAAGAGAGGGGGAAGTATGGAAGTTTTCGGCCATCCATGGGGGGTGGCGGCTTTGCTTTTAAATTAGGGTTAGGTTTAGTTTTTATTTTTTTATTTTGTGATGGGGGCTATTTATGGTAAACCGAACGAGCACTATTCATTCCGGAAATTCCGAACTCCGATTTACGCGCAGTGACTGACGTTTCTAGGGTTTATCCCGCGTTCCGGACACAATGGAACAGGTTTCGGAAGCTAATTCGATCATCTGTGTGAGTTATGGCTATAAACGTTCAATTTAAATTTAAACCGATTAAACGATTTTCTAGGCGTTTTAGCTTGCACCGGACAAACGGTAAATCCAATTGACACGAAATTTGAAACCATACAATAATATCACATTACGGATCCGTTGAAACTGGTTTCGTCGAAATCCGAGACTGTTCAAAAATTGGCTATTTTCACTAGTCGATTAAATATTAAAATATTCAATTTTCACAAATTAACTTTTAATTTGATTTTAAAAGTTCTAAAACATCATTCTAACTTCAACATGATAAAATAAAATTTTACAAATCATTTTCAATCATATTTAACCCAATTTTCAATTATTTCTATAATTTCACTATTTAATTATCGATTTAATTATTCAATTAAATCCAATAATTCAAATTAAAATTTATTCGACTTATAAATTCACTCATTAATATTTAAAATTAATTAAATATTCAAATTTTAATTAATAAAAATTCTGGGTCGTTACAATCTTCCCTCCTTAAAAGAATTTCGTCCTCGAAATTTCCAAGTAAGAAAAGTTACAGAATCTATTGATTTTCCCAAAATCCATAGTTAAATTTCTTACAATAACTTTACTAAGTTTTCAAATCATACTTAGTTATCCTTTCAAAACAACTACTAATGTTTAACTTTCAATTCCAAAATCAAAGTTATAATTTTCACAATTTTCCCAATTTTCTCAAAAAATTTCTAACGCCTTAAATTTTCGGAAAAATTCGCCATGGTCTCATTTGCGCGGCTCGATCCAAAAAAAATGACAGTATATATATCACAAATATACATCTCATCAAGTAATGAGGCATCCCGCAGGGAAAAAAGTGTAAAAGTACGATATTTAATCCGAGATATGTACCTTATATTTTATTAGCGAGCATATACGGCTAATATAGCGCGAAAGCGAGCTCCAAATGCGAAGCAAACGCGATCCGCACCTACTAAACACTCAACAAACAACATGAGAACATGCATATATGAAAATAGTATCGATATACAACATATAGCAACATAATAACTATATATGCCAACATAGCAAATGCAACAAAAGCAATATATTCAATCATCAACCAACTAACATCCATAACCAATAAATATTCATTCATATTCTCATTTATATTCAATGAAATAGGTTTTCAATTTAATCATATTTGATTCATAAACAGTGGATGTTTTTACTAACATTCATTCTTCAATTAGTTTATATTCACTAATTCATATTCAAGTTGGTTCACACCCAAATCAAATTCAATTCTATTTAAGATTCACTTAATGAATTATATACAATCAACTAACAATCATATAACAACCAATGTATATTAATTACAACCAAATTCCTTTGCTTATATTCATTCAACTTGGTTTAACACCATCACTTTCAATTGGTTTAATTAAATTGATTTTCATTCAATTATACAACTTCCAATAACATTAGATTTTAATGAATTTACACCTACATTCATTATTCCATATCAACTTTATTTACATTTAATTGATTAACATTCAATTCATTAACTCAATTCAATTACAAAAGTTGAATTTCATTTATATAACTTAAGTTCATATCTATCACTTAACTTCATTAATTTAGTTTGATATCAATATCAACTTCATTCAACATCTTCTAAGTTATATTCCATTTAACTTTAAATTTACTTTTATTTACAACTCATATTCATAAATATATTCATATAGTTTCACTTCTTATATATATAAGTTTATTTCACAATTGTAAATCACATTAATTATAATTCAATTCTTATAATCAATTTGCTTATACAATTATTCTTTTATTTAGATTATTCAAACAACCAAACAATCTACTTATATACACTTTAATAATTCTGAAAAATTATTCTTTTATATATAAAATATAATCAAGGTAAAATTATTTCATTTACCCAATTTAAAACAATACTGTGTCGAATTGTTCTATTCAAGTGTTTATAAACCCCTTCGGCATAGTTGTACAGACCGTGCTGACGAAGGTTCATACGCCACTCAACAAACCAATCATCACAATATAAAACAATTTCATATTCACTAACAAATACACACTCGTATCTATTATTACACTCAACTCATTCTAGAGTACTGCTGACTCTATCTCTAATGAGTAATACCCAACAGAACCATGGTTGTCGCTTAACCATATGCTCTGATACCAACTGTAAGGAACCGCAAATCCGTACTCCTTGAATAGACACTAATCTCCAGTGATTAACTCAAGATGAACGAAAATACGAACCCTTAGGGTTTTAAAGAAAAAGAAAAAGACAGAAGAAGAAATAAGAAGATAGAAAATAGAACGGAAAGAAAATAGAACAACATCAGAATCTCACAATCGCAGCGGAACAACATATAATAATAAATGAATAATCTTTAAAAAAAGAACTATATCAGTTATTACATTACATTTCATTTCATTACATCATATCATCAGAGTGTACAACAACAACAACAAACAGCGGAAAAGAAATACTATATACTAGTAATACGCCATGCCATCCAGCTTGCCTCCAGCAACTCCTGAATATCCAGAATATCCTGATAAACCTAACTCTTGACTGCCCGTGTGGAAATTGGTGGGCACCCAGAGTTTAGGAAGGAAAACAATAAACTTCGAGTCAGTCATGTGACTGGTGTGAGAACTCAAAACAGTTAATTTAACTTTAAAATCAAATAGAGGAATATTTTTAAATTCAATTCGCAATGCTTTCACACACATGCAAACATAGAATCGGAGGAGATTTCTCCTTATGATAGTCAAAGATGCTTGATACGCATTAAAAAGAAACATTTGATATTATTACTAGTGCATAGTGTAGAAATTATTTCGAAAATAAAGATATAAATCTTAGCCAGCATAGACATTTCGCACTTATGCCTACTATAGCTACCATCCAAACAGTAGGGCGCCACTATAAGTGAATGATAGGTTCTACAACTAAATCCGTACAAGATCGTATTGGATGAATGGATTTTTCCAACAAATGGCCAGGCCAAGGAACTTCCCATTGCCACATGAGAATGCCTCTGGAAGGACATCCCCGAGAACCAAACCGGATCTCTGCCAACACAAGGCCGGGGTTACCCCTAACTGAGTAACAACTGACCGAATATGCCATCCCCCGGTCCTTTGGGACCTTTATCCGAGAGCTCTCTAATCAATTCACACAATCATAATAATAAAGTGTTTCAACATGAGTAAGTATCTGGGCTCCATACCATGATACCACCCTTTTCCAGAAGGAAATGCACATACCCTAAAGGGCGCTACCCCTCATAACCTTGCCGCATCTTTCCTGTTTTGACCATTTCCGGGGTGTGAGGCTCGACGAAGTCTCGTCCACAAAAACACACTTTATACAAAAGCCGTGCTTTGGGTCAACAAATGATCATAGAAATGATCGCCAAGATAGACGATCAAATAAATGATCCTATCACAAATAATCAACACAATGATCATTTCACAGCAACACTCAGCATGTCACATTACCAAATTGGGAATATATCGCTGATAACCTTCAACTATATAACCTCTGAGCTCGTATGTCTCAGAGAAGGGTGTTAAGCTAAGAGAATAAATTCTCCGCCACCAACAGAAATATATTTGAAAGGAATCGGCTTCATATCTCAAATTGTAATGTCAGACATACAATCCATACAAGTCTGTTCCGGGCTCGAACAGAACCGAAGGCACTTACAAAGAAGTCCTTGCAATCCGGATAATCTCTAATCACGTCCGGACTTCCCATCACATATGGAGTCTCTATACCGTAGCTACTCGGTGCAAAGACAATCGACGAGTTGTCCTTTCGCTTTTGAAAATATCCGGTCTTCAACACCGATCTTCAAATGCAATTCATAATGACGTATCACATATTCTGAATGGGTTATACGACCCCATGGTCCTTTCCCGGTTAACCCGAATAGTGAGCGCTTATTTAAAAATAAGTGTGGCATTCAAATTCAAACAAATCACATCAAATACCCATTCAAAGGGAAATATTGATAGTCGGTTATTGAAGTATCAATGGTTATGCACAACATCACCAGATTCCAAATAATTTTCCAAATTATTTATTTTTCCAAAAATATCTTTACAAGATATATAATTTCAATATGTCAAAAATAAATCACTATTTATTTTTAAACCAATTCCACTTTCTTTTACAAATTCTTTAGTGAATTTATATTCGAAAATATCCATGCATATTACGATTTCAATTTTTCATTTCAATTTATCTTCAAAAAGATAAATTCTCAATATTCACTTCATATTGGAAAACGTTTCCATACTTATTTATTAACAAGTAATTCACGAACCTATTTATTTTCAACACTTGGAAAATATTCAATATACTTAAATCGAGATTTAGTATATATTTCATTCTTTAAGGAAATCATTCTCTTTAACATATTTATTTGGGTCTAAACGAATGTTGCGTAAAACATCGTTACGACAACCCAAAATCACTAGTATAGGGATTCGAAATTAAAATAGATATATAAATCCCAATACTATACAAACATTTCCTTTCGGAAATCATTTACTATAACAACAGTGTTATAGTCCATCATTTCCTTCTATTTCTCGAAAACGTCTATTTCAACAATGAATGTTGAAATCTGTGGTTTCGAATCTCAACACCTTTTAAAACATCGTTAGATCGTTTTAATTCTATTTAAAACATCACATCCAAAACAATTTCTTTAACATGTTATTCACTATTCAAAAACGTGAATATACTTCGTTAACAAATTTCATCCTTTCTATACACTTTATTTTAAAGGATTATTCACTGTCTAAACCGTGAATATAACTCCATAAATAAGTTATAAAAATTAACTTATCAAAATAAGTCGTTGCTAATTTATAAAACAATGTTTATAAATTCCTTTATTACCCTATATTCAATTTATAACTCAATTATAAACCAAAAGTTCACATTATAAGTTAAATACTTATAATTTATTTATTTACATAATCGTTCCTTTAAACTTCATAATTATAAATCTTATAACTTATAAGATTCAATGATTTATCCAAAACCATTCTTTTAATAACTTTATAAAATTTATAAATCTTACTATTTATAAATTTCATTTATAACTTCACCATTTTTAATTTTATAAATTCCATTCACTTATGCAATCCATTTTTCACTTCATTCAAACACTTATAAAAGCTCCTTTTATAATTCAAATATTTTAATTTATAAATATCAATTTATAAATCTTTAATATAAATCAATTCATATTGATATTTTAAAAAACATCTTTAAACTCTTTTATAATTTCATCATTCTCTTTGATTTATAAAATAATCAAATTTCATAAATCCTATATTTAAACCTTTTATAATAATTTCAAAAATCTCAATTTTACTATTTTATAAGATCATTAACCCATATTTCTCAAAAATCAATCTTTAACCGTATTTCTCAAAATAAATTTTTTTTATAACTTTAAAAATTATAACGTTTATTTATTTAAAATGGATCAATTCCAAAAATATTTTATAAACGTATACTCTTTAAAAAATCACTTTAAAATCCTTTTAAAATTCCAAATTTGGTCCAATGATGCTACACACCAAATAGTCAATCACGACTACAACGATATCATATATCGATATGATAATCCATCAAATATCAAAATATCTAAAATCAAATAAAAACTGTTGAGGAATCCAGTTGGATCCCTCCAACCTGTTTTCCTGCATCCAAAAACATTAGCACAATACCAATTCCGCTCCAGTACGGAATTATCGCGGTATATGGGATTTAAAATATTATCCGCTTAATAACGGCGCAATAGGGTCTCATCCGCTAAAAAATGCGGGAAATCAACAACTGCAATATATACATATGCCAATATATATATATTGCTATTATATATAATACCAATTTCATTGTTTATGAAATATTCGCGGTATATGTTTTTAATAAATAACATCGCTTACTAAGGGCGCATAATGTCTATTTTAACAATCAATAGATAACAATCATCATTCAAACATGCATTCAACAATTTTAAATCTAACTATTTAAAATATAAATCGAAACTATTCGATTGAGTGAGAAGTTCTCACCTTGCTTTCAATTTCATTTTTAGCGATTTATTTCGAAAAAAATTAAATGCGCGTTTAATTTTATCCGAAATTCTCACTAACTCCAAACGACTCCAATCCAATTGCATCGTGTAGTGCTCGTCCATACGATTCCAATGCAACTGGTTTCGCGCGTTTTCGACTCGTATGAAAAAGATATGCAATTTCAAAGTTACACGAATTATTTTTATTTATAAATTGTAACATATATTCTCTTTTAAAACCTAACTTTCAATCAGGGCCACAAGATCCTACCCCCTTGCATCTGAACCGTGCACACCCCCTTCTCCCTCTCGTCTTCGTTTTGCACGCTTCCAGGCCGAACACGCAAGCAAGAACCCATGACATAGAATTAGGGTTCGACTTTGCCACCACCTCGCTCAACGAAACTTCATCAAACCACCTCCACTAGAACGCCCATTGCCAGAGCTACACTCGACCATAACCATGTAGAGCTCGGCTGCCATATGAGCCTTGAAATGCGCGCGCAACTTCAGGTCTTTGAGCTCCAATTGCCATCAATCCGTAGCATATTTCCGATCATGACCGTTGGATATCAAGATCGTGTTGTGCACTACAACTTTCATGTTGAAAGTTTCTTGGTTTGCTTCACGGATTTGAAGAAAAGAGAGGGGGAAGTATGGAAGTTTTTGGCCATCCATAGGGGTTGGCGGCTGTGCTTTTAAATTAGGGTTAGGTTTAGTTTTTATTTTTTATTTTGTGATGGGGGCTATTTATAGGAAACCGAACGAACACTATTCATTCCGGAAATTCCGAACTCCGATTTACGCGCAGTGACTGACGTTTCTATGGTTTATCCCGCGTTCCAGACACAATGGAACAGGTTTCGGAAGCTAATTCGATCATCTGTGCGAGTTATGGCTATAAACGTTCAATTTAAATTTAAACCGATTAAACGATTTTCTAGGCGTTTTAGCTTGCACCGGACAAACGGTAAATCCAATTGACACGAAATTTGAAACCATACAATAATATCACATTACGGATCCGATGAAACTGGTTTCGCCGAAATCCGAGACTGTTCAAAAATTGGCTATTTTCACTAGTCGATTAAATATTAAAATATTCAATTTTCACAAATTAACTTTTAATTTGATTTTAAAAGTTCTAAAACATCATTCTAACTTCAACATGATAAAATAAAATTTTACAAATCATTTTCAATCATATTTAACCCAATTTTCAATTATTTCTATAATTTCACTATTTAATTATCGATTTAATTATTCAATTAAATCCAATAATTCAAATTAAAATTTATTCGACTTATAAATTCACTCATTAATATTTAAAATTAATTAAATATTCAAATTTTAATTAATAAAAATTCTGGGTCGTTACAATCTTCCCCCCTTAAAAGAATTTCGTCCTCGAAATTTCCAAGTAAGAAAAGTTACAAAATCTATTAATTTTCCCAAAATCCATAGTTAAATTTTTTACAATAACTTTACTAAGTTTTCAAATCATACTTAGTTATCCTTTCAAAAACAACTACTAATGTTTAACTTTCAATTCCAAAATCAAAGTTATAATTTTCACAATTTTCTCAAAAATTTTCTAACGCCTTAAATTTTCGGAAAATTTCGCCATGGTCTCCTTTGTGTGGCTCGATCCGAAAAAAAACGACAGTATATATATCACAAATATACATCTCATCAAGTAATGAGGCATCCCGCAGGGAAAAAAGTGTAAAAGTACGATATTTAATCCGAGATATGTACCTTATATTTTATTAGCGAGCATATACGGCTAATATAGCGCGAAAGCGAGCTCCAAATGCGAAGCAAATGCGATCCGCACCTACTAAACACTCAACAAACAACATGAGAACATGCATATATGAAAATAGTATCGATATACAACATATAGCAACATAATAACTATATATGCCAACATAGCAAATGCAACAAAAGCAATATATTCAATCATCAACCAACTAACATCCATAACCAATAAATATTCATTCATATTCTCATTTATATTCAAAGAAATAGGTTTTCAATTTAATCATATTTGATTCATAAACAGTGGATGTTTTTACTAACATTCATTCTTCAATTAGTTTATATTCACTAATTCATATTCAAGTTGGTTCACTCCCAAATCAAATTCAATTCTATTTAAGATTCACTTAATGAATTATATACAATCAACTAAGAATCATATAACAACCAATGTATATTAATTACAACCAAATTCCTTTGCTTATATTCATTCAATTTGGTTTAACACCATCACTTTCAATTGGTTTAATTAAATTGATTTTCATTCAATTATACAACTTCCAATAACATTAGATTTTAATGAATTTACACCTACATTCATTATTCCATATCAACTTTATTTACATTTAATTGATTAACATTCAATTCATTAACTCAATTCAATTACAAAAGTTGAATTTCATTTATATAACTTAAGTTCATATCTATCACTTAACTTCATTAATTTAGTTTGATATCAATATCAACTTCATTCAACATCTTCTAAGTTATATTCCATTTAACTTTAAATTTACTTTTATTTACAACTCATATTCATAAATATATTCATATAGTTTCACTTCTTATATATATAAGTTTATTTCACAATTGTAAATCACATTAATTATAATTCAATTCTTATAATTGTGACGACCCGGAATTTTGAGCAATATCAATTTAATAATCTTTGTTAATAATTAAATTGATTTGATCATTTTATATTATAAATTGACTAGTTAAATTTATTTTAAAGGTTAATAATAATAATTTGTTAATATCTATCAATAAATTTCTTAACAATATGAATTGGCAAATTTAAATTCTTTTGAAAGCTAATAATAAATTGATTTAGAAATATTTATTTTGATAAATAAGAAGATTTTAATGTAATAAAACTTTGTATTCAAATTATAATATATATGAATGTATATATTGTGATTTGATATTTGTTTTAAAATTTAATTTGGAAATTAATAAATTTAATGTTAGAATGTTCTATTTGAAATGTGTATATATATTTGTATATATATGTTTGAAATAGGAAAATTATTAATTTGAATTTAATAAGAGTTTTCAAACTTGAATATATTTAGTTTTGAATTTAAAATGATAATTTGATTTAATGACTTTGAATTGATAATTGAGATTTAAATTTAAAATAACAAAGTTAATTCCTTATTTATGATAAATATGTACTTTAAGCTTTTAAATAAGATTTTAATTTAAAATAGAAATTTCAAACATATAAACATGATTGAATTAAAAAGGTAAGCTACTTGATTTCACATGAATATTTATTAAAATATAAGTATGTACATTTTATATTACATACATGTATATTAGACTTAAATAAATTATTAAAGATAAATACATTTAAAGGAAAAAACATTTAATAAGCATTGAGAAAATACTTTAGTAAATATTAATTAAACCCTAAGGACACATGTAAGAATATTTATTTACATTAAAGACACTTGTAAATAAATTGGTATAGGTGTAAGTAAATTAGAACTTGAAGGTGACAAATGTCATTTTCTTTAATAATTAAATTTAAAATTTAACTTGTAAATATAAAACAAAAGTTTACTTTCAGCTGAAAACATTTTTCTCTTCAACTCAAAACTTTATACAAAAGAAAGAAAAAAATATACAAATCAAAGATCAAAATACAAACAAATCAAGGATGAGAACAAATCTGTAAATCTGGATTCAATACAAATGCAAGTTCTTCATCAAGCAAATCTGGAAAGCAAATTAAGTTTCATCAGCAGTAAATCAACATGCAGCAACAATTAATCAACATGCAACAAGTTAGGAATCATCAAGAAAATCTGGAAAATCAACATGCAAATAAATCAAGGCCTGGAACAAAGGCAGTTCCTGTTCTCTGATACAGGTGAGTAAACATAATTTTAAAAACAGATTTAAACTTGAATCTTATCTTGAATTGTGAATGAATATCATGCTATTACTTGATTGAATTAAATGCATGTTGTATGTGAGTGTTTAATGGCATGTCTGGATATAGATTGAATGCCTGTATGATTAAAGGTTTACTGTGTGGTTATGAAACAGTTTCAAAATTTATAATAAATTCAATAACTTGATTTTAAATTCGAATTAGACTTAGAATTGTGAATTGAAGTTGTTTGTAATCAACTAACATATCACCTAAAAATATTTGCAAGTTTTAAATTTGAATAATTAGTTGTAAATTTGCAAGTTTACAGTAAAATACAGTATTTGGTCAAAATTTGATGAAATCAATTTCAAGTTTTGATTGCATGATTGGATTGTAAATGGTAAATGATGATTTTTAGTACTTGAATCACAATTTTTAATAGGGTATTTAGTGAGAATTTTGGGATTTTCTGTTTGGGGTATTTTTGCAAAATCACGGCAAACTACGATGAATTGGTCGTCGCCGTTGAACTCAAAGGAGGGGGAAGCTTCGGTGATCTTGTGAAAAATACTATTGTATTTTATTTTGGTATGTGGTGATTGTGGTTTGAGATGATAGGGTTTTTTTCACCTGTTAATGCCGATGTGTTCTTTGGGTTACTGCGACATCATGTTGTTACCGGAGGTTGTCGCGAGCATTGCAGAGGGTCGAGGGGATAGTGGTGGAGCTAAGGTAGCAACGGCGTGGTCTCTGGTGAAGACAGTGGTCGGCGGTGGTTGATTTTGTTGTGGGTGGGTTTCGAACAGGTTGGGGTTGTAGGTCGAAATCTCGATCTCGTTTGAGTTTGGGTGTTCTGGGTGATGCAAATAGAAGTTGGGGTTGAAGGCGACTTGGGAACGGTCGGCATCGTGATCGCCGGCGTCCATTGGTGCCGTGCACGTTAACGTGCACGGTGACATGTTTTGGTGGTGGGTTCTGGGGAGAAGAAGGGGGAGACTCGAAGATGGCATCGGGTTTTTGGCGTGTTGTCTCGAAGCATGAAGGAAGCAGGGGAGACTCGGGGAAGTCATCGGGTTCTGGAGTAGTTTACTCGGGTGTGGCAAGTGTAGCTGGGTTACTCGAGTATTTAAGTATTCAGGAAGAAGAGCGAGTTGTTTTAGTTGATTAATTCAAAGAAAATTTGGTTTTAAGAAATAAAGTTTTTAAAACAGAGGTTAATCATGTTTCAAATTAAATCTGTTTTCAAAGTTATGTTTTAAAACAAATTTATATATCTTAGAATATGGAGGTTTTAAAATATGTGGATTTGAAATAGAATTTATATTATACTTGATTAAATAAATTTGGGAAAGTTTTTAAAGATTTCGAAGTTCAATTTATAATATGTTTAAATTATGTTTGATTTCTAAATCATTGTATTTTATTTAAATAAAGTTAATGATTTAGAATTTGATAATCAATTGTAATAAAAACTATCTTTAGTTATCTTGAATTTGATTTATTTAAAGATAATTAAATTTGTAAAGATAATTGAGATAATTAAATTATTTTTAATTATCAAGTTTTAATTATGAATAAATGATTTAATTAAGATAAGGTTTCTTAATTAAGAATCTTTTAATATAATAAGTTAAGAATCATTTAATTAATTTTAATGATTAAGTAAAATAATTTATTAAATGATTAATTTGTGATTAGTTAAGATAATCACTTTGGATTAATCTAATATAATTACTTAAGGAAGTAATTAAAGTAATTAAGTAGTTAATTACTAAAGGTAATTAAGTAAAAGTTAATTACTTTATGAAAAGTAATTAAGTAATGTGAATAAGGGTTAATCACTTTAGTTATTAATTAAAGACTTAATTAATAATTGATTAAAGGTTTAAATTATGTGATTAATGATTGATTAATTAAAGAATTAAGAGTTATTAATTACTTGTAAAAGTAATTAATTAAGATAGAATTTAATTAATGATGTAATCATTAATTAATGAAAAAAATTAATTAATTGCTAATTAATAATTTAAGAATAATTAATTAATAATTTAGTTTTAATTACTAAATGTAATTAGAGTAATTAATCAAAGGTGACTAATTAAAAGTAATTAATTTAATATGATTAATTAAAAGTAATTAATCAATGTGATTAATTAAAAGTGATTAATCAAGTGTAACTGATTGAAGGATAATTAAGAAATAATTATCAGGATAATTAAAGAATAATTAATCAAGGATTGATTAATTTTGAAAGGTAATTAAGAGGGAATTACTGGGTATAATTTCGAATTAATTAATCAGGATGATTAATTAATATGGTAATTAAGTAATAATTACTTAAATAATTAAGTGATAATTAATCAGGGAAGATTAATTGAAGTGGATAATCAAATGATGTTAATTAATTAATTTGTAATTAATTAATGAATAAGAAGTTGGATTGAGGATAATCCAAGTGATTTATTAAGGATTAATTTAATTTAAGGATTAATTAAATTAATCAAGTTTAAATCAAACTTGTTTATGAATGGTTAATGATTGGATGATATATGTATCATTGAATGAGTTAATGATATTGGTTGTTGTTGGATGGCATTGATTGATGGATGATGATATGTATATGCTATACCTGATTGTGATATATATGCTGCTTTGTGATATGTATAGATGCATGTGATAATAGATGCTTATCTATCTGTGTAATATGATACATTCATTTGTGTTAAGTGATATTTTCCAAATATCTATTGTCTAAAATCCCTTAAGTACAACTTGGACATTAAAATGGCGTTTGGTTTCGATGAGACCAGGATCGGGTTTCCATATTTGGAATCCGAAAACCACATCGATTCCAATTAAACGTTAGGTCGTTAATCCAAGTGGAGCAAGTGAAGACTCGAGGTGTAAGGGCTATACGTCAGTATAACTCTGTGGGTGATTCCGTAATGAGTTTGACGGAATAGTGCTTATAGATTCGAGATGGTGAATTAGAGTGCAAGGGCTATGGTCGTTGACTCTGAGGTTGATTCCAAAATGAGTGCAACGAGATAGTGCCTTCGGTTTCGTTCGAACCCGGAACGAACTTGTATGGATTGAATGCTTTCAGCACATCGTCAGGCGGACGATGAGCATTCTAAGATAATTGGTCCTATAAAGGTAATCGCAGCCTCAAGCCTCATCAACCGGGAATGGCTAAAACAGGGGAGGTGCAGCAAGGCTTCGTGGGTCGCGCCCACTGGAGGGCAAGATACATCCCTGTCTAGAGGTCCCTTTATATTTCGGCTTTGTGGGCGGTTGGAACTGCAGCCAACTGCGGGGTGGTCTTGTTCGGGACTGTTCAGTAAGGAATGGTCCCGGTCTTGTGTTGCAGGGGATGAAGGGAGTAATCCTCGGTACGGTGATCTAGGCCACGTACTGTGACGGGCGGTACCCCAGTAGCCCTGCCATTGTTGGAAACCCATTTTCCCTACGAGACCCTACGGTTTTGTTTGTATTACCCACTTTTGTGGCTAGTAGCTGGAATTTAATGAATGTAACAATTTCAGCTATTTCTTATTTACTTGAAAACCCTAGACACTATTATAATATCACTGGATTTCCTATCAAATGTTTTGGCTAGCGTAAGGTAAAAACTTTTCCATGTTTATGTGTGGGAAGTCTTACGTGATACCTTTTGTTTTCAAAGGATTTTCTAAAGTTAAGCAATCTTAAACCGTTTACTCACACCAGACCCCTGTCTGACCCGAGTGTTTATTTTCTGTTTTATTAAACTCTTGGGTACTCATATTATATATGAGTAGTCAAGTGATTCAGGTTATCTCTTGACGAATTCTGGAGGAGCTTTGGAGCAGGAGGCTTCAGCGTGTAGATATGATTAGAGTTTCCGCTGTGTTGTTGTCTGTATGATGTCTGGTATTGTATTAGACAGAAATGATATAACTGTCTAAATTGAGATGTTTAGTTGTGTACTCTGATGTATATGATACTCTGTATATGTTCTATATTATATTTAAATCGTTCCGCTGTGAGATTCTGATGTGTTGTTTTCTCTTTCTTCTCTTTCTTTTCTTCTTCTATCCCTTTCTTTCTTAATTAGTGATGCGATTTTCCGGGAGTGGAAAGTCGGGTCGCTACAGTTGGTATCAGAGCGTTAGGTTGAGTGAATACCTAGGCTATGAAGTGGTGTCTATCTTGAGAGAGCGTACTTGTAATTTTTATATAAATATATATTTATATAACTACCTAATCTGTTGGGTTATCTGTTCGGATTTTCCAACATAGGCTATAAAGGTAGATAGGTAGAAGTGTGTGGAACACGACTACCACTTTTGGTTGAGACTCATATGTTGTGGTTGGAGATGTGTCTGTCGGGATTGTAGATCTAATACTGTCTCGAATAAGATTTGGTGGATTGTAGAAAGGATTTCTTTGAGTCCAAAGGAAGTCTTTTTCAAGGATTGGAGTATATTCTTGAAGTGTGAGGTTAATTTGCTCTTAAGTGAGCAGGGGTTTCCGGGAGTTGAGTTGTCCGCTGAGCAGAAGCAAGTGATGGTGTCTTGATAGCTTCAAGAAGGAATAGCTGTGTGATGAGATGCAGTATCCATAGATGGTTCTGAAGATGTTTCTTTTGGAGCCGAGTTTCTTGAGGAGATGTTTACTCGTCTCAAGGATGTTTTATAGGATTTGGGTGTTAGTTTTGAGTTTCAAGAAGCTTTTGGTTAAGGAAGACCTTTGGTTTAGCTGTATCATTGAAGTGAAGTTTGGAAGCAGCAGTGTGGATCTGTTTCTTCGATGATTCAGTAATCTGTGGGATTCTACTATCGGCAGACCAGGCAGATGGTGGAGCTTATTCTTTTCTTGGAGGCTCAGTAGAGCAAGATATTTGTTGGAAGTGATCTATCAGTTTCTGATAGTAAGCCATTCTGGAAAGATTGATCTTGATGGGAAAGGCTGTTCTAGTTGGGGAGACAGTTCTTTGAAATCAGAACTGAGTAGGATCGCAAAAGTGACTTGCGATTAGCTTGGGAAGCTTGGAGTATTCTTGGTTTGAGATTGAGATATCTCATATGAAGGTATAGACTGCTTTAGTAGTCAGGGGATTCTCTAGATACTTTTTTGAGGAATTCAGAAGTCTACCTGAATCGGAGATTGAGATTTCTTATCAACTTGGATTTCTAGGAGCAGTATTGATGGTCTAACCATATAGTGGGATGACTCTTGGAGCGAGGTGAGTTTGGTGAGGCAGCTCAGGATTCTTTGGAATTGATCATCTTATTCCGAGTTAAGATTCTGCTAATATGTTTTGACCAAGTGGAATGGTCACTGAGATTTTTATGAGTCGGATGAACTGTGTATGGAAAAAGATTTTTGCTTGTGTTCTTCGATAGCATTCTTATCTGCTCTAGATCAGAGTTGTGCAGCGGAAGCAAGTTGGGAATTATTCTAGTATAGAACAACCGGATGTCGCAGTAAAGGAATTTCTACTGGAAATTTAAGTATGAAGGAATTTTCTAGATTTGAAGGCAAGGTTGTCAAGTACAACTGTTGGCTATTCCAGATAGGAGAGGTATGTTTGAAGTCCATTAATGATTGTGGTATAGAATTGTGGATTGGATTTTGGCGAATTATTTTTGGGTAAGCCATTTTGTTGAGTAGGATCTGGAGATTTGATTTTAGTTGGTGCTGTTGTTTCATGGAGCAATCAGCAAGGGTTAGGCTGATCAGGTATATTGGAGGTGACTCAGAGCATCTGAAGAATTGTGCAGTTAAGAACTGAGGAGATTTGGGATGTGCAATTAGAGTTTGGATATTGATTTGGTTTTATCCAATTAAAGGAGATATAAGGTTTGGTAAAACTGGAGAGTTGGCTCCGGAGGTATTTGGAGTTTATCTGTGATCTCTAGGGATTTGATTTTGATCTACAGGATTGAATTGCCAGTTTGGATAGCTGGAATTCATTGTATTTCACATATCTCTGAGAAATATGTGTATGATTCTTCGAGTGATAGAATCAGCAGTTCAGAAGGAATCTGGTAGTTGAGTTGGTTTTGGGATTAGTCTGGTATCTTGTTCAGATTTGTAGAATCAGATGAGGGAGTTCTTGGTTTTAGTAGTGTAGTTAGTTAAGATTTGTAGAGCAAGTATTCCAGTATAGGTATCTGGAAACTCTAGATAATATTAGAAGGTTCTATTCAGAATTTTTCTGGAATAGATAAATTGTTTGTTTGTTTGAATTGGATGCTATTATTGATAATATATGATTGATTGTTTGATTGCTGTTTGAAATTTAAAATCTTTATCTGGGTTATTGAATTATCTTTGCTTTTAAATTTCGGGGACGAAATTCTTTTAAAGGGGGGAGGAATGTGACGACCCGGAATTTTGAGCAATATCAATTTAATAATCTTTGTTAATAATTAAATTGATTTGATCATTTTATATTATAAATTGACTATTTAAATTTATTTTAAAGGTTAATAATAATAATTTGTTAATATCTATCAATAAATTTCTTAACAATATGAATTGGCAAATTTAAATTCTTTTGAAAGCTAATAATAAATTGATTTAGAAATATTTATTTTGATAAATAAGAAGATTTTAATGTAATAAAACTTTGTATTCAAATTATAATATATATGAATGTATATATTGTGATTTGATATTTGTTTTAAAATTTAATTTGGAAATTAATAAATTTAATGTTAGAATGTTCTATTTGAAATGTGTATATATATTTGTATATATATGTTTGAAATAGGAAAATTATTAATTTGAATTTAATAAGAGTTTTCAAACTTGAATATATTTAGTTTTGAATTTAAAATGATAATTTGATTTAATGACTTTGAATTGATAATTGAGATTTAAATTTAAAATAACAAAGTTAATTCCTTATTTATGATAAATATGTACTTTAAGCTTTTAAATAAGATTTTAATTTAAAATAGAAATTTCAAACATATAAACATGATTGAATTAAAAAGGTAAGCTACTTGATTTCACATGAATATTTATTAAAATATAAGTATGTACATTTTATATTACATACATGTATATTAGACTTAAATAAATTATTAAAGATAAATACATTTAAAGGAAAAAACATTTAATAAGCATTGAGAAAATACTTTAGTAAATATTAATTAAACCCTAAGGACACATGTAAGAATATTTATTTACATTAAAGACACTTGTAAATAAATTGGTATAGGTGTAAGTAAATTAGAACTTGAAGGTGACAAATGTCATTTTCTTTAATAATTAAATTTAAAATTTAACTTGTAAATATAAAACAAAAGTTTACTTTCAGCTGAAAACATTTTTCTCTTCAACTCAAAACTTTATACAAAAGAAAGAAAAAAATATACAAATCAAAGATCAAAATACAAACAAATCAAGGATGAGAACAAATCTGTAAATCTGGATTCAATACAAATGCAAGTTCTTCATCAAGCAAATCGGGAAAGCAAATTAAGTTTCATCAGCAGTAAATCAACATGCAGCAACAATTAATCAACATGCAACAAGTTAGGAATCATCAAGCAAATCTGGAAAATCAACATGCAAATAAATCAAGGCCTGGAACAAAGGCAGTTCCTGTTCTCTGATACAGGTGAGTAAACATAATTTTAAAAACAGATTTAAACTTGAATCTTATCTTGAATTGTGAATGAATATCATGCTATTACTTGATTGAATTAAATGCATGTTGTATGTGAGTGTTTAATGGCATGTCTGGATATAGATTGAATGCCTGTATGATTAAAGGTTTACTGTGTGGTTATGAAACAGTTTCAAAATTTATAATAAATTCAATAACTTGATTTTAAATTCGAATTAGACTTAGAATTGTGAATTGAAGTTGTTTGTAATCAACTAACATATCACCTAAAAATATTTGCAAGTTTTAAATTTGAATAATTAGTTGTAAATTTGCAAGTTTACAGTAAAATACAATATTTGGTCAAAATTTGATGAAATCAATTTCAAGTTTTGATTGCATGATTGGATTGTAAATGGTAAATGATGATTTTTAGTACTTGAATCACAATTTTTAATAGGGTATTTAGTGAGAATTTTGGGATTTTCTGTTTGGGGTATTTTTGCAAAATCACGGCAAACTACGATGAATTGGTCGTCGCCGTTGAACTCAAAGGAGGGGGAAGCTTCGGTGATCTTGTGAAAAATACTATTGTATTTTATTTTGGTATGTGGTGATCGTGGTTTGAGATGATAGGGTTATTTTCACCTGTTAATGCCGATGTGTTCTTTGGGTTACTGCGACATCATGTTGTTACCGGAGGTTGTCGCGAGCAATGCAAAGGGTCGAGGGGATAGTGGTGGAGCTAAGGTAGCAACGGCGTGGTCTCTGGTGAAGACAGTGGTCGGCGGTGGTTGATTTTGTTGTGGGTGGGTTTCGAACTGGTTGGGGTTGTAGGTCGAAATCTCGATCTCGATTGAGTTTGGGTGTTCTGGGTGATGCAAATAGATGTTTGGGTTGAGGGCGACTTGGGAACGGTCGGCATCGTGATCGCCGGCGTCCATTGGTGCCGTGCACGTTAACATGCACGGTGACATGTTTTGGTGGTGGGTTCTGGGGAGAAGAAGGGGGGAGACTCGAAGATGGCATCGGGTTTTTGGCGTGTTGTCTCGAAGCATGAAGGAAGCAGGGGAGACTCGGGGAAGTCATCGGGTTCTGGAGTAGTTTACTCGGGTGTGGCAAGTGTAGCTGGGTTACTCGAGTATTTAAGTATTCAGGAAGAAGAGCGAGTTGTTTTAGTTGATTAATTCTAAGAAAATTTGGTTTTAAGAAATAAAGTTTTTAAAACAGAGGTTAATCATGTTTCAAATTAAATCTGTTTTCAAAGTTATGTTTTAAAACAAATTTATATATCTTAGAATATGGAGGTTTTAAAATATGTGGATTTGAAATAGAATTTATATTATACTTTATTAAATAAATTTGGGAAAGTTTTTAAAGATTTCGAAGTTCAATTTATAATATGTTTAAATTATGTTTGATTTCTAAATCATTGTATTTTATTTAAATAAAGTTAATGATTTAGAATTTGATAATCAATTGTAATAAAAACTATCTTTAGTTATCTTGAATTTGATTTATTTAAAGATAATTAAATTTGTAAAGATAATTGAGATAATTAAATTATTTTTAATTATCAAGTTTTAATTATGAATAAATGATTTAATTAAGATAAGGTTTCTTAATTAAGAATCTTTTAATATAATAAGTTAAGAATCATTTAATTAATTTTAATGATTAAGTAAAATAATTTATTAAATGATTAATTTGTGATTAGTTAAGATAATCACTTTGGATTAATCTAATATAATTACTTAGGGAAGTAATTAAAGTAATTAAGTAGTTAATTACTAAAGGTAATTAAGTAAAAGTTAATTACTTTATGAAAAGTAATTAAGTAATGTGAATAAGGGTTAATCACTTTAGTTATTAATTAAAGACTTAATTAATAATTGATTAAAGGTTTAAATTATGTGATTAATGATTGATTAATTAAAGAATTAAGAGTTATTAATTACTTGTAAAAGTAATTAATTAAGATAGAATTTAATTAATGATGTAATCATTAATTAATGAAAATAATTAATTAATTGCTAATTAATAATTTAAGAATAATTAATTTATAATTTAGTTTTAATTACTAAATGTAATTAGAGTAATTAATCAAAGGTGATTAATTAAAAGTAATTAATTTAATATGATTAATTAAAAGTAATCAATCAATGTGATTAATTAAAAGTGATTAATCAGGTGTAACTGATTAAAGGATAATTAAGAAATAATTATCAGGATAATTAAAGAATAATTAATCAAGGATTGATTAATTTTGAAAGGTAATTAAGAGGGAATTACTGGGTATAATTTGGAATTAATTAATCAGGATGATTAATTAATATGGTAATTAAGTAATAATTACTTAAGTAATTAAGTGATAATTAATCAGGGAAGATTAATTGAAGTGGATAATCAAATGATGTTAATTAATTAATTTGTTATTAATTAATGAATAAGAAGTTGGATTGAGGATAATCCAAGTGATTTATTAAGGATTAATTTAATTTAAGGATTAATTAAATTAATCAAGTTTAAATCAAACTTGTTTATGAATGGTTAATGATTGGATGATATATGTATCATTGAATGAGTTAATGATATTGGTTGTTGTTGGATGGCATTGATTGATGGATGATGATATGTATATGCTATATCTGATTGTGATATATATGCTGCTTTGTGATATGTATAGATGCATGTGATAATAGATGCTTATCTATCTGTGTAATATGATACATTCATTTGTGTTAAGTGATATTTTCTAAATATCTATTGTCTAAAATCCCTTAAGTACAACTTGGACATTAAAATGGCGTTTGGTTTCTATGAGACCGGGATCGGGTTTCCATATTTGGAATCCGAAAACCACATCGATTCCAATTAAACGTTAGGTCGTTAATCCAAGTGGAGCAAGTGAAGACTCGAGGTGTAAGGGCTATACGTCAGTATAACTCTGTGGGTGATTCCGTAATGAGTTTGACGGAATAGTGCTTGTAGATTCGAGATGGTGAATTAGAGTGCAAGGGCTATGGTCGTTGACTCTGAGGGTGATTCCAAAATGAGTGCAACGAGATAGTGCCTTCGGTTTCGTTCGAACTCGGAACGAACTTGTATGGATTGAATGCTTTCAGCACATCGTCAGGCGGACGATGAGCATTCTAAGATAATTGGTCCTATAAAGGTAATCGCAGCCTCAAGCCTCATCAACCGGGAATGGCTAAAACAGGGGAGGTGCAGCAAGGCTTCGTGGGTCGCGCCCACTGGAGGGCAAGATACATCCCTGTCTAGAGGTCCCTTTATATTTCGGCTTTGTGGGCGGTTGGAACTGCAGCCAACTGCGGGGTGGTCTTGTTCGGGACTGTTCAGTAAGGAATGGTCCCGGTCTTGTGTTGCAGGGGATGAAGGGAGTAATCCTCGGTACGGTGATCTAGGCCACGTACTGTGACGGGCGGTACCCCAGTAGCCCTGCCATTGTTGGAAACCCATTTTCCCTACGAGACCCTACGGTTTTGTTTGTATTACCCACTTTTGTGGCTAGTAGCTGGAATTTAATGAATGTAACAATTTCGGCTATTTCTTATTTACTTGAAAACCCAAGACACTATTATAATATCACTGGATTTCCTATCAAATGTTTTGGTTAGCGTAAGGTAAAAACTTTTCCATGTTTATGTGTGGGAAGTCTTACGTGATACCTTTTGTTTTCAAAGGATTTTCTAAAGTTAAGCAATCTTAAACCGTTTACTCACACCAGACCCCTGTCTGACCCGAGTGTTTATTTTCTGTTTTATTAAGCTCTTGGGTACTAATATTATATATGAGTAGTCAAGTGATTCAGGTTATCTCTTGACGAATTCTGGAGGAGCTTTGGAGCAGGAGGCTTCAGCGTGTAGATATGATTAGAGTTTCCGCTGTGTTGTTGTCTGTATGATGTCTTGTATTGTATTAGACAGAAATGATATAACTGTCTAAATTGAGATGTTTAGTTGTGTACTCTGATGTATATGATACTCTGTATATGTTCTATATTATATTTAAATCGTTCCGCTGTGAGATTCTGATGTGTTGTTTTCTCTTTCTTCTCTTTCTTTTCTTCTTCTATCCCTTTCTTTCTTAATTAGTGATGCGATTTTCCGGGAGTGGAAAGTCGGGTCGCTACAATAATTCATTTTCTTATACAATTATTCTTTTATTTAGATTATTCAAACAACCAAACAATCTACTTATATACACTTTAATAATTCTGAAAAATTATTCTTTTATATATAAAATATAATCAAGGTAAAATTATTTCATTTACCCAATTTAAAACAATACTGTGTCGAATTGTTTTATTCAAGTGTTTATAAACTCCTTCGGCATAGTTGTACAGACCGTGCTGACGAAGGTTCATACGCCACTCAACAAACCAATCATCACAATATAAAACAATTTCATATTCACTAACAAATACGCACTCGTATCTATTATTACACTCAACTCATTCTAGAGTACTGCTGACTCTATCTCTAATGAGTAATACCCAACAGAACCATGGTTGTCGCTTAACCATATGCTCTGATACCAACTGTAAGGAACCGCAAATCTGTACTCCTAGAATAGACACTAATCTCCAGTGATTAACTCAAGATGAACGAATATACGAACCCTTAGGGTTTTAAAGAAAAAGAAAAAGACAGAAGAAGAGATAAGAAGATAGAAAATAGAACGGAAAGAAAATAGAACAACATCAGAATCTCACAATCGCAGCGGAACAACATATAATAATAAATGAATAATCTTTAAACAAAGAACTATATCAGTTATTACATTACATTTCATTTCATTACATCATATCATCAGAGTGTACAACAACAACAACAACAAACAGCGGAAAAGAAATACTATATACTAGTAATACGCCATGCCATCCAGCTTGCCTCCAGCAACTCCTGAATATCCAGAATATCCTGATAAACCTAACTCTTGACTGCCCGTGCGGAAATTGGTGGGCACCCAGAGTTTAGGAAGGAAAACAATAAACTCCGAGTCAGTCATGTGACTGGTGTGAGAACTCAAAACAGTTTATTTAACTTTAAAATCAAATAGAGGAATATTTTTAAATTCAATTCGCAATGCTTTTAAAAATGAGACTACCATAAGGCCTCCCGCACACACACACATGCAAACGCAGAATCGGAGGAGATTTCTCCTTATGATAGTCAAAGATGCTTGATACGCATTAAAAAGAAACATTTGATATTATTACTAGTGCATAGTGTAGAAATTATTTCGAAAATAAAGATATAAATCTTAGCCAGCATAGACATTTCGCACTTATTCCTACTATAGCTACCATCCAAACAGTGGGGCGCCACCATAAGTGAATGATAGGTTCTACAACTAAATCTGTACAAGATCGTATTGGATGAATGGATTTTTCCAACAAATGGTCAGGCCAAGGAACTTCCCATTGCCACATGAGAATGCCTCTGGAAGGACATCCCCGAGAACCAAACCGGATCTCTGCCAACACAAGGCCGGGGTTACCCCTAACTGAGTAACAACTGACCGAATATGCCATCCCCCGGTCCTTTGGGACCTTTATCCGAGAGCTCTCTAATCAATTCACACAATCATAATAATAAAGTGTTTCAACATGAGTAAGTATCTGGGCTCCATACCATGATACCACCCTTTTCCAGAGGGAAATGCACATACCCTAAAGGGCGCTACCCCTCATAACCTTGCCGCATCTTTCCTGTTTTGACCATTTCTGGGTGTGAGGCTCGACGAAGTCTCGTCCACAAAAACACACTTTATACAAAAGCCGTGCTTTGGGTCAACAAATGATCATAGAAATGATCACCAAGATAGACGATCAAATAAATGATCCTATCCCAAATAATCAACACAATGATCATTTCACAGCAACACTCAGCATGTCACATTACCAAATTGGGAATATATCGCTGATCACCTTCAACAATATAACCTTTGAGCTCGTACGTCTCAGAGAAGGGTGTTAAGCTAAGACAATAAATTCTCCGCCACCACCAGAAATATATTTGAAAGGAATCGGCTTCATATCTCAAATTGTAATGTCAGACATACAATCCATACAAGTCTGTTACGGGCTTGAACAGAACCGAAGGCACTTACAAAGAAGTCCTTGCAATCCGGATAATCTCTAATCACGTCCGAACTTCCCATCACATATGGAGCCTCTATACCGTAGCTACTCGGTGCAAAGACAATCGATGAGTTGTCCTTTCGCTTTTGAAAATATCCGGTCTTCAACACCGATCTTCAAATGCAATTCATAATGACGTATCACATATTCGGAATGGGTTATACGACCCCATGGTCCTTTCCCGATTAACCCGAATAGTGAGCGCTTATTCAAAAATAAGTGTGGCATTCAAATTCAAACAAATCACATCAAATACCCATTCAAAGGGAAATATTGATAGTCGATTATTGAACTATCAATGGTTATGCACAACATCACCAAATTCCAAATAATTTTCCAAATAATTTATTTTTCCAAAAATATCTTTACAAGATATATAATTTCAATATGTCAAAAATAAATCAATATTTATTTTTAAACCAATTCCACTTTCTTTTATAAATTCTTTAGTGAATTTATATTCCAAAATATCCATGCATATTACGATTTCAATTTTTCATTTCAATTTATCTTCAAAAAGATAAATTCTCAATATTCACTTCATATTGGAAAACGTTTCCATACTTATTTATTAATAAGTAATTCACGAACGTATTTATTTTCAACACTTGGAAAATATTCAATATACTTAAATCGAGATTTAGTATATATTTCATTCTTTAAGGAAATCATTCTCTTTAACATATTTATTTGGGTCTAAACGAATGTTGCGTGAAACATCGTTACGACAACCCAAAATCACTAGTATAGGGATTCGAAATTAAAATAGATATATAAATCCCAATACTATACAAACATTTCCTTTCGGAAATCATTTACTATAACAACAGTGTTATAGTCCATCATTTCCTTCTATTTCTCGAAAACGTCTATTTCAACAATGAATGTTGAAATCTATGGTTTCGAATCTCAACACCTTTTAAAACATCGTTAGATTG
Source organism: Allium cepa (assembly GCA_030765085.1). Classification (NCBI taxonomy): domain Eukaryota; kingdom Viridiplantae; phylum Streptophyta; class Magnoliopsida; order Asparagales; family Amaryllidaceae; genus Allium; species Allium cepa. The sequence goes on along the minus strand of CM060937.1, from coordinate 885,215,251 downwards.
TTTTAATTCTATTTAAAACATCACATCCAAAACAATTTCTTTAACATGTTATTCACTATTCAAAAACGTGAATATATTTCGTTAACAAATTTCATCCTTTCTATACACTTTATTTTAAAGGATTATTCACTGTCTAAAACGTGAATATAACTCCATAAATAAGTTATAAAAATTAATTTTTCAAAATAAGTCGTTGCGAATTTATAAAACAATGTTTATAAATTCCTTTATTACCCTATATTCAATTTATAACTCAATTATAAACCAAAAGTTCACATTATAAGTTAAATACTTATAATTTATTTATTTACATAATCATTCCTTTAAACTTCATAATTATAAATCTTATAACTTATAAGATTCAATGATTTATCCAAAACCATTCTTTTAATAACTTTATAAAATTTATAAATCTTACTATTTATAAATTTCATTTATAACTTCACCATTTTTAATTTTATAAATTCCATTCACTTATGCAATCCATTTTTCACTTCATTCAAACACTTATAAAAGCTCCTTTTATAATTCAAATATTTTAATTTATAAATATCAATTTATAAATCTTTAATATAAATCAATTCATATTAATATTTTAAAAAACGTCTTTAAACTCTTTTATAATTTCATCATTCTCTTTGATTTATAAAATAATCAAATTTCATAAATCCTATATTTAAACCTTTTATAATAATTTCAAAAATCTCAATTTTACTATTTTATAAGATCATTAACCCATATTTCTCAAAAATCAATCTTTAACCGTATTTCTCAAAATAAATTTTTTTTATAACTTTAAAAATTATAACGTTTATTTATTTAATATGGATCAATTCCAAAAATATTTTATAAACGTATACTCTTCAAAAAATCACTTTAAAATCCTTTTAAAATTCCAAATTTGGTCCAATGATGCTACACACCAAATAGTCAATCACGACTACAACGATATCATATATCGATATGATAATCCATCAAATATCAAAATATCTGAAATCAAATAAAAACTGTTGAGGAATCCAGTTGGATCCCTCCAACCTGTTTTCCTGCATCCAAAAACATTAGCACAATACCAATTCCGCTCCAGTACGGAATTATCGCGGTATATGGGATTTAAAATATTATCCGCTTAATAACGGCGCATTAGGGTCTCATCCGCTAAAAAATGTGGAAAAATCAACAACTGCAATATATACATATGCCAATATATATATATATATATATATTGCTATTATATATAATACCAATTTCACTGTTTATGAAATATTCGCGGTATATGTTTTTAATAAATAACATCCGCTTACTAACGGCGCATAATGTCTATTTTAACAATCAATAGATAACAATCATCATTCAAACATGCATTCAACAATTTTAAATCTAACTATTTAAAATATAAATCGAAACTATTCGATTGAGTGAGAAGTTCTCACCTTGCTTTCAATTTCATTTTTAGCGATTTATTTCGAATAAAATTAAACGCGCGTTTAATTTTATCCGAAATTCTCACTAACTCCAAACGACTCCAATCCAATTGCATCGCATAGTGCTCGTCCATACGATTCCAACGCAACTGGTTTCGTGCGTTTTCGACCTCGTATGAAAAAGATATGCAATTTCAAAGTTGCACGAATTTTTTTTATTTATAAATTGTAACATATATTCTCTTTTAAAACCTAACTTTCAATCAGGGCCACAAGATCCTACCCCCTTGCATCTGAACCGTGCACACCCCCTTCTCCCTCTCATCTTTGTTTTGCACGCTTCCAGGCCGAACACGCAAGCAAGAACCCATGACATAGAATTAGGGTTCGACTTTGCCACCACCTCGCTCGACGAAACTTCATCAAACCACCTCCACTAGAACGCCCATTGCCAGAGCTATGTTTGGCCATAACCATGTAGAGCTCGGCTGCCATATGAGCCTCGAAATGCACGCGCAACTTCAGGTCTTTGAGCTCCAATTGCCATCAATCCGTAGTGTATTTTCCGATCATGACCGTTGGATATCAAGATCGTGTTGTGCACTACAACTTTCATGTTGAAAGTTTCTTGGTTTGCTTCACGGATTTGAAGAAAAGAGAGGGGGAAGTATGGAAGTTTTCGGCCATCCATGGGGGTGGCGGCTGTGCTTTTAAATTAGGGTTAGGTTTAGTTTTTATTTTTTTATTTTGTGATGGGGGCTATTTATAGGAAACCGAACGAACACTATTCATTCCGAAAATTCCGAACTTCGATTTACGCGCAGTGACTGACGTTTCTAGGTTTTATCTCGCGTTCTGGACACAATGGAACAGGTTTCGGAAGCTAATTCGATCATCTGTGCGAGTTATGGCTATAAACGTTCAATTTAAATTTAAACCGATTAAACGATTTTCTAGGCGTTTTAGCTTGCACCGGACAAACGGTAAGTCCAATTCACACGAAATTTGAAACCATACAATAATATCACATTATGGATCCGATGAAACAGGTTTTGTCGAAATCCGAGACTGTTCAAAAATTGGCTATTTTCACTAGTCGATTAAATATTAAAATATTAAATTTTCACAAATTAACTTTTAATTTGATTTTAAAAGTTCTAAAACATCATTCTAACTTCAACATGATAAAATAAAATTTTACAAATCATTTTCAATCATATTTAACCCAATTTTCAATTATTTCTATAATTTCACTATTTAATTATCGATTTAATTATTCAATTAAATCCAATAATTCAAATTAAAATTTATTCGACTTATAAATTCACTCATTAATATTTAAAATTAATTAAATATTCAAATTTTAATTAATAAAAATTCTGGGTCGTTACACAAAGACCTTAGAATACCATTAGATCATGGTTTAGCATCTAAGTAGTGAAGAAATGATCGGGAAAGTGATGGAATAGGGTGAGGCCGAACTATCAAGAAGGAGGAGCAAGTTTGTGAACCTTCAGAACGAGAAAAAGAAAAAGAAGTGCTGCCGGAATAAAAAGGAAAGTCTACGGAAAAGATTTGGTAAAAATAAGGGGATTTAGTGAAGTGTTGGATAATATGAATGTTGGTAGGAAGTGAACGATTTGGTTAAAAGGTGAGTACTCATATTTACTAATTAATCCATAAGTTATTTCAAGTATAATGATTTGAAAAGTTAAAATATTTTAAATGAGTGTTTGATAACTTGGTTGAAAATTGGTTGATTATGTGATTGCTTATGTGGTTGATAACTTGTTTGATAAATGATAAGACAAAAGATTAGTAATTGACCATAGCTAATTGAATAAGAATTAAATCCATACAAATATGTGTATGGAAGTTATTTAGTCTCTTAACGATTTAAATAAGTTAAAATAGTTTAAATATGCTTTAAAACAAATTTGAAGTGTTTCAGATAAGTTCCGAAGCAATTCACCAAATTGGTCAAAATCGAGCTCGTCGCGTAGCAGCAGTTCGTAAATTTCGGCCCGTGACTTCAAATTTACGTAGAGAATGATTTATAAGTCGGATTTGTTCGAAATAAAAATTCTTTGGTCCACAATGATAATATTTTCCCAATGAAGAAAGAAAATCAAGATTTCATCAAGTAGAGTTTGAAATATGACAAAAAAAATTTCTAAAAACATCGCGGTTTTGCAGTTCAGAATCCAAAACAGGGTTTCATTATAAATGATATTTTTAAATGGTTAAAAACATGAAATAAATTTGATAAATCCATTAAAATGGTTTAAAAGAGATTTGGAATAGAAAATATAAATTTTCAAATATTAAAAAGTTGTTTAAATCAAATAAGCTTATATAGCACTTTTTACAGCACTTTTCTACTGCGAAATCTGTAACTTTTGGAATATGAGTATAAATGTAACGACGTTTCGCAGAATCAATTATGAATGTTGCAAAAAGGATAATTAATCCTTTTGAATGATAATTTGGAATATCTATAAGAAATTCCAAAATAAAGTTCAAAATCTGAGTATGAGGAAACGACTAGTACATTTGTCCCATCTGTGAGATCTGGGAAGATAAAACAAGGTATTTAACTAAGGTTAGGGAAGGAGCAACCAGTGCCCTGAACTTACCTGGCCTATGTTTTCTCTTCTTAGGAGAGGGGTGGAACAGATCGAAAGGAAAGCCCGAATGCTCTAAAAGATCATATTTAAGTTATTCCAAGTTAAAAGAAAAAGATATTCATGATGTATGATTACTTGCCATTAGTCCCTGGAGGTGAAACTTGTCATTAGTCCTTAGAGGTGAAACTTGCCATTTGTCCCTGGAGGTGAAATTTACCATATCTAAAGTGGCAGTAGTGTTCTGTTATGAAAATCTTCGATTTTCAAGAATATGATTTGAAGTTAAGAAAGAAATCTTTGATTAAGATTTAATGAATGATTTGGGAATATTTTCCCTAAGTTAAAAGTTATAACATGAATATAAGAAATCATTGATTTAGATTTAATGAATGATTTGGAAAGGTTTTCCTAAGTAAAAGAGAAAATGATTTGGAATTATTCCAAGATTTAAGAAAGGTTTTAATATATCAAATGATTTGATAAATGAGGCTTAATGATTCCATATACATTTGAAAAGAAAATGGATAAATTAAAAAGAATATATCTAAGAAAGATATTTGATTTAAAAGATGAAGTAATTGATTGATGATTGATATCCACATATGAACTTAACATCTTTTAACCGATAATTGGTTTCATACGAACCGGAGTCGGATTTGGGTAATTCTAATCTGAAAACCACTTGGAGCCAATATATACATTCGGAAGTGAAGACATGTTGAAGATGATGATTATTGAAGACCGTGGATCCACATAGCGTGAGGACTGCTTGTTGAACATGCTCTGGGTAGCTCCCATTATATAGTTATTTATAGGAGTGGTCTCCTCGTGATGGAGATTTTTCGGATTGCAAGGGCTTCTCGCCTAGTAATTGCCGAGGAAAGTACCTTCGTTTCGTTCAGTCCTAGAATGAACTTGTATGGACGAATGTCCGACATTAGATTTCTGAGACACAATGTTAGTCTTTTACAAATGTACATCAGTGGTGGCGGAGAAGGCAACTTCTCTTAGCTTAACACCCTCCTTGAGACGTACGAGCTCAAGGGTTGTATTTTTGTGGAAGGCAAGTAGTGATCAAAGGAATGGCAGTGTGGCATTCAAAGTGGAACCTGTTATGATCAAAGCGTGGTTTTGTATAAAAAGCGTGGCTTTAAAGAAATTGATCGTGGCTTTGCAAGCCTCACACCCCGGTTATGATGGGAATCTATATGGTCAGATGTATGCTTGCATTTCGGATAGTAGTGATTTGGGTTATCAGATGTTCTGAGCCCCAGGTACCAGATGCGTCTGGCCTCATGGCAGAGATGCGTGAAGTCCGAGTCCTTGGATGTTATAGATTGCGTCCACTTTTGGCCATTTGTGTTGTTATATAACGGCGTCTGGGTCATGGACGTAAGCCGTGGATACAGATTGATCTTTCCAATAGTTTCCTATCGTGTTGTAAATCCAATCCCAATACGAGATTTACGGTTTTGATTGTATTCCCAAAATAGCTATAATGACTTGCAAACATTTCAGCTACCCCTTCTTGTATCATATATTTCGTTCGGTATAGTCTGTTGACCTAGTCCGGATATATTACCTTAGACTTAGTCCAAATATTGATACCTTATTTGAATAAGTTTATTTGAAAAGTGTTTTCAAAAGAATGTCATTAAAAATAATATCAAGTTAATTTTATTATAAAAGTGTTTTGGTTATCATAAGGTAAAAACCCATCCATGTTTATGTATGGGCGTGGTCTTATGAGATACCCTACTTTTCAAAGGTTTTGATAACATAGTCATTTTAAATTTCGAGTATCTCACGCTGGTTTATCAAGCCTGATTCGGGTATTTTCAATACTCAGGTCAGATCCGAGCAGTTTCAGGTTGAGGTTGAAGACGGTTGAAGTTTCCAGAGGAGAGCTGGAGATCTTCATCATCGTATGGACATATTCTATAATCCGCTTTGCTTAGTGAGGTTCGTACATGATATGGGGTTCTCGCTTCTTGTTAGGTAGCGAACGGATGACTCTTACTCCTACATGTCCCTTAGATCGAGTATCGAAGGGTTGGTTTTAGTCGAGAGGCTAGCTGTAAAAGCAAAGCGTGAGGTACCAGTGTAAGCTACGGCGGAAAGTGGCCATTGTCGATGGTTGAAAAGCCTAGATCATTACATTTTGTATCAGAGTTGAAGGTTAAGTGAGAACCTTGGCTTTTTTGGGGTAAAGATTCATCATAGATAGGGTTAGTAATATCCTAGGATGAGTAACTCATTAGAGATAGGGTTAGTAACACCTTAGAATGAGTTTGAGTGTGTTATATATGAGCGCGTATTTGTTAGTGACTATTAAAAATGTTATGTTTTGATTTATTAGTTGAGTGGTTTATAAATTCTGGTCGATATGGGAAGTACAACTGTATCGATAGGTATTTCTAAACTCTTGACAAGGCACATCGACACATTGTTTTGAAAAGATTATATTTTGCATATAAAGGAATGTCTTTCAAAAGATGCAAAATTTTGTGTGTTGGGGAAATTTATAAGATGCATTCCCTTAGGGAAGTCCCATGGATAAGGTCTTGATCCGTCTAGTGATGATTAAAATAATCTTCTAAGTATCAATCATATGTTGGCTTGGGCAAAGGGTATTGAGCACTTGGTAAATTATTCTTCTTATCATTAGAGGATGAAGGCAAGTTCAAATCCAAAAAAGTTGAATTAAGTATTTGGATAAAAGATGTTTGAATAAGATGAAATGGAAATAGTATAAACACTTCTAATCTTATCTTGAAATATCAGTTAGGGGCAGATTGGCTTATTACTTTGTCAAGTAATGAGTTTTGGATGACTCCAAAGCAGGCACGAAGAGCATGTGCAGAAAGAGAAGCAGAAAAGAAACAAAAACTAGGAGCGTATTTTGGTATCTATTGCTTTAGGTGTTTTCAAGAAAGGCATTATGCAGTTTGTTGTGATAGGAAAATAAAGAAACAGAAGGAAGAAAAACCCATTCGAAAAGATATATGCTGTTTTAAGTGTAAGAAGCTAGGACATTATCTACATGATTGCCCTAGAACAGAGAAGAAACCCAAAGCCCCAAACGGGAAGGAAAAGTGTTGTTATCGGTGCAAAGAATTAGGACATATAGTCAAAGATTGCAATTTGAAGAAAGGAGAAAAGTCTCCTAAGGCGCATACCATTCAGATAGCCACAATTTCATGGCCTTGCAGATCATGTTGTAAATATGGACATTCGAAGAAGGACTGCCCAAGGGAAAGGTCAGTCCCCAAAGATAGAGCACCGTCCACCTCAAAAGGAATTCAAGAATAGTATAGTAGTCTAAGTATCTATATAATGGTAGTAAGTGATAAGCTATATTCCTTAGTGAAGTTATCTCTAAAATTTTGTAATGCCAATTAGAGATTGAAATAGATGTATGAATATGATGTTAAATAATAAACTTCCTTTTGATTGTCCTCTCGATGCGCTTCTTCGTTCTTATGTCTGATCAAATCTAATAAAATATTTAAAAATAAAAGTTCAAAAGAATATTAGAAAGAAATAGCTTTATAAAAAAGTGTTTAAAGTTTAGAAAATTATTTAAAAATATATCTTGTAAGAATATATTGTATAAAATAAAGAAAAGAATGAAACTATGGAAATTTTATAATAATCTTTTGAAAAAGTTTAAAGAAATAAAGGAAAGTTATTTAAACTTAAGATAATTTTGGAAATAAAATCTATAATAAGATGTATTAGAAAAGAGAGAAAAATAATAGAGAGCTTAGATAAAATTTTAATGATATTTTCCAAATAAAAGATAATTGATTTCTTTAGAAAAGAAGATATAACATTTTGCATAAATATTTTGAAAAAAAATGTGTTATACTAAAAGATGGTTTCAAAAAAAATATTGGAACGAAAAGTTCCCTTTTAAAATAATAAATGTTTGGAAATTTATGAAATGGTTTCATAAAAGATTTTTTTAAAGATAAATTATCTTTTGTGTGAAAAAAGGTTTCTTTAGAATATTTTCCTTTAATAAAAATATTTGAAAATAAATAATTAAAGGGATTATATAAATAAGCACATTTATTAAGTGTTTGAGCTTAAGATAAAAGTTTATGAAAGTTTTTGAGAGTTAATAAATACATATATTATATGTAGATCATTTCTTCACACAAATGTTGATCTACTATTCGAGTTCGGAAATTTGAGGTGTTTAAACTGGTCCGAAAAAGGATTTATCACTCGATTCTTGATGACGAACATTTATGAGGGTTTGTGGTAAGATAGTTGAGTTTTCTATCATAGTTGAGAGCTATGAAAGGAAAGAAAAGGTTTCTGAGCAAAGAGCCTGATTAAAGTCTGCACTAGAGAATTGAGGATCGATGCTAGTTCGGAAATAAAGTTGTGTATTTGAATAAGAGATCGAATAAGATATTTCATACGTGTGATTTGTGTATATTATATGGAATTAAATTTAAAGATAAATGATTTAGCCAAACTTTTATTTTGGGTAATTTCGAGGACGAAATTCTTTTAAGTACGGGAGAATGTAACGAACCGTAATTTCGCTACTTCGAAAATGAAAATTTTGTTTGTTTTAAATTTAGGAAGGCTTAAAACTTAAATAAACAAGTTATATATAATATATAATAATAGAGAAATTATTTATTCTTGTAGTTGATAATTTAAAACGTATAAATTTGAATTTTAGAACAAATCAACAAAAGTTAAGTTTTGTTAAAAATAAATAAATGCTTAAATAAATAGGTTTAAATATTTATTTAAAAAGATAAATCTTATTGAAAACATATAATAAAGACAATAAATGTATATTAAAATACTTATAAGTATGTTAATAATCGTTTTACCAAAATAACCAAATTTTGTCGCATTTTGTCAGTTTTACATACACCGTAAAATTAAAGATTTTGATATTATTTAAATATGATTTTAAAATATAAAGAGACATTTTTTAATTTATTTAAAGAATTATAAAGTTAATTTTTAAATTTGGTTTACATAAATAAATAGTTTAACTAAAACGTCAAAATGTGACCGTAAAATATTTTGTCGAAAAATGATGTTTTGTCGATTAAAAGTTGTTGCAACGTCGTCGTACCTTTATTTTCTTTTATATGAACATATATTCAAATAGTATAAGTATTAATTAATTCACCAATCAAGTTTACTTTTACTAAACAAGGTTAGAAACTTCTAGAAAACAATTAAGAAATTGTAAACACAAAAAGACAAAAATGTCATTTCAAAGCAAAAGGTAAAATATCAAATCAAAGAAACACAATTATAACTTACTTTACTTAATATCTAAGTAAAAATGACATAAAGTAATGATTTGAATGTGGTGTTAAGTGTTAAAAAAATAAGATTACTTTATAAGTAAGTAAGGTTATTTTGGTAATTTGATAAAGGGATATTTTGGTAACTTACCACTTCATTTCTTTTTCTATAAATACCTACCACTTCTTTCACAAATTTCACACTATTTCTACCTTCTTCTTCTTCCTCCTTGAAGCTCTCTTTAATGGCTTCTTCTTCTCTTCCAAATGCTTAATAGCTTTTTTAAAACCATATCAAATCAACTCCACACACCACCAAACTTTGTCAAAGACCATAGAATACCATTAGTACATGGTTTAGCATCTATGAAGTGAAGAAATGATCGAGAAAGTGATGGAATAGGGTGAGGCCGAACTATCAAGAAGGATGAGCAAGTTTGTGAAGCTTCGGAGCGAGAAAAAGAGAAGAAAGTGCTGCTGGAATCAAAAGGAAAGTCTACGGAAAAGATTTGGTGAAGATAAGGAGATTTAGTGAAGTGTTGGATAATATGAATGTTGGTAGGAAGTGAACGATTTGGTTAAAAGGTAGGTACTCATATTTACTTATTAATCCATAAGTTATTTCAAGTATAATGATTTGAAAAGTTTAAATATGTTAAATGAGTGTTTGATAACTTGGTTGCAAATTGATTGATTATGTGATTGATTATGTGGTTGATAACTTGTTTGATAAATGATAAGACAAAAGATTAGTAATTGACCATAGTTAATTGAGTAAGAATTAAATCCATACAAATATGTGTATGGAAGTAATTTAGCCTCTTAATGGTTTTAAATGAGTTAAAATAGTTTAAATATGGTTTAAAATAAATTTGAAGTGCTTCGTACAAGTTCCGAAGCAATTCACAAATTTGGTCAAAATCAAGCTCGTCACGCAGTGAAGTTCGTAAATTTCGGCTCGTAATTTCAAATTGACGTAGAGAATGATTTATAAGTTGGATTTCTTCGAAATAAAAATTCTTTGGTCCACAATGATAATAGTTTTCCAACGAAGAAAGAAAATCAAGATTTCATCAAGTAGAGTTTGAAATTGACCAAAACAATTTTCTAAAAACATCGCGATTTTGCAGTTCGGAATCCAAAACGGGATTTCTTTACAAATGATATTTTTAAATGATTAAAAATGTGAAATAAATTTGATAAATCTATTAAAATTATTTAAAAGAGATTTGGAATGGAAAATATGAATTTTCAAATATTAAAAAGTTGTTTAAATCAAATAAGCTTATATAGCACTTTCTACAGCACTTTTCTGCTGCGAAATCTATAACTTTTGGAATATGAGTATAAATGTAACGACGTTTCCCAGAATCAATTGTGAATGTTTTAAAAAGGATAATTAAGCATTTTGAAAGATAATTTGGAATATTTATAAGAAATTCCAAATAAAATTGAAAATCTGAGTATGCGGAAACGACTAGTACATTTGTCCCGCCTGTGAGATCTGGGAAGATAAAACAAGGTATTTAACTAAGGTTATGGATGGATCAACCAGTCCCCTGAACTTACCTGGCCTATGTTTTCTCTTCTTAAGCGAGGGGTGGAACAGATCGAAAAGAAAGCCCGAATGCTCTAAAAGATCATATTTAAGTTTTTCCAAGTTAAAAGACAAAGATATTCATGATGTATGATTACTTGCCATAAGTCCCTGGAGGTGAAACTTACCATTAGTCCCTAGAGGTGAAACTTGCCATTAGTCCCTGCAGGTGAAATTTACTATATCTAAAGTGGCAGTAGTGTTCTGTTATGAAAATCTTCGATTTGAAAGAATATGATTTGAAGTTAAGAAAGAAATATTTGATTAAGATTTAATGAATGATTTGGGAATATTTTCCCTAAGTTAAAAGTTATAACTTGAATATAAGGAATCATTGACTTTGATTTAATAAATGAATTGGAAAGGTTTTCCTAAGTAAAAGGGAAAATGATTTGGAATTATTCTAAGATTTAAGAAAGGTTTAATATATCAAATGATTTGATAAATGAGGCTTAATGATTCCATATACATTTGAAAAGAAAATGGAATAAATTGAAAAGAATATATCTAAGAAAGATATTTAATTTAAAATATGAAGTAATTGATTGATGATTGATATCCACGTATGAACTTAACATCTTTTTAATCGATAATTGGTTTCGAAGGAACCGGAGTCGGATTTGGGTAATTCCAATCTGAAAACCACTTCGAACCAATGTATACATTCGGAAGTGAAGACATGTTGAAGATGGTGATTATTGAAGACCGTGGATCTTCTTAGCATGAGGACTGCTGTTGAACCTGCTCTGGGTAGCTCCCATTGTAGAGTTACTTATAGAAGTGGTCTCCTCGTGATGTAGATTTTTTGGATTGCAAGGGCTTCTCGCATAGTAATGGCCGAGGAAAGTGCCTTCAGTTTCGTTCGGTCCTAGAACGAAATTGTATGGACGAATGTCCGACATTGCATTTCTGAGACACAACGTTTGTCTTTTACAAATGGACATCAGTGGTGGCGGAGAAGGCAACTTCTCTTAGCTTAACGCCCTCATTGAGACGTACGAGCTCAAGGATTGTATTTTTTTAGAAGGCAAATAGTGATCAAAGGAATGGCAGTGTGGCATTCAAAGTGGAACCTGTTATGATCAAAGCGAGGTTTCGTATAAAAAGCGTGGCTTTGAAGAAATTGATCGTAGCTTCGCAAGCCTCACACCCCGGTTATGATGGGATTCTATGTGGTCAGATGTATGCTCGCATTTCGGATAGTAGTGATGTTAACGCTAAAATTTGAACGCTAACACCCCGGTGTGTGATGTGTAGTTGTGAAAGCACCACCCGATAACTCGGGAACAGATTATAAGCAGATAATAGCAGAAAAGCAGTAAACAACAACAATTTTATAGTGGTTCGGCTTGAGGGTATAGCCTACGTCCACTTTAAGTATCTTTATCGATGATCTCGTTTCAAGCTGATACAATTCTTCCCAAGTACAATACACTTTGAATTACAAGTGACTTAGAACAAGTAGCCTATACTTCGATGGAGATAAGAGTCTTCAAATCCATGTTGGATGTATGTGATCTCTTCTTGAAGTTGTTTGTAGCGTTCTTCGTGCCTTGAGAGCTTCGAGTGTTGGATTGGTTTGGAATGCAGCAGAGTATCGGCGCTTGAAGAGAATGAGCCAAAAGGTCTCCTGCTAGTTGGAGTTAGGGCTGTATTTATAGGCACTTATCAGAGTTAGGTCGTAGGTTGTGACCGACCTAAGTTAGGTCGTAGGTCGTGACTGACCTAAGATGCACTGACTTCTCTTTCACAAGAACACGCATGCTGATTTGCACAAGTCCAGGGTCGTGAGCGACCTATCCCCTAGCGGCATGGCATAGGCGACTTCTTTATTCATGCAGATAGGTCGAGAGCGACTTATCTTTGGTCGTTAGCGACCTATCATAGGTCGCGAGTACTTTCCTGTAGCCACAGCTGGAGTCTTTAAGTCGTTGAGTCTCTTAGGTCGTGGCCTCCTTTAGGTCGGGACATTTTTTATGTCGTAGCTTTCTTAGGTCGCGGCCTCTTTAGGTCGGTGGGCAGTTAGGTCGCTAAGACAATCATGTCGTTAGGTCGCTCCATCCTTTAAGTTGTAAGGTCGCTCTGGCTCATAGGTCGCTAAGTCGCTGAAACTTTAGGTCGTTAAAGCTTTAGGTCGCTAGGTCGCATAAACTTTAGGTCGCTAGGTCGCATTATCCTTTAGGTCGCTAGGTCTCTTAGGTCGTTGGTCTAGTTAGGATGCTCTACACTTTCCAGTTTCCAACGAAGAGGAGTTAACATTTGCCCCTCGAAGTACGTGCCTAGGTCATAGGTCGTGTGCTTCGATTCTATTAACTCAAGCTCTGATGAGTTGTTAGGTCGCGAGCGACCTATCGAGGAAATTAGGTCGTGTGTGTCGATTCACATCTCACTTCCCTGGGGTATAAATGACATAGGTCATTCCTCTTTCACCTCATCTGCTCTGAACTTCCTATTCGGCCATTATCAAGTTCTCAATCTCTCGAAGGCAAATTCAACCCATTTAGCTGTTAATTCATCTTCACCAACATACTACGTAAGTGAATTCAATCTCTAACCCACGATAATCGCCATCCAATTGTGAATCCACGTTTTCCGCCTCGAGTCCAATTCATGTGTTGTGCCCTATTTTGAATGATTATTACGATCGATCTTTGATCGCCGTTCGATATGTCATCGTTGTGATTCAAGAAGGCACGGTAACATTAATGGATCTGAGGTATTTGGATTTGATTCCTGGATGATTCGGTGGCATGTAGGAATGATGAATTTTTACGAAGGGGATGATGGACTTGCTCGTGAGTGATAACGGGTTAATGGTTAGTGGAGAAGAAGGTGATTGGTGGAGGGGAGCGAGGTTTTTAGCTTGAGCAGGAGCTTGCTCAAGATCCTATTAGAACTGCCCCGTGAACCTGCGCGACCTATAGAACCTCGCGACCTGGGACTCTCGCAACTTAGAACTTAGGCGAAAGCACGTTGCTTTGAACTGCTGGGTTAGTTAGGTTGCAGCCGACCTAGGCCTTGACAAATTTGCACATGAATTCCAAGCAGAACGACTTAACAATTCAACGACCTAACTTCTTTACGGCATAGGCTTTAGGTCGCGGCCGAGCTAGGACTTGAACAAATTTGCATTGCTTTGATCCTCTTAACTTGCACAATGCGACCTAAAGAAACTCTGACCTATACTAGGTCGTTGGACGACCTAGGCCTATATTAGGTCGTTGGACGACCTAGGACTTGTAAATTTTTTTTTTTTTTTTTTGAAAAAGAATTCGATTGAGTTGTTTGGACTTGAATTCTGTTGCACTTCTTTGTAGATCCTTTTAAAGCTGTCAACCTGTTAAATATGATATTTGCAGAAAAATGGGACGAATATACTGTCACTGACCGCCCACATCAAATGACAGATTAGTCGATAAAGAATAATCAACTTAAATGAACCGTGTGAGTGAAATGCTGTGAATCAATCGACTCAAATGAAGTGTTAAAGCAAAGCTAAAATTTTGTTTGAATTAACACTGTACTTGAGTTTTAAATTAACAAGTCCTGAAATCTCACAATCGATCAGTTGTCAATTAGTTTAACTCCAGTTATATTTACTTGTTTATCTTTACTAGTTCTGCACAACACTTCACACTTTTAGGAAACGTGCACCTTCTCATCTGAACATCCAGTTGCTTATGTAGAATGACGTCTCAACAAGAAGAGATGATAGAACACGTCGAAGGGGCTTTCCCGATTGCTATTCCACTAGAAAACCCTCCGGAAAGAACTCCTACCCTTCTGAAACAGCGGGCGCTTAATCAATTATGCGTTCAATTTGGCATTGCCGAGGCAGAAGTTTTACTCCCTGGACCAAATGATTTTGCTGATAGACCACCTCACGGTTTTGTTGCCATTAATCGCCAAATGTGCTTAAGTGGAGTAATTCCTCCCTTTAATGAATTTCTTCAACAAATCCTTCTTCAACTAACGATCTCTCCTTTCCAACTGCATCCCAATGGCTATGCCATTTTGATGGGATTGTGCGTTCTGTTCAGGAGGACTCTTGACCGTCTTCCGAGTTTTGAGGAAATCTGTTACTTGTGCACTTTTGCGAAGAACAAGGACCACCCTTCAATTGTACTTGTAAGAGGTGCGAGGAACCGCAAACTTATTTTGGATTTGCCGGAGAGTGCACATGTTTTCTTGAATCAATACTTCTACATTCGTTGCCCCGCAGGATTTTATGCAGACTGGAGAGTAGGAAGTGAGATCTTCTTTCCCCTCTCTCTTCAATTTTTTCTAAGTTTCTCTTGGTTCGTATTGCTAGATGCTGATTCCATTCCTTATTTTTACAGCACTTCCTCCTCCTTCTAGAGATTCCAGTCATGAGCCAGTCTTTGAAAGGCTAAGCATTGTGGCTGCTGAAGAAAGAAGCGCAAAATTTCTATTGACAGATGAACTTCTTCATCGGTTTGAGCTTTTACATTCTTCTCGTTCCACTCAAATTCATGAAGTTCCAACGGAAGTTCCTGATTCTCCGATGAAAACTCCTGATGCCCCGGTCTCCACTAAAGAGCACATGCGGGGAGAAATTTCTATAGAAACTTCACTAGTAAAGTGTTCTACTCCAAGAGATGATGCGGGGCCCCGAAAAGCCCGCGCTTGCTCCCATAACTGAAGAAGAGGAGCCCCTTCCTCAAACCGGGAAGAATGCTGATGAAGGAGTTGATGGAGGAAGTCTGGTTAGGCACGATGGTGATGACATCTTTGGGAGTTTAAGTGACATAATTATCACTTCTCAAGAGCTCTTTAAAGATGACTCTGCCAGTGCTAAAGTTATATCCCCGGCGGTTGAAGCGACATCCGTTCTTAACCAGACACCTTCAGCCCAGGAATTGCCACTAGCTATTAAACCTGTCACTACCCCTCAGCCGGCGAGCGGTTCGTAGCTAGTTTGACGTGCGTAGTTTGCACATCACATGCACTTAGAATTTCTTTAACCTTTCCATGCACATGCCTTTTTTAATACTTGAAAGATTCTCAAGTTTTGTTTCTTTTTCTAATTTTAGGTTCTCCAATGGGGCGAAGCGACTTTTTTTACGATGAATTCAAACAATACGGGAGATGCGGACAGTATGACTATAAGCGCCATCTTCCCGTATACAGAGAAACTGATGAGGAGAGGGCCGCTCGCAAGGCTAGGGAGAGACGCTCCCATGAAGAGCGCTATGGGAGAGAGGAAGAAAGACATAACCCTCCTCATAGAGATGAGGACACTCATAAACGAAAGATTCACGATGAGAGAGGGTAAAGTCATATGGTCGACTCTTCCAGCAAGCGGGCTAAACTTAGCGAAGGAACAGTGCCTTCAATTTCCGAAAATGTCCCTGCTCCTTCTCCGGCCCCTGCTCGTTCTGACATTCAGACAATTATCAACAGGCCTGCATACCAAGTTGGGCAAGGTCCACCCACACTTCAAAGTCGATTTCCTCAGTGGTGCTTAAAAGGGGTTCGATTTGATCTCGATCTGGTCCCTCTTGACAAACCGGCTATGCTGCGAAATCTTGATGCCGTCAGGGTTGACATTGAAAGAATGTCCAATTGGCAGAAACTTGTTGACGAGCTTCAAAGAGTTAATCGAGCGAACCTTGAAGCCATGCTCACAATGGAGAACGATAAAACTGAGTGGCAGAAGACTCTCGAACAGCATGACGTTGAGATCAGGAGCATTGCTTCCTATAATGAAAAACTCGAAGCGGAAGTGGAAAAGCTTAAAGGAGAACTTGTTACTTCCTCCACTTCCTATTCTCAAAAGGAAAGCATGCTCCGGCAACAAGTGCGAGATGCGCGTGCCAGTCAAAGGGCGGTTGAGGACAAACTCGCATATCAAGAAAAAGTCATAGAAGACCATCGTGCTGAAGTTACACAGCTGCGAGAACAAACTGGCTCCCAAGGCATGGAGATAGAATTATTAAAAGCTCGACTTGCCAATGCTGAAAGAGAGCGCGATGAGGCCGTCGCTCGTAAATTTGCAGCTGAGGAAGCTCACCAGGCTACTAAAGCCGATATCGGTTCTACACTATTCGACTTTTATCTGCAATGCATTTGGGACGCGGTAGCCTTGCATTTTTGGGTCCTAAGTATGAGATTACACTGGCTGAAGTATGGGAGGCTGCCATAGATATACTTGGGGGCGCTGGTTACTCTGAAGACCAGCTTGAAGAATATTATTTTGACGAGGAAACTCGAGCAGCGCTGGCCAAGGGAAGAGAGCAACTTGCTAAATTTCGGGCTGAAACGATAAGAGAGGAATGCCCAGAGAAGGAAGCGCTTGTAACTGCCCCTGTCCCTCCTTCGGTTTCAGCTGGCGTTGATAAAACTGGTCCCAGTTCTTCTTCTCTGCCTCAAGACAAAGTTGATCTCGGAGTTACAACTTCCGGGGCTGTAGAAGAGCCTCAAGAGAGCACTGAAGCTCAGGACTATGAAATTGACGTGATAAAGACAACTTCTGCAGGTAACTCTACTGTAAATTTCGTCACTGTCAATCTCGCTCAAGTGGACTACTCATTTGTTTTTATGGGTTCAATGAGCTTCTTGACTATTTTCTGAATCTTAACGAGCCTTTATCTCCTCTTTTTACTGACTTTAACCTCTTTTCTCCTGTAGAGAAAGTACCTCCCCCGGTTATCCCTCCCACGTCTCTTCAGGCGACTCCTCCTTCTGCTTCACAGCCCGGATCACAAGAGGAGCAAATAGAGGCTCTTCATGGCTTAGATGATCCCATCGCTTCGCAAGAGCAGAAAGACGAGGGACTTGAGGGAGGTGAAATATCTCCGGAGCGGACTCCTTCTGATGACATAACTTTGTCTAAACTTGTTACTCCAGGGAGTGAGTCTTTCTCAAAGAGGAGAAAGAAGCGCGGAACATCAAAGAGGAGAGGGAAGAAAATCATTTCTACCGAGGAAGAACCGGAAGCTGGATCAGTTGCACCTCCCTCTCCTTCTTCCCTTATGCCTACAGATCGGCCTGGAAAGCTAACCATTCGGCAGGGTAAAGGGTCCAAAGGTGGTAAGAAGGGATGAAGACTCCAGTTTTTAGCTTTTTGTCTTTTGCATGTACTGATCGAGAATTGTGCGGGTACCGGCCCCTGCTTTTTATTTTGAAACCTGTATAACCTGTATCTGCAATCCAATTGAATAAAATGATCCTTTATTTGCAGAGACTTCTGTTTGAATTTGAGAATGCATTTATTATTCATTTTTGCACAAGTTTATTTATATGATATTGCGGTGAGCTTGTGGTATGTCATTTGAGCGTACTTTACCGATGTAGCTATACCATTTTGTATGTAACTATACCATGTTGCCCCCATACCATAAGCTTGCTGCAATATTTTATACTTCGAGGGGACTTGCACTCTTATTTGCTGAAGAATAATTATTTTATTCTTAAAGAAATTTTTGTAGAGTACAACTCCCTTCATATAAGTTTTCACGCTTTGTCCTTCGAAGAACTCACTTTTTTTTCTTTTGCTTATGTACATATTTTGCCAAGTGAATTCTTCTATGTGGTAAAGCGGGCCTCCGAAAGGTACTTTAACTTTTCTTTTTTGAGGAAGATTATTTCCCAGAATAAGTAAATCAATCTTCCCTTAAAAGTTAAAGTGTGCTTTTGATGAGGATTTTTTTTTTTTTACATAGAAAGTTGTACCTCTGAGGAGGGATTTTTTCACGTTTCAACACTTGGAAGTTTTATTTCAATCTTGGTGAAACGTGTACCTCCAAAGAGTTGTGCCTTTAAAGAAAGCTTTTTCACGTTTCAACACTTGGAAGTTTTATTTCAATCTCGGTGAAACGTGGGCTTCCGAATAGAAAGTTGTACCTCTGAGGAGGGATTTTTCACGTTTCAACACTTGGAAGTTTTATTTCAATCATGGTGAAACGTGTACCTCCAAAGAGTTGTGCCTTTGAAGAAAGACTTTTCACGTTTCAACACTTGGAAGTTTTATTTCAATCTCGGTGAAACGTGGGCTTCCGAAGAGGTCTTTCTTCTTGATTTTACATCTCAACTCTGGTGAAGTGAAACTCCGAAGAGCGGCTGTTGCACTTCAACTCCTGGTGAAATGTGCCTCCGAAGAGGACTTTTCTTTGTTTGCATTTCAACTCCGGTGAAGTGAAATTCCGAAGAGAGGCTGTTGCACTTCAACTCCTGGTGAAATGTGCCTCCGAAGAGGACTTTTCTTTGTTTGCATTTCAACTCCGGTGAAGTGAAATTCCGAAGAGCGGCTGTTGCACTTCAACTCCTGGTGAAATGTGCCTCAGAGAGGGTTTTCATCGCCTGGAAGTTACTCTCTCATGGTTGGAGGGTCATGACTCCTCCAATCTTTTTTGTTGAGTAGAGAACTTTCTTTTTTTTGGCATATGACCCATTAGAGGTCTTTATCCTCCGAAGAGTTGTGCCTCCGAAGAGGAGCATTTTGCCTCCGAAGAGGGCTTCGGTCTCTCAGGAGAAGCATTCGGTCTCCGTAGAGAAGCATTTTGCCTCCGAAGAGGGCTTCGGTCTCTGAGGAGAAGCATTCGGTCTCCGTAGAGAAGCATTTCGCCTCCGAAGAGGGCTTCGGTCTCTGAGGAGAAGCATTCGGTCTCCGTAGAGAAGCATTTTGCCTCTGAAGAGGGCTTCGGTCTCTCAGGAGAAGCATTCGGTCTCCGTAGAGAAGCATTTTGCCTCCGAAGAGGGCTTTGGTCTTTGAGGAGAAGCATTCGGTCTCCATAGAGAAGCATTTTGCCTCCGAAGAGGGCTTCGGCCTCTGAGGAGAAGCATTCGGTCTCCGTAGAGAAGCATTTTGCCTCCGAAGAGGGCTTCGGTCTCTGAGGAGAAGCATTCGGTCTTCGTAGAGAAGCATTTTGCCTCCGAAGAGGGCTTCGGTCTCTGAGGAGAAGCATTCGGTCTCCGTAGAGAAGCATTCTGCCTCCGAAGAGGGCTTCGGTCTCTGAGGAGAAGCATTCGGTCTCCGTAGAGAAGCATTTCGCCTCCGAAGAGGGCTTCGGTCTCTGAGGAGAAGCATTTGGTCTCCGTAGAGAAGCATTTTGCCTCTGAAGAGGGCTTCGGTCTCTCAGGAGAAGCATTCGGTCTCCGTAGAGAAGCATTTTGCCTCGGAAGAGGGCTTCGGTCTCTGAGGAGAAGCATTCGGTCTCCGTAGAGAAGCATTTTGCCTCCGAAGAGGGCTTCGGTCTCTGAGGAGAAGCATTCGGTCTCCGTAGAGAAGCATTTTGCCTCCGAAGAGGGCTTCGGTCTCTGAGGAGAAGCATTCGGTCTCCGTAGAGAAGCATTTTGCCTCGGAAGAGGGCTTCGGTCTCTGAGGAGAAGCATTCGGTCTCCGTAGAGAAGCATTTCGCCTCCGAAGAGGGCTTCGGTCTCTGAGGAGAAGCATTCGGTCTCCGTAGAGAAGCATTTTGCCTCTGAAGAGGGCTTCGGTCTCTCAGGAGAAGCATTCGGTCTCCGTAGAGAAGCATTGTGCCTCCGAAGAGGGCTTCGGTCTCTGAGGAGAAGCATTCGGTCTCCGTAGAGAAGCATTCTGCCTCCGAAGAGGGCTTCGGTCTCTGAGGAGAAGCATTCGGTCTCCATAGAGAAGCATTTCGCCTCCGAAGAGGGCTTCGGTCTCTGAGGAGATTCATTCGGTCTCCGTAGAGAAGCATTTTGCCACTGAAGAGGGCTTCGGTCTCTGAGGAGAAGCATTCGGTCTCCGTAGAGAAGCATTTTGCCTCTGAAGAGGGCTTCGGTCTCTGAGGAGAAGCATTCGGTCTCCGTAGAGAAGCATTTTGCCTCCGAAGAGGGCTTCGGTCTCTGAGGAGAAGCATTCGATCTCCGTAGAGAAGCATTCTGCCTCCGGAGAGGGCTTCGGTCTCTGAGGAGATGCATTCGGTCTCCGTAGAGAAGCATTTTGCCTCCGAAGAGGGCTTCTGACATTTCATCTCACGGGATTGTATCGACCGATTATGGTGAAACGTGTGCCCCTGAATAGGTTATTGCCAGGACGGATTCTCGGGAGTGTGTCGACCGAGAATTCCGCAACTTTATAACGGGAAAGACCCCCATCTTTCTGATGAAGCCCGCTTGGGGTCTTTATTTTCCGAAGAGTCATGCCTCCGAAGAGGGCTTGTGCCTCTGAAATGGTCTTTTGCTGACTGACACTTGCTCGCCCATGTCTATTTGCCATTGATTCCTGTTGACGATCCCCGCTGTCTTTTGCAAGTGTCATCACTTTTAGCTGCCCATCATTGCCCTTACCCAAAAGAATATACTTTATAGTTAAGCAAATTGGAGGTGGCAGACACAGGTTATTTAACTCGCTATTTGTTTGTTCAAACATTTGCAGTTAGTTAGATATGATCTGCTTCCATCCACATTGCTCACTTTCGTTTGAAGCGCTTCTTTTATAGGATTTGAATATGGGAATTTTGAATGGCTCAGTGTTTGACTACTGGATAATGTTGCAGATCACTCGGTCTAGTGACGGGTAAGCTTTGTTTTTATGGCCTGCATTATTAAATCGACACTTTAGCAACACAATTAACGTATTTTATATGTCGAAATAGTACAAAGTAGTTTATAATAGTAGGGAACACAAGAATTATGGTGGTTTAGCCAAAAATGGGCTTATATCCACTTTATAGCTTTTGTTATTCGCCTGCCTTACAATTGGTTTTAATAGAAGAATCATATATTTGTAATTCCTTTACAATATTTCAGCAACGTTTCTAAGAAAAACATATGGACGCAAATGGTTGCCGTCCCAAATCCTTGGAATTGGTTTTCTTTTGACAGTTGTGAATTTGATTGATTATACTAGCAATTCCTTGGTGCCATCTTTAAGCACGCATTATCTTCTTATTCAGGATTCTTCTTTAAGCATGCATGCATCATCTTCTGCTGGCGGGTGGTTTTAACTGAAGAAATATACTCTAGCCAAATCCTATTTGTTTGCTTAGAATACTTCTTATTCAGGATTTGACCCTGGAATTTTGTTGTTTAAGGCTTGCTTTTGAATGCTACCAAGGGTTATTTGATGTTGCAATGAGTCAACTTGATATTAATCGCAAATTTGTAACAAAGTGTTTAAGTAAGGTATGGAAGCAATTGCTGCCCCAGGCTTTAGGGATTGAATCTTTGGCATGAGAGGACTAGATGGCAACATCTTTCAGAATCGAAACTTCCTTTCACTTTGAAGATCCTCTTGAAGCGTGAGCGTGTCTTCCCGCCTCATCCAATTTTTTCCTACCGGGTGAGGGCTTACCGTGATGACACTGATGGTAGGACCTTCGTCTCTCTGTGCCACGGTTCTTTTATTTGAGCTGCATTGTTGAGCGGGAACTAGCTGCATTTTAGAGGACGAGGAGAAGTCACTTCCATCTTTCTTCACATATTGTTGCAGTTCATTCTGCTTGAGCAATTCTTCGATCCCCTTTCTCAAATGGCGACATTAGTTAGTGTCATGGCCAGGCTGATTGTGAAATTGACAGAATTTTCCATTGTCTGGCGCGCTTCTCCTCATCAGAGATGGTTTGGGGTACACAACAACATCTTTTGTTGCCAAGAAGATATTCTCCGGAGTGTCAGTCAAGGGAGTGAAGTCGGAGGGTCTGAGACGCCGAGCTTTTTTCGAGACTTTCTGCTTTCTCCTTCCTTCATTCTCCTTTCTCTGTTCGATCATCTCCGGTATGTATTCCTCATCATTATCAGGACTCAAGGGGTTGTCGTCAACTATTCTTTCAAAAGTTCGCCTTGACAAACGTTCGTGGATAGTTGGTCGTGGCCATGAGTTCTCCATTTGGGGGAATGTTCCAATAGTAATGCCAGTTGCTCGTTGAGGAGTATTCCATTCTTCTGAAACATGAGCCTCTTTGGCAATGGTTTTTATATCACTTTCTAGTCGATGGACCTCCTCTTGCAATGCATTCATTTTGTCGAGTATCCTATTGCTCTGTACCTCCATGTGTTGATATAATCCATATACCACGGCGTTTAATTCAGCCCTTGTGACTCCAATACTTGAAGCTGTTTCACTTTGTGTGGGAAGAGCAATGGCATTGCTGTAACTACCTTTAAACCTCAAAAACTTTCGTTTCCTTTCAGAAGCCATGATTTCTGTTAGACTTTTGGTTTGGAGAGAAATCTTTTTTACAGGCTTTTGTTGAACAATGGTTGAAGTTTCCTGAGTTGGGTTCTCAGTGAAAGCACCAAAAATGTTAACGCTAAAATTTGAACGCTAACACCCCGGTGTGTGATGTGTAGTTGTGAAAGCACCACCCGATAACTCGGGAACAGATTATAAGCAGATAATAGCAGAAAAGCAGTAAACAACAACAATTTTATAGTGGTTCGGCTTGAGGGTATAGCCTACGTCCACTTTAAGTATCTTTATCGATGATCTCGTTTCAAGCTGATACAATTCTTCCCAAGTACAATACACTTTGAATTACAAGTGACTTAGAACAAGTAGCCTAAACTTCAATGGAGATAAGAGTCTTCAAATCCATGTTGGATGTATGTGATCTCTTCTTGAAGTTGTTTGTAGCGTTCTTTGTGTCTTGAGAGCTTCGAGTGTTGGATTGGTTTGGAATGCAGCAGAGTATCGGCGCTTGAAGAGAATGAGCCAAAAGGTCTCCTGCTAGTTGGAGTTAGGGCTGTATTTGTAGGCACTTATCAGAGTTAGGTCATAGGTTGTGACCGACCTAAGTTAGGTCGTAGGTCGTGACTGACCTAAGATGCACTGACTTCTCTTTCACAAGAACACGCATGCTGATTTGCACAAGTCCAGGGTCGTGAGCGACCTATCCCCTAGCGGCATGGCATAGGCGTCTTCTTTATTCATGCAGATAGGTCGAGAGCGACTTATCTTAGGTCGTTAGCGACCTATCATAGGTCGCGAGTACTTTCCTGTAGCCACAGCTGGAGTCTTTAAGTCGTTGAGTCTCTTAGGTCGTGGCCTCCTTTAGGTCGGGACATTTTTTATGTCGCAGCTTTCTTAGGTCGCGGCCTCTTTAGGTCGGTGGGCAGTTAGGTCGCTAAGACAATCATGTCGTTAGGTCACTCCATCCTTTAAGTTGTAAGGTCGCTCTGGCTCATAGGTCGCTAAGTCGCTGAAACTTTAGGTCGTTAAAGCTTTAGGTCGCTAGGTCGCATAAACTTTAGGTCGCTAGGCCGCATTATCCTTTAGGTCGCTAGGTCTCTTAGGTCGTTGGTCTAGTTAGGATGCTCCACACTTTCCAGTTTCCAACGAAGAGGAGTTAACAAGTGATTTAGGTTATCAGATGTTCTGAGCCCCAGGTACTAGGTACTTCTAGGCCTCTTTGCAGGGATGTACGAAGTCCGAGTCCTTGGATGTTACTCGCAAATTGCATCCACTTTTAGCCATTTGTGTTGTTGTATAACGACGTTTGAGTCATGGACGTAAGCCGTGGATAAAGATTGATCTTTCCACTAGTTTCCTATCATGTTGGAAATCCAATCCCAATATGAGATTTACGGTTTTGATTGTATTCCTAAAATAGCTGCAATGACCTGCAAGCATTTCAGCTACCCCATCTGGTATCATATATTCCGTTCGGTATGCCTAGTCCGGATGTATTACCTTAGACTTAGTTCAGATATTGATACCTTATTTGAATAAGTTTATTTAAAAAGTGTTTTCAAAAGAATGTCATTAAAAATAATATCAAGTGAATTTTGGTATAAAAGTGTTTTGGTTATCATAAGGTAAAAACCCGTCCGTGTTTATGTGTGGGCGTGGTCTTATGAGATACCCTTCTTTTCAAAGGTTTTAATAACATAGTCATTTTAAATTTCGAGTATCTCACACTGGTTTATCAAGCCTGATCCAGGTATTTTCAATACTCGGGTCAGATTCAAGTAGTTTCAGGTTGAGGTTGAAGACGGTTGGAGTTTCCAAAGGAGATATGGAGATCTTCATCATCGTATGGACGTATTCTATTATCCGTTGTACTTAGTCTATTTTGTTTGATGTTTGTTAGCAATTGTAAGGACAAGGGTTTATAACTGTCCAGGCTGAATCTAGGTTAGACTCTGATATTCTATTTAAAATTTTCCGCTGTAAAGATCATTATTGAATGTTATTCCATTCTTGTGAGATTATGTTCTGTCCTTATTTTCTTTCTACCCTTAATGATCTGCTTATTCGTGCAATTTGAGTCAGACACGTGTGGTTTATTGTCGATTCAAAGGGTACGGAAAAATGGACCATTACATTAATGTATGTTGTGATTTAGCTACAAATGTTTTTAATACATTTTAAAATGGTTACACTTGTCATTTGCATGAATTTAAAGGTTTAAATATGATTATAAAAATTTTAAAATATATTTCAACTTAGTTTTATATACATTTCTTTATATTCATGTATTTTTATATATATGTATAAACCAAATTTATATCATGTATAAATTTAAAAGAAAAAATATTAAACTTATTGTTAATTCTTATTTCAAACTATTATACTTTTAAATAAATAAATATCTATATATATATATGTATATAGTTTATGCTTTTCAATAAATACATTTCCTTTCATATATATATTTATAACTTTAAAGAATATGATTTTAAAATTTATATTAATAAATAAACATGTATATATGTTAGAATTTAACCTTTAAATAGCTTTTGAAAAACTATTATTTTTAATTCAAAATATAACTTCCAAATCACAATGTATGTATGTATATACATATTATAATTACAATACAAATTTTTATTAATCTTAAATTATAGAGTTTTCAAATTCCAATTTATTTTTAAGATATTTCTTTTTTTAAATTTCAAATCCAAAATTCAATTTATATACAAACATATATCTTATTTATTTTTGGAAAATTTAAAATTAATTCACAAATAAACCCAAAAAATTAAATTAGTTACTAAATTTAAATTTGGCTCAAAAATTGGATCGTTGCAGACTGTGACGACACGCCTTTCATTCCACAGAAAGACGCATCATCATTAAGAAAGAAAGGGATAGAAAAGAGAAAAGATAGGAAAGAAAGAACTAAACAATATCAGAATCTCACAGTGGAACGAATAAAACATATTAATCACATAGTTATTACATAATATACAACATCTATCAGAGTTACACGGCTTTACATAACAACACATTATATGGTTATGAAAACCTTTTTATCAAACAACTGAAGATACAACACAGAGATTAACACAACGGAACCATAATATCTATATTCGTTGAAACCTCCTGCTCCATATCCCCTCCACAATTCGTCAAAGCTAACCTGAATCCCTTGGCTACTTGTAAAAATTTGAGTACCCAAGAGTTTAAGAAAATAGAAAATAAACTATAGGTCAAACATGGGTCTGGTGTGTGTAAACAGGTTAAGGTTGTTTAACTTTGAAAATCATGTGAAAACAAAGGTATCTCGTAAGACCACGCCACAGATAAACATGCCCGGTTTTTACCTTACGATAACCAAAACATTTGATAAGAAATCCAGTGACATTATAATAGTGTTTAGGGTGTTCAAATAAATATTCACATAGCCGAAATTCTTACATTATTAAATTCCGGCATACATAGGTATACAATCAAGTCCGAGGGCACTTATTATAGATTGGATTCCATATAATGGCAGGGCTACTGGGGTACCGCTCATCACAGTACCTGGTCTAGATCAGAGTACCTAGGATCCACCCTAATCCCCTGCAACACAAGACTAGGACCATCCCTTACTGGATAATCCTAAATAAGACAACACCGCAGTTGGCTCGATTAACCGCCCACAAAGCCGAATAAAAGGGACCTTTAGACAGGGTAAAATCTTATTCTACTTGGGTGCTACCCACTTAGCCTTGTTGCACCATTCCCGGTTGATGAGGCTCGAGGTTACGATTACCTTTTTAGAACACATATCTTGGAATTCTCATCGTCCTCTAGTGACGATGGTCTGATAGCATTCAATCCATACAAGTTCGTTCCGGGTTCGAACGAAACCGAAGGCACTATCTCGCTACACCCATTTTGGAATCACCCTCGGAGTTAACGACAATAGCCCTTGCACTCTGAATCTTCATCTCGATCGAAGGCACTATCTCCGTAAACTCGTTTTGGAATCACCCTCAGAGTTAATGATCATAGCCCTTCCTTTGAATCTTCATCTTGATCTTCACTTGAGATTTGACGACCTATCGTTTAATTTGGATCGATGTGGTTTTCGGATATCCAATTTTTGAATCCGATCCCGGTCTCATCGAAATCCAAGTATAATCCATATTATCACAATTCAACCAAAGTATCTCATATCACAGAGCAGCACATATTACATAACAGAGATATCAAATAATCCAAGGCATTAAATATCATTCAATCAACCATAAGCAAGATTAATTAGTCACACCATCTTTAACTAATTTAATTAACCACCAATGAATTAAATTAATTACTTTAATTACTTTTAAATCCTGCTTACTTAACATTAATCAATTATAAACCATTAATTCACTACAAGAAAACATGTCTTTAGTTGCATTTATTGGTAGCGTTTATGGTGTGAATGCAACCAATATTATTTTAAACCTTTTTTTCCCTTATTTTTGTTTTACTGTAACGTGAACAGAATTTACCGCCTATACTCGCGAATAGCCAAACCCTTGTCACGTTTATTCACCTTTTCCCTCTTTCCCCAAATTTTCCCTCCCCTTCAAATTTTTTCCCCTCCATTACTTTCGTCTCCTAGGTATTCTACTAAATTCACAGATTATTTTTTCTCCCGCATTTTGGCTTTCGTCTCCTCCCAATGTATTCAACCTAATTCATCCCGTTCTCTGCCATCGTTCGTTCCTTTTTGGGTTGTTTCCGTCGCGCTTTAGATCGAGGTATCGGGTTCGATTCCATCGCGTTCTTGGGTTAGTGGAATGGTCGACGTTGAGCAATTGATTCAGATTTACATCCGTAGTTAAGGTACGTAAATTAATTTTTGATTTTGACGCATTGAATCGTTCGTTCTTTAGCTTTACTGATATAATACCAATACTGTATTTTCACTTTACTGATATAATGATTTTTCCACATCAAAGCACGAACAAATCGATTTCACTAATACATTAAGCTATTAAGTGGACGACTGATGTTGGTGTAGTTTGTCGAGGAAGTTTGTTTGTGCTTGACTGGAGATGGAGCGCAGGGGTAAATGGAGGGGGTGACTGATTAGAACAGTTTTGACTAACAAATTTTTCACATTTTTTGATACGACTATTACATTCTTTTCTTATTTACATTCAGTACACTTTTTCTTTCCTTTCACCAGAATAATGATGCATTTTGTTTCTCCAAAATGCTGTTTACTTTGGTGTATTAGAATGTCAAAAAGCATATCTATAATGTGTAGATATATGATGAGCTTTCATATTGATAATGGCATGTGGATGTCATAATTAAAAATGTTAACAACAGTTATGGTTATTTTAAGGTTTTTTTTTAGCTGGAGATAGTTGATGAGGAAATTAATTAAACGTGGCAAAATCAGTTCTCACTTAAAGTTGATGCATGTCACTACAAGCAACTGGATGGTGCTTTATTCACATTTCTATTCAATTGTTGTATTCTTCTTCTAAATACGTACAAAGAAATGAAAGATATATATTCATGAGATCCAAGTTTGTGTACTTAATTTGTTCTTTCTAAATTCAGATCTTAGATTTGGATTTCCAGTATTAGGGTTAAAAATAGTTTCACTGAACCTTGCCTGCAACTCATGAAAATGTTTAGTGTTACCAGGCTAAACTGGTAAAATGCTTACAATCTAAATTCAATGACTTAAGAGGAGAATATGCAAGAAAATAAGGACAGCATGTGGCACATATCAAATCAAACCAGAATTAATTAAAAAGCATAGGCCCTTCAACAATTAAAAAAAAACGAGATTCCATCCATGTCTTTATGAGGAAGCTTTCAAAAGGAATAGTTGGAATGTGAGAAATTTCATAGATGGTACAGTATTGACCTTGAAAAATAAGTTCAACCTTCAAAGTATGAAACAATAATAGAGGAAGAAAGAATTGATTGTGAAAGTAGCCATCAAAGGGTACAGTTGCTAGAAGAGTACAGGTTGGGATATCCAACTCCCACCTGCTACAATTCCAACTGTTGCTTGCTTCCGTGTTTGTCTGTCTGTCTGTTTGTTAGGCCTACGTTTTTATGTTTTCTTTTGCAACAAGTAGATTGATAGATTCCAACTTACATTAAGAACGGATGATGTCGTGTGTAGTGGTAAAAGTAGAGTAGAATTATAGCAAGGCTATCTTATCCTGACTTTATGGAATACCATAAATATAAAGCTATATATGATGTATTGTATCAGAGATTCTTTGTGATACTTGACTTTAACAGGTACATGGTATAGCCGATGGAAAAGGATTGGGTGTATTTAAACAGGTGGCTATATAAACTTGACTTAAAGTGTATTTTTAGAATCAACACATATATGTCAATATTAAAACTCAATTTTTTTACGTGTTTAATTTTTTTCATAGGACTAGTACAGAGTACCGACAAGGAGCTTTGAATTTTGTGCATGTGGCAAGGAGAAATTTGAGAAATGTGGAGAAAATTTTGTGCCCATGCACAAGTTGTCGAAATCTTAGTCGTCAGGATGACCACATCATCGTTGAGCATTTAATTATAAAAGGAATGGATCCCATATATAAGAGAAGTACATGGTATAGCCACAGCGAGCAAATAAATGTGGATAAAAAAACAAAGTCTTTTGACGCATATGACTTATTCAAGATGATTCATTATGAAGATGAAGATTTTATGAATCATGATTTTTTTGCTGATGATAAGGATAATGTTGATTCCCAAGGAAGAGAAGAAGAGTTACTTAAGAATTTCGAAGATGCGGAAACTCCACTGTATCCTGGTTGTACAACTCATACAAAATTGTCTGCCATCACCGTCTTGTATAATCTTAAATGTGAGACTGGTTTGTCTGATACTGGGTTTGACAAGCTTCTAAATGTGCAACAATTGTTTTTGCCGAAAGATAACGTACTTCCTAAAACTTTATATGAAGTAAAGAAATTTCTTAAAGTTTTTGATATGGGTTTTGAAAAGATACATGCTTGTGAGAATGACTGTTGCCTTTTCAGAAAAGAATACAAAGATTTAAATACTTGTCCAAAATGTGGTTCTTCAAGATGGAAGATAAATCAAGATACCAAGGAGATTATACAAGGTGTTCCAGTTAAAGTGTTGAGATATTTTCCAATAATTCCAAGATTTAGAAGGATGTTTAGATCTCAGAAGATGGCTGAAGATTTAAGATGGCATTTCAATAATAGAAGCAATGATGGAAAGATGCGTCATCCTGTGGATTCTATGGCATGGAATATGGTGGACGAACGATGGAAATCTTTTTCAGCTGATCCACGCAATCTTAGACTTGGTCTTGTTACAGATGGATTCAATCCATTTTCTATGTTGAGTTCAAAATATAGTTGTTGGCCGGTGATGCTTGTGACATACAATCTCTCACCCATGTTGTGTATGAGGAAGGAAAATATTTTGTTGACATTGCTTATTCCAGGTCCAAAACAGCCCGGGAACGATATTGATGTATATTTGGCGCCTTTGATTGAAGATTTGCATTATTTGTGGAGTAATGGAGTTGATGCTTATGATGCATTTAGTAAAACGTTGTTTAAAATGAAAGCAATCTTGCTATGGACAATAAATGATTTTCCAGCTTATGGAAATCTTGCCGGGTGTTGTGTGAAGGGAGAAAAAGCTTGTCCATTGTGCGGTGTTAATACTCATCATCGTTGGTTGAATTATAGTCGAAAGAATGTCTACATGGGTCATAGAAGGTATTTGCCTATGTCAGACTCACGGAGGAAACAAAAGGCTTGGTTTGATAACACCGTGGAGAACGGTAATGCTCCTAGAATTTTAACTGGAAGAAATATTTCTGCATTGTTAAAAGATTTTCCAAATGATTTTGGGAAACAGAAGGAAAAGATTAAAAAGAAGAAGAAAAATAATAAGAAAAAGACAATTAAGATAAAATCCATTAACATGAAAAAAAGGAAGAGGTGGAGCGCCCATGACATGGAAGACGAACACAATGAAGATAACGATCCTAAAATATTGGAGCTATCAAGGTGGAAAAAGAGATCAATTTTTTTTGATTTGCCATATTGGGAGGTTAGTGGTTATTTTTTTAATTTTTTTAACTATTAAAAATAATATAATCATACGTTACAATATTGATTTTTATAGGAACTTCCGTTACGTCATAATTTGGATGTAATGCATGTGGAGAAAAACATCGGTGAAAGCATATTGGGGACAATGTTGCATGATAATAAATCAAAAGATGGAACCAACTCAAGAAAGGACCTAGAGGATTGGGGAATTCGACATGAACTTTATGCACAACCTCGTGGGAAGAAAACATATCTTCCGCCGGCTCCTTATACATTGTCAAATTCCGAGAAAGCAATATTTTGCAAAAGATTATATGATTTCAAAGGACCCGATGGTTATTGTTCAAATTTGAAAAATCGTATATCATTGGAGGGTTGTAAAATTAGTGGTTTAAAATCACATGATTACCATGTTTTAATGGAACATTTATTGCCTGTAGCAATAAGAGGATTATTGTCAAAGAAGGCAAGAAAAGCAATAATTCGTTTATGTTCATTTTTCAACAAATTATGTCAACGTGTCCTTGATAGAGAGAAGTTGCAACAAATCAATGTTGAGATTATTGATATTTTGTGCGAGCTTGAAAAATATTTTCCGCCATCATTTTTTGACATAATGGTACATTTGTCAATTCATCTCGGTAGAGAAGCACTAATATGTGGACCGGTTCAATTTCGTTGGATGTATCCCTTTGAAAGATATATGAAGACACTTAAAGATTATGTAAGAAACTATTCACGACCCGAGGGATGTATTGCAGAATGTTATCTTGCAGATGAATGCATGAGATTTTTTAGCGAATTTTTAAAAAAATCAGGACACATTGAAGAGACAGAGGCTCGAAATGAAGATTATGAAAGCCTAGTAATACCCGAAGGACGTCCAATTTCAATGCCTAAGACAGTTACATTATCCTCCAATGAGAAAGAAAGTGCTCATTTAACCGTGTTAATGAATATGACCATAGTGGAACCATTTTTAGAGTAAGTATTGTTACATTATATTTCAATTATTTTAATATATATATATGTTTCTATTGGTAAATATATGCCTTGTTTTATACTAGTTTGCATTTGGAGGAATTACAAAATTCAAGCAAGCGCATGGAAAGAAATTCAACCTTACTTTGGGAAACACATACAAAATATTTTGCTGATTGGATTAAAAAAAAGGTTAAATGATTTTTTTAATTATACCTTCATTTGCTTAAAAATATCATTTAAAAATATATGTTGTAAATTAAACTTTTTACAGATATCTATGAACTCCAATGATCACAATGAAATGCTAAAGTGGATTGCATATGGTCCAAAGAATGATGCTTTGTCTTACAAAGGATATATCATCAATGGACAACGATTTCACATAAAAGATGTTGGGAGAGAAACTCAAAATAGTGGAGTAATTTATGATGCGACCACTATGTGTAGAGCAAGTGCGAAAGATATTTCTCAAGTAGTTGATGTGGTCACTTATTATGGAATGTTGACTGATATAATTTTATTAGATTATCATGTGTTTTATATTCCCGTTTTTAAGTGTCGTTGGGCACATATTGGAAATGGAGTAAAAGTTGATGAAGATGGTTTCACTCTTGTCAATTTACATCAAAATCAAGCATCATTTTTAAAAGATCCATATATCCTTGCATCTCAAGCTAAACAAGTATTTTATTCAAGAGAAAATGATTTTTCGAATTGGTACGTTGTAATGAAAGCACCACCAAGAGGTTTTCATGATTTAGAGACAGATGATTATGTAGAAGATGCTACCAATGTTGTGGAAGATTGTGACGTAACCAATATGGATGTTGAAGATGTTAGCTATGTTAGGGAAGACTGTGAAGGCATTCTTGAGTAGTTTAAGTATTGTGGATTATGGATTTTTTTTGAGTACATGGATATGTCAATTTTGTTTGTTTTTCCGTTGTTTGCTAATAAGATCAATGATTGTTTTGTAAGAGATGATGTTGCAATTAAGGTAAATGTAATTATTATTTGTGTCTAAATTAGTCAAATATAATTAATATGTTTGATAACCAATTAATATTTCATGTATACAGGTATTGAGTTATTGACTATCGTAGAGATCTACATACTTGAAGACGTACCGAGTCTTCATCATGAAGGGCTGCACTTCTGTTAAAAATAAAGGGGTAAGCAGTTTCTTGGAAAATATTTTTGTTTTTGTTGAATTGGATGTGGCATTGATCGAATTTCTTGCTTTATTTTTCTTGGAAAATATTGTTGTAATGGATATTAGTAAATAAATATTAGTAAATAAATATTGGATACTGCCCAGCTTACCATTTAGCTATACTAAAATATTGTACCTCAGGGCCACAAAAAAAGAACACAAACAGAGACAGCCAGGCAATTAAGTAGGCCATTCCGACTCATTGGAATATAAGAGCATATTTTGTACACATACATGGCTATATAACTGCAGCTAACTCACTTTCAGCTATCATCTTTTCTTCCTCTTTTTTCCCCCAATATGAAACCGAAAGTGGGTTTTCTTTCAGCTGCATCTCTATGTTTGTTAATGATATTTACCTCTGGTAGGAGTTGTAACTAAGAATGTGGGTGTAAATACAATCTGAAGCATGTAGCAGATCTATGATACATATTTTTTCATATTGGTATCATCTATTATTAAAATACAAATAGTAAAAATATGATCTATAAAATTAACTGTTCAAAGCGTATGCACCAAGTAGAATTCCTGCAAGAAATTTAGTGCACTGATCATACATCAAATATTACGAAAAAGAGTATTATAAAACTATAGCAAACAACTGTTCCAAACTAAGTTAACAATTAGTGGTATCCATACAAGTGTTTAATAATCAATTATATGTAAACCTGAAAATGTAAAAGAACACACAATGATCAAATGTATAATACAAAGCAAACATAGTACATGCAACCAAAAGAACATAAAACATAGTCAGTAAATAATATTTTTGTGTAGTTTGGACTTCATTTGTAACCACTTAATTATGAATTTATCTTCTACGAAAACCAAATGAGAGCTAGACCATTACAACCTAATTATAGTAGTTGCACTTTTTTACCTACATAAATGTTTTCTCCACAACTATAAAAAAATAAGTGATAAAATGCATATATGTCTGTAATGCATGTATATGTGTGCGAATGTCGTAAAATATGCATATTACTTTATCCAGTTATATGCATGTAAAAAAATTAAATCCATTTTTGTTTCACGTGTAAGGGAAGATATTTTATTTCTTAATTCATATCTGTATTGTTTTACTTATTCAACTGTTACAATATGGTACTGAGATGTTAAATTAATTGTAGTTAAAAAAGAACCATGAAAATTAATTATCAACAAGGGATGGAAAAAAATCAAAAGACATTACAACAATATTGGTACAAAAATGTACCTCAAAATGGAAAGCAAATTTTTTGTGACAAAAGTGATCAACAAAAAAGAGACTATCTGGTTTCATCCACTGAGATATACTGTGGCATATGCTCTTTTTGTGAAAAAACAACTTTATCTAAAAATCCAGTATGCAATTTAGGATAGTTAAGTATATCCAAATCAATGAAGTAACATTCCGTATAGTACTACCATCAATATTCAGCTAAACCATGAGTAGCATCCAACAAAACTAGAAACAGAAGGGTCTCAAGTGCCTAAATGTAGTTTCAATGGCAAGTTTTAGACGGCTCCAAGTGAATAGGAAAATTTAAAAATGTTCCTGTAAATAGGTTAGAATTTAGTAAATGTAGCTATGGTAGTGGATATAAACCATATGCAAGTATTGTTGTTTTATAAAGTTTAAGTAGTTAAACGCCATACTTGTATTACTTCTAGCTAGGAACATGTTACCTGGCCACTGCAGTTACTGCAGATACAGTTACATCAACTGGCCGCTGCAGTTACATCAATTGAACTAAACATGATTTTGGTCAGATTGAAAGCCACTGCAGTTACATCAACTGGCCACTGCAGTTACCTGGCCACAAGTTTGCTTGACCACTGCAGTTATCTGGCCACTGCAGTTACTCTGTGCACATGCAAACACTCCACTTCCCTTACATCATCACATTTATCATTCCATAATCATAATTGAACCATAATGTGCATGTTTGTTGTGTTGTCACAGAAAAAGGTTATGTATACAAGCTGTGTACGTACTCGTCATCAATTGAAGAATGAGAAATCGCGGAAGTATAAGCCAAAGATCAAATATAGTGAGCCAACCGGTGAAGCTTGTAATGTAGACAAGGAACAAGAATTAGGGCACAAGACAATACAAATGCCTTGTGAAGTAAATGAAATGCACGAAGAAATTGAAATGTCCCGTGAAGAAAATGAATTGCATGTAGAAGATGAAACAGCTTGTGAAAAAAACGTTGATGCCGAGACGGAAATCGAAAGACCACGTGAAGTTGAAACCGCAAATATAAATGTAAAAAAACGTGGTAGAGGTCCAACAAAAGTGAAAAGACTCCCGTTAAGTATTGAGAATCGAATTGAAGTTGAATTCAATGAGGCCGTCATACCAATAGGAGAAGGCTCAGTACACTTATCTTCTTATCTTGGACCGCTTGTACGGGAGCATGTTCCGGTTATGCTTGATGATTGGAGGCTTCTAAGTGATGAATTAAAAAGTGTCTTGTGGGGATCAATTGAGGTATGGAAAAATTACTATTTTTGTGATATAACAATCGATTTGTGTACAAAAATAATCTACCGAACAAATTGTCTTTTTAAAACCATTATAATATGAAATGACAATTTTTATTTATTTATAGGCTAGATTTAAAGTGAAGGAATGGCAAAAAAAATCCATATTTCAACAAATGGGAACTATTTGGAGAGCATCAAAAAGCAAATTGGTTCGAAAAATATTAAATGCAACAACCGAAGAGGAAAGGCTTGGTTTGAAACCGTACAACGTAAAAGACGTGAAAGAGTGGAAAAAGTTTGTAAAAGCGAAAACAAGTTTGGAGTTTAAGGTAACTTCCATTATTTGATAGTTTTCCTTCAAAAGCATGTTCAAGTACATCTTCCATCCGCTTTGCAAACAGTATTTGTGACATTTAACATGTATTCTATTTTTGACTTGGCTTACCAAATTTTGAAATAATTAAATAAATTGAAAGAAATTGGTACATTCTATATACATTCCACTAAAAAAATCTAATATCCCTGAAGCAATAAAGGGGCATTGCACTGAGCTATACCATTTTATTGCTTATTTATCCTCACTTGAAATCCAGGAAATAGTGCTGTGTGTTCTCCAAAGTTAACAGAAAAATGGGTAGAGGTAGGTAATTGTTCATGATTGGTTGTTTCATTTGCATATTGAGCTTTACAGAATAATGCTATTATATACTATTTTATAGAAACTGTAAGGCCAGAAACTGATATAAATCCATATCATACAGCCACCGGCCACCTTAATTTACTTAAAAATCTGGACAAGTTGATAACTTAATCCTTTTATGTCCAAATGATTGTACCCACAGACCTATAAATGATTATTTATGTCTGGGGTTACATAGTTTAATTAACTATTTGCTTACACCTAGCAATGTACTTGTTTGTATTGTTATGTCTGCAGTTCTTATTTATTTATGTCTGCAGTTCTTATTTATATTTTTGTCTGTTTTTTTTACCAAGCTGCGTCTCATCCTTAAAGCAGCATAGTTCATTATGTTATTCATGTCGATGTTCAGCATAATATTTCATACAAACACGGAGTATGAGTTCACTTCAGGGCTATGCTATCTGTTGGCTATAGTGTTGTAATTATGTTAAATGCTTTGGATATACACGGTCATTTCATGGTATGACTTACTTGCTTTTTTGGGGAGACTACTGTGTTATGGGTTTGGCCGATCTTTTAATTATGTTAACTTCACTTTACTAGATTTTGCGCATAGTATAGTACACATTTCGATTGATGAGGAAACGGTTTGTTGTTTTATTTAAAATGAATACTTTACTCATGTAGTTATTTATTTTCTTTCAGGCACGAAGTGAGAAATTTAGAACCATTAGGCAAAAACAATTACCGCATGCGACTGGACGTAGAGGAATGGCTAGATTGACCGACGATGTGGTTAGTTAATTAACTGTAACATTATTTACCTATCTAGTTAATTAACTATTGATTAATTTTTTTAACTGTCTTTCTAAATGTAGAAAAAACAGAGTCAAGATTCATCATCCATATCTAGAGCTGATATTTGGATCAAATCTCGCACTAAAAAAAATGGTGAACCGGTGAACATGGAAGTTGCAACTGTTATTGTAAGAATATTTGATTTTGTTAGTAATTAAACACTGAAATTTTTACCGTCGTGCATTACCTACATTTATATTAATTTATGTAGGAGGAGATTAAAAAAAAAATAATGATAAACATTCCAGCTCGATAAGTAATGTCAAAGAAGATGCAATTGCACAAGTATTGGGACAAGATAAACCAGGACGATTAAGAGCACTAGGAAGGGGATACACCGAAACTAAGTTAACTTTGGCACATTCTAGAGATAATCAAATAACTAATTGTCAAAAAAGAATTTCGGAATTGGAGAGTATGGTGCACATGCTAATGAATAAGCAGGTAAACTTCATGCTAATTACATTTATTTCACATGCTAACAAGTGAAGATGATAGTCTTTCTATATGATTTAACTGGAATTGCAAAAGCAAAGATATGTATTAAACCTCTTCATTTTTGGTTGATTTATTAGTTACCTTTATATGAGTGAGTTTTGTTCCTGTTGTCATCACTTGTATTAATGTCAGTCTACATCATTCATAGATATCCAAAATTAAAGTTAAAAATTCAAGCATCATCCAATTCAACTATTTTTGACATTTAACTACTACTGCTATTTTTGCTTTGGTAGGGTAAAGAATGTTCGAAAGTGGGGAGCACGTCTGAAATGGTAGAAACACTTGTATTATTCTCTATTTATATAACATCGTTTGGAGTTTAGTTTTTAATCCCAAGATAATTTTTGGTTGAATAATTGTAGAACAAGGACAACATGTGTGAGTTGTTGAATTGGGTTGGCATGGATGAAATTGTTGCCGAAGGGAGAGTTGTGTCCACCGATCCAAATGAGGTTGTCGACGGCATTCGTATTGGACCAAATGCTATGAAAATCGCTATAGATCATGTAAAGAAAGCAGATGCTTATTTATGGAGGCCTTCACCTAGTTTGTCACTATTAGGAGAAGCCGAGAATAAGTTAGTAGCATGGCCTGCTAATTGTGTTGTTGCGCTACGAGGATACATGGAGGAAGACATTGTGGTAAAGTTTACAATTTATGGTAACTATTTGTAGTTCTCTACGTATTTTTTAACATTAAATATATTGTTCTTTTTAGAGTAAAGCTAGTAGCACAAACAACAAGTGCAAGATTTATGATTGGAACGAGGGTGAAGTTTTGGTCGCCGAAGGAAGATTATGCTCCAGTGATTCAAAATTCATCGTGAATGGTATTCCACTTGGTCCGTTAGCCGTTGTGGTTTCAGTAGACTATGCCAAAAAAGGAGATGCTTTTTTGTGGCGACCCACTGTTGATATGTCATGCATTGAAGATGCCATCGGTAGGAAAATAGCGTGGCCGAAATCAAAAGTTGTAGCTGAAAAAACAAGTGTTTCGACTTATTCTTGCAAGGCTAGAGCAAACATTTTCGACTTCTCCTTGCAAGGCTAAAGTAACTCCTCAGGTAACTATTTGTTTGCTTTAGCCTGACATGAAAGCACTCTAAACGTACACTCCACTATGCAGTAAAGGTGGCATTGCCCCTGCACTATGGAGAAGCCATGTGCTGCTGCTATTGTATACAACAGCACTTGTAAAGAAATGTATATATAAATCAACACATTCTCTTGCGGTTGCATATTAGTTAGTTTGTGGTGGTGATTGTTATGAGTGCTTTGATGGATAAGGATAGTGGTCGACAAGGTGGAATGATTGCAGTAGCAACATATGGCGGAAGATGAATGTTGAAGTGAGGAGGGTAGTTCAGGTATGTATGTAAGTGATATGGATGTTGTAGGCACGTTTAATATTTGCAGCGGGGGTTGTTATGGTTGCAGAAGGCTGTTGAAGGTGGAGATGTATAGCTGCAACTTGAATGGTTGGTTGTGTGTAATGTTTGCTTGCTGCTGTTAAAGTTTTCAGGCAGAGGATTGAAGTAATGTGATGAGTAGTTGTGATGTGGTTATTGGTGGAATATGCAGTTGGTTATGATGGTTAAGTATGGATGGAGAATTTCTGTAACGGTGTTGTTTGAAGTTTTGATGGTGAAGATGAAGTATAGCAGACACAATGTTGGTGGTTGAGATGTGGTTGTAGTTGTATCAGGAGTTTGACTGGGTTGTTGGATGACGATTAAGGAATGTAATGGCAATGCTGTTGATGGTTAGGTGGAAGTTCTGATGAGAAGGAAGGTGGTTTGGCTACTAGTTATGAAGCAGTGAAGACAGGTATGAAGCAGTTTAGACCGGTGATGTAATGGAGTTGTAATGAATGGGTTGATGAACAGTGAAGTATAGTGAAAATGGTGATTTGTATATTGGAAAAAGGGTTGTCAGGCAGTGGGTTTAGTGGTAGTTTGTACTGTTTCAGTGTTGTAGATGGTTTCAGGTGGATGAATGTTGATAGTACTGTGTGGTGTTTGTGTGATGTGGCAAAGGAAGGAAGTAGACAGTGACACAGGAATTTTGAACACAGTCAAATGCAGGAAATAGAGGAGGGGCAGAATTGATATGTATGAATGGTTTTGTTCAGTGGGGATGTAATGTTAAAGATGGCAGGCAGAAGTGTGGTGGTTTTGTGATAGTGGTGTATATGTGATAAGGCAGTGTGGAGGGGGTAGGAGTTTTGGTTTGTATGTGTGACAGTGTGAAGGGTGATTTGTGATGGGGATGGTTGTATGTGTTATATGGTAAAAGGGTGAGGCAGTTTTGAACTGTAAGGGTAGTGGCAATGACAGTGTATGTTTGTGGTGGAGAATAAATATGGCAGTGATGTTGTATTAGGTTGGTTGTTAAATGTAGAGGAGGCAAGTTATGGATATGCAGAAGTTGATGCAAACAGTGAAATGCAGTAAGTTTAAACGGAGACAGTGAAATCTAAACAGTGAAATAGTGATTGGAGTTTGGTGAAGTGATTGAGCAGAAAGAAAGGGGATGGCAGTAAATTGTGAAGTATGGTGAAGTGTGTTGAGAGATGTGACAGTTGTTTGGCAAGCAAGTGGACCGATGGCAGAAAAAGCGGTGCTGAAATTGTTGATGTTGTGGCAATGTTGTGGGGAGGAAGTATTGTTGCAGTGATGTGGAGATAAAAGGTTGTGTGGTCTGGAGATAACAGTCGGTTTGATTATTACAACTGCATAATCAATTTCTTGCAGTCCTATGCTAATTAAGTTATTATTGCGCCATTGAAATCATCTGCATTGTTAGCAATTATTATGGCACTCGTGCTCTTCCCATTATAAAATACTGCAACATACAACATAGAAATGTGATATTTGATGATTATTTGATTAATAGTTAGCTGTGATTGCAATGATAACATGTTAATTCTTTTTTTCAAACGGTTAATCCTTTTGCTTATTTATTTGATGATTACGACATATTTGATGATTATTTATTTATTTGCTTATCCAACAGGGTGCAAATCTGGTATCAAATAATAGATGTAAGCTGATTGATGTGGGTGGAACGGGACAAGTAGTGGCTGAAGGAACTATCGCTTCAACTGATCCAACAACGATGGTTCATTGTGTTCCGCTAGGAAAAGATG
Source organism: Allium cepa (assembly GCA_030765085.1). Lineage (NCBI taxonomy): Eukaryota > Viridiplantae > Streptophyta > Magnoliopsida > Asparagales > Amaryllidaceae > Allium > Allium cepa. The sequence continues at coordinate 885,174,283 of CM060937.1, read as the reverse complement.
CGGTAAAAGTTTGGGTAAACTTTGTGAGAGTTAATGACGCATTGCTATGGCGACCTACATCTGAGTGTACGTACATGGAAGATGCCTTTGGTACTACGATAGCTTGGCCAGCAGCATATGTCATTGGAGAATCAAGTTCCAGTAAGTATTATTTTTCAGTACATCATATCTCAACATTAAGTTTTAGTTCTGTTTATTCGGGTATTAAAAAAAAAATTGTATCACAACATTTAAGTTTTTATTAAACGTTAGAAAGTATCATATTTGCTGACAGTCTATGGTTCGTATTTGCTGACAGTCTATTGTTGATTGTTAAACTCGTTTGCAGGTAATTAGCTATTTCGAAGCGAAGACTGTCGACAACAAAGAACTATTGGTAATCAAGCAACGAACATGAATTTAATTGTTATATATGTTGTCGTATTTTGTTAGTACCATTTGTGGAAATTTGTCTGTGAATGCTTGTAGTATGTGACTTATTTTGTTGAAAAACTACTATCGAATTAATTATGGATATTATTTTAATATGATGATCATATGATTGATTGTTCGTATATGCTAATTATGTGATTTAATTGTTTGTTTGAATATATGAAAATTATTCGATTGAACGTTCGTTTTAATATGAAGAGTATATAAGCGATTGCTGGAAATGGTATAAACCATCAGCCGTAAATAGTAGCATTTAAAATATGCTACCAAACAACCAATAACTTTTAGTAGCGTTTCAGAAATGCTACAGAAACAAATGTAAACTAATAATAAAAAATATATAGTGACTTATGGTAGCGTTTTTTTAACCCTACAGAAAAAACCTACAGCTGCATTTAAAAGTGACTTTTGGTAGCGTTTTTTAAATCCTACGGAAAAGACCTGTAGTTGCATTTAAAAGTGACTTTTGGTAGCGTTTACTACAACGCAACAAAAAGTTTTAGACTTTTAGTTGCATGTCGTATAGCAGCGTTCTCTAAAACGCTACCATAAGTTATGGTAGCGTTTTTTCAAAGCTACCAAAAGTCTTTTTTGGTGTAGTGATTAATCATCCTTATTTAATTATTCTTTAATTACATTAAGTAATTAACCTTTAATTAATTACACAAATTAATTACCCTTTAACCATTCACATTAATTAACCTTTAATTACTCTCATTAATTAATTATACTATAATTAACTACATTAATTTATTATAATTAATCACATTAATTAATGATCCTTTGATTAATTACATTAATTAATTATTCTATAATCACTTACATTGATTAATTATCTTTTAATTAATCACATTCATTAATTAACTAACCCTTTAATTAATTACCTTAATTAATTAATTCTTTAATTAATTACACTAAGTAATTAATCCTTAATTACTTCCATTAAGTAATCATCCTTTAATTACTTTTATTAAGTGATTTCCCTTTAATTAATTACATTCAATAATTGTCCATTGATTACTTACACTAAGTAATTACATTTATTAATTATATTAAGTAATTATACTTAATCAATTTCATAAGTGATTATCCTTAATTAATTAAATTAATTAATTATCTTAAATTAATCATGTTAATAAATTAAGTTAATTACAGTGATTAATTAATCCCTTTAATCAATTACATTCAATAATTCTTCTTTTAATTAATTGACCTTCAATTACTTAGATTAATTAACCCTTAATTAATCAGTAATTAACTATTCTTAATTAATTAAACCAATTATATTAAATTAATTACATTAATTAATTATCTCTTAATCACTAGTTAATGATCCTTAAATTAATTTCACTCATAAACTATCCATTAATTACTTTCATTAAGTAATTATACTTTGATTATTAACATAAATTAATTAACCCTTATTAATTACATTAAGTAACTAACTTTTAATTAATTCACTAATTAATTATCTTTAATTAATCACAACCTTAATTAATTAAAGATAAATTCTTTATCTTAATAAATTGCTTAATTACATCATTAACTTTATTTTAAAAATCATTGGGAATTAATTACATAATTAACCTAATATAATTACTCTTAAAACAAAACAAATTCAAATCATTTACCTTTTATATTTAAACTTGGAACTTGTTTTAATATCTTATTTAATGATTTTTTACTTTGGAACTTGGTTTATAATCTTTTTGAAAACTTATTCATTTAAAAACTTGATTTAATAAATTGCTTAAAATTTAATCATTTTTAATAACTATAAAACTTGGAAAATACTTATCTTTGAAAATTTATTTATTTCCATTGGGCTTTGAAATTTTGTTTAATATTTACTTTGCTTAAAAACTTAGTTAATACATTTTGAAAACTTGATTAATTTAAGTTACTTTTGCTTTGAAAACATATTCTTTAAAATACATTTTTTAAAACTTAGTAACATTTCTCTTTTTGAAAACTAAAACATTTTAATAACTTTAAAACTTGATTTTTATTTCATAAAACATGTTCTCTCCTTTTTTTAAAATTGAAATCTTGTTTCATTTGAATTTTAAAACTTATACATGTTTAAATTAAAAATTAAACCAGGAAACCAAAACAAAAACAACCCGAGCCCTAATTAGCAAAAGCCCGAGACAACTTCAACTTTTCCCCGAGCAACACTTGCGAACTTCTCCTTCCCCGAGACAAACGCGCAAATCTACTCGAGAACGACCCGAGAACATCCCTTCTTCCTAAAACATCAACACATTACATACACAAGTGCACACGCGTGCACATGAATGGTCAAACTTCGCCCCTCCGACCAAATATCCAACCCTCGGTAAGTCGTCGACATCCTCGCCGACCCATTCGTCCACCCAGATCGACGAAATCGGCAGTAACTCAAAAACGAGTCAATCGATCAAAACTGGAACCAATCCGATCGGAAAAAACTTCCATTCTCCATCGCCTCCGACCACTGGGTCTCACGCCAACCAACCCAACACTGCCCCACGTTCCCACGCTCCGATCCCCCTCCATGCGATCGCCTTCGGTGCATCGTCGACGGCGTACGAGCCTCGACAACCCCGACGACCAAAACCATCCATCAAACCCTAAATCACCTCTGATGAGCTGCCTCGACCATCGAAAAAATGCCCTACCATTTTTCCTATGATCCTCAACACATCGGCCACCCTCCAGACCAAACCCCAACATAAAACTCGTCGCCATTCAACGGCAATCGACGAAAGTGTAATATATGATCAACTCAGAAATTCCCATTATATACAAACTTAAAAATCCAAATTTTTATATCAAAATTCATCATTTTCTACTATGAATTTGTTTACATAATCAAAACATAATTTGCAGATGACCAAATTTTGACATGTCTTTGATTATCTCTGTAATTTACCATTTTTGAAGTAATTACTTAATTTAAATTCTTGAAACCAATTCTATAATTGATATCACATTGTTACAGACATTTTACCTTTGGAGATCAAAGCTTGAATTGATTTGGATAGGAAGATATAAATTTATTTGTGTTGTTTAAAACTATGAACATATCAGAGAAAAAAATATACACAGAGACATGTATATCATATACACAGAGAAGTTCATCTATATTCCCAAAAAAATTCATGCAAACATATTACAACATTTCCATATAGATTTATCACAGGCATCAAGTAAATTTTTTGATTAAAACTATTTTTGAAAGGAAAGTTTACTCACCTGTTAAAACAGAGAACAATATTTCTTGTTTCCAGGAACTTTGTATCTGAATTTGTATTTTCTTAGTTGATTTGAATCTGATTCTTTGAATTAGGTTGAATTTGAAACTGCAACTTGCTTTACTCAGGTTGAAGATGAAATAGTTGTTGTTGCATTTGCTTTAGATCAGGTTTTCTTTTGATTTTTTTAAGGATAAAGAGAAAAGGATTGTACTGAAAAGAAAAGCCAGGCTTCTCTCTAGTACTACATTATTTATAATTTAATTTTTAAAGGAAAATAATGTTGCCACTTGTTAACTCAAATTATCCTTAGCTTACAAATGTATAAAACAACTCATTATTATTACAAATGTCAAAGACAAGTGTTATATGAATTACAAATGTTTAAATCTTTATTTTTCTTAGTACTTATGTTTATATTAATATGTTTTATGTTTTCTTTATATATATATATACTAAATTCAAGTGTATTTTAAAAAGAAAGAGCATTAGTCTTTTATTAAATTCAAACCAAAGACTTCCAATTTACAATGTATATATATACACACATTATAATTAGAAAATATTTTATTAGTTTTAAGAAGATAAATTTGTTTTTTTTTGAAAATATCAATTTTCCAAATTAAAGATTATTAGCTTTGAAAATAATAAACTTGCCAATTTAAAATAATTATAAAAGAAGATTATTAAACCAATATTGCATATTTTAAATAATTATTAATGAAGATTATCAAATTTCTATTGCCCAAAATTCCGACTCATCGCATTCCTTCCCCCTTAAAAGAATTTCGTCCTCGAAATTTAAAAGCGAAGATAATTTAAAAATCCAACAAAGGTTTTATTTACAAACATCAAAGCATACATATCAGCCATACACTAACAACCATAGCAACCAATTCATTCAAACAAACAAATCTAGCTATCCAGACAAAATTCTGGTTAGGACTTCCTAATACTATCTAGAGTTTCCCAAATACAATCACTGGGATCTTCGCTCCACTAAACCTTATCTAGCTACACCCCTCTGATCCTGAGCTCCTTCTCATCTAGATCTACAATCTGAACATGATATCTGACCATAGTCAAGTCTGGCTCAACTTTCAAATCCTCTTGAACTGTTGGTTCTAAAACCAGTGATGGATCATACACGTACTCCCTCAGAGATACGTGAAATACATTGTGAATCCCAGCCATCCAGACTGGCAATTCAATCCTGTAGGTCAAAGTACCAATCCTTCTGAGAACACGAAAAGATCCAATATACCTCGGTACTAGTCTCCTAGTCTTACCAAATCTTATTGCTCCTTTGATCGGAGAAAACCCTAACAAAATCCAAATCTTCAACTTCGAATTCCAAATTCCTATGTCTCTTATACACATAACTCTCCTGACGATCCTGGGCTCCCTTTATCCTATCTTAATCAGCTCGATCTTCGCAGATGCCGACCAAGAACAAGACAATCTCTTGTTCCAACCCAACAGGATGGTTCTCCCAAAATCTACCGAAAATCCAAAACACAAATTCTACTTCACAAGCATCAGTAGACTTCGGACTTACTTCTCTTATCCGGAATAGCCAGAACAGGTGCACTAGACAACCTAGCCTTCAGATCCCGAATGAACTTCCTGTAGAAACCCTCTAATCTAAGAAAACTACGAATTTTCCGTAGGAATCTGCAGTTGCTTCCACTCTTGCATAGCTGCTACCTCGCTTCCGCCGCGCAACTTTGATTTGGAGTAGATGAGAATGTCGTCGATGAACACGAGCACAAATTAGATCAGCACGTCTCGAAAAACACGGTTCATCACAAAATAAGCTTAGAGCGTTGGTTAACCCAAAAGACATAACCAACCATTCAAAGAAATAGTTGGGTCCTCTGAATGCAGTCAAGGATACGGTCTTCATATTAGGAAATTAAAATATTCATTAGCAAAGATATTGGTAAGCAAATATAGAATAGATATTCAGTTTGATCTGGCAAAACGTTTCTTTATCTGTTCTTTGGTTGTCTCCCTTTCTAGCACATTTCGGGGACGAAATTTTCTTAAGGGGGAATCTGTAACGATCCCGTTTTTAGGCCAAATTAAATTTAGTGATTGATATGAATTTTTAGGATTAATTGGTAAATTAATTTGAATTTTCCAAAAATAAGTAAGATATGTGTTTGTATGTATATAAATTGATTGTAAATAAAATTTAAATTTGAAAATCCAAAACTAAATATTTTAGAAAATAAATTGGATTTAAATATTCTATATTTCAAAATTAATAAAAATTTGTTTTCTAATTATAATATACATATGTAACATATATTTTTGAAGTTATGACTTGAATTTGACATAAATAATTTTCATAAGTTGTTTAAAGTTAAATTCTATATTTTAAAGATAAACTTAAAAATATAATATATATATGTGTGTGTGTGTGTGTGTGTGTGTGTGTGTGTGTGTGTCTTTGTTTATTTATTAGAGTATGATTAATTTTAAATCATATTCTTTAAAGTTATAATTATATAAATATTTATAAAAAGGAAATGCATTTTAGAAAAATATAAAACATATAAAAAACATATTTGAAAATATAAACACATGTATTATACATGTATAAGTATTACAAAAGATTACATGTGTAAACCATATAATGTGAAATTTAACAAGTGTAAAAACTTTAATTCATGCATTTAACATTTGTAAGAAAATTACAACATACAATTACAAGTGTCACCTTTATTTTATTTTAGAGAAAATTATTAATAAAAAGAATTACAAGATTATATATATCTACACTTTTTCTCTCCATTTTTCTTTCATACATTTCAGTTTTTCAGACCTGGAAACTAAAAACACAAAGTAAATCAAACTAAAACTACAAACCAGAAAACAAAATCATATCAAACTCTAAAGTAAAGATTTCAACTGAAACAACAAAACAAAATCAAAACCTGAGAATCAAAAAGAAAAAAAATCAAACTCTTGAAAAATTTAAACCTGAAACAAACTAAAATCAAAATACAAGTTCAAAGATCAAGCTTCAGATCCAAACATCAACAGCTCAAACCTGAAGCAATCAAATTGAGGATAAGATCGACCATTTCCAGTTTTAAAAACTCAGGAAAGTTAAAGTTCAGATCAACATCAACCATTTCCAGTTTTAAAAACTCAAAACTTACTTCTCTGTTCATCACCTAAACTATGAGTAAACTCCTCTTCTAAAAAGCTCAAAACTATTTTATCTGTAATGCCTGTGATGATGGATGAGATTAATAACTTGGAAATGTGTTTGTATGAACGAAAATGTTTTGCATGTATATATATATATAAAGATAAATGTGTGCATGTCTGTACATATGAATGTTTTGCTCTATTCCAAGTTACAGGTTTTAAAACAAATTCGAGAAAAATCAAAATCTCTTGTTTCAATCCCTTTCAGGTTATGATTATCAAAAGGAAAATGTTTGTTAGAATGTAAAATCATTTTTTAAAACGTTTGCAGGTGGAATTATAAGGAAATTATCGAGAAAAATGGAAATTACAGTAAAAATCATTTACATCAGAAAAAATCAATAATTATATTTTTGAGTTTTGATTTTATAATCTGGTTCAAACTTGGAAAAGGTGATTTACAAAAGTAATATCATGATTTTTAGTGTTGGGAGTAATGGGGTTTCTCGAGTTGATCGGTTTTGGTCTTTTCGTCAATTGCCGTCGATCGGCGGGTCTGGGTTCATCGTGTTTGATGTCGAAGGTAGCTTGGAGGATGCAGATCATCGGAAAAATAGTGGATGAATTTTTAAGTGAATGTGGTGGCCGGACGATGTTGAAATAGGGTTTAAGGGCCGGGTTTGGTTGTCGATAATTCTCGTGCTCGTGTGTCATCGATGGATGACCGGAGGTGATCGCACCAGAGCGATTGAAGCATTGACGAGTGGTGCTGCTTTGGTCAAGGTGGCGTGGTTGCTGGTGGCCGAGATCGTCGGCACAAGGAGGTTTTGTTTGATCAGTTGGGTTCCAAGAAGGTGCTGATTGGCTCGATTTCGATTTTGGCACGAGTTCATCGATCCGGGTGGATGGACGGCGAGGTTGTCAACGATGTGTGGGTGATCTCGACAAGGATCGGAGGTGGTCAGAGTGGCAGTGCTCGTGCACACATGCACGTTTGAGTATGGGTTGCTGTTGGATCGAAGAAGAAGGGTTCTAGCTCGGGTTTGGGCATGGGTAGTTGGGGAGTTGGCTTGAGGGATGGCTCGGGTTGTTTTTGGTAAGTTGCCAGGTTATAAAAGAAATTTGGAAACAAATTTTAAACTTAAAAAAAATTATACCAGGTTTAAAAGCCAAAGCAAATTGGCATGTTTTCATAAAGTATTGATCATGTTCTAAAGTATAAAAAAATATACCAATTCCTATTTTTCAAAGCTTGTACTATTAAGTTTTCGAAACAAATTTTCAAACTTAAAATTTAGTTTCAAATGAATTTTGAAAATTGAATTGATTTGGTGTTGAGATAATTATATATTATGATAATAATAAATTGATCCCTAAGAAATTTCAAAAGGAATTTATTAATGCGAGGATTAGGTTGGGGTAGTTAATTATTTAGTAAAGGATTAATTACTTAAAGTAATCAATCAAGGGTTAATTTATTAATGCAAGTAATTAAAGGTTAATTACTTAACAATTGAAGGTTAATTAATTAAAGTGACTAATTAAAGGATAATTAGTTAATAATTAAAAGTTAATTAATTTATGATTTGAAGAATAATTTGAAAATGATTAATTAAAGGATAATTAATTAATAATTAAAAGTTAATTAATTTATGATTTGAATGATAATTTGTTAATGTAATTACTTAAGGATTAATTAATTAATGTGATTAATAAAGTTTACTTAATTAATTACTTAAAGGATAATTTGTCAATGTAATTAATTAAGGATTAATTAATTAATGTGATTAATTAAAGGTTAATTAATTAAAGTGATTAATTAAAGGAAATTAATTAATAATTAAAAGTTAATTAATTTATGATTTCAAGGATAATTTATTAATGTAATTACTTAAGGATTAATTAATTAATATGATTAATAAAGTTTACTTACTTAATTACTTAAAGGATAATTAAATAATGTGATTGATTAATTAATGTGATTAATTAATTAATGTGATTAAATAATTAATGTGATTAAATAATTAATGTGATTAATTTAAAGGATTAATTAATCAACTTAAGGGTAATTACTTAATGTAATTAATTGAAGATTAATTAGTGTAAGTAATTAAAGGATAATTACTTAATAAGATTAATTAAAAGTTAATTAATTAAAGGTTAATTAATGCAAGTAATTAAGGGTAATTAGTTACTTAAAGATAATTACTTAAAGGATAATTAAGTAATCAAAGGTTGATTAATTAATGATTAAAGGTCAATCAATTTATTATTAAAGGTTAATTAATAAATGATTAAAGGATAATTAATTAAAATGGTTTGTAACTAATTAATGTTAATTAATCAAAGTTAGTTGATTAATTCATAAGTAATTAATCTATTTGAGTTGATTGAATTAATTATAATCATGTGATTAATTTTTTTCTTGCTTATGGATAATTATTGTATTTAATGGTTGGATTGATTGATATCCCTGATATGTGATGTTCTGTGGTATGATTGTTTGGAACTGAGCTGTGAACTATGATTTATTTATCTATGACGAATCTACTTGTTTATCTATGAATGAAAGATAAGCGTTATAGGACTATACCGCTTATTGATATTGTTGTGCTTGAATTTGTGATGGTTGATATTTTAGTGTTGCATGTTAAACCCCTAGACTACACGCACACAAATATGGATTTCACGCGAAATTGGTTAAGTCATGGGTTTTCGAATTTAATACTATTTTATTAAAAATAGTGAAAGAATTTCAAGTTGAGTTTTGAATCCAAAATGATTTGGAAGTGATTTGAAAAACTTTTGAAAAGGGAATTTTGGAATTAAAATTATTTTGAATATAATATGGTTTGTTAAAGTTTGGAAATTAAATGGTTTGAAAAGGATTATATAGGTTATATAATGTATAGATTTGGATTTTAAACCATTTTAAAAGTATTTTATCTAAATTATTTTGGGAGTTTGAATTTAACTCAAATAGAACTTACCGGGTGTACAGTAGTTCTTTGATTTTTCTGATTTTACATTAAAAGGCTATAACTTGAGCAAATTTTATCGGATTTTCCTGAAACGAAAAATCTTTGTTTTGAAATGATAACAGCTTTCATGTAAAGGAAAGAATTTCCAGTCTTGTTGAAAGGATTTCAAATTTGAAATTGAAATAGTTTTGAAAGCTACGAATGAAACTTGGTTTAAGATTTGTGAATTTTGTTTTCAAATTGAAGAGGATCTTAAAGGGTGAATCTTTTTGTTTAAAGGATTAAAAATGGAAATTTGTTTAAACCATTCAAAGGGAAGGTTTTGGGCTAAAGGTTATGACTTAACTAGGATCCCAATATATCCATATGTTTTTAAAATTAGCGCTTATTATTCGGTTTAGCCGGGAGAGGACTTTATGTCATATAACCCATTCCGAATAAATGATACGACGAAATAGATAACAATTGAAGATGGTGGTGAAGACCGGGTAGTTTTGAGAATGAAAGGATTACCTGTCGAATGTTTCTGCACTAAGTTGCTCCGGCATAGAGATCTCCACATGTGATGGGGAGTCCGATCGGGATTGTGGATACCCAGATTTGCAAGGGCTTCTTCGAAGTGCCTTCGGTTCCATTCAGACCCAGGATGGACTTGTATCGACTTGTGTCTGACGTTACATTTTGATATGTAAAGCTTGTTTCTATCAAATACATTTATGTTTGGAGACAGAGAATTTATTCTCTTAGCTTAACACCCTTCTTTGAGACGTATGAGCTCAGAGGTTATGTAGTTGATATTTACTAGTGATATATTCCAAATTTGGTAATGTGGCATGCTAAGTGTTGATCATTGGTTGATCGAAGCATGTCTTTGTGAAAAGCATAGCTTTATGGGACGAGACTTCGTCGAACCTCACACATTGGAAATGGTTGAAACAGGAAGGACGCGGCAAGGTTACGGGGGTCGCGCCCCTTAGGGTATGTGCATTTCCTTCTGGATAAAAAGTGGTATCATGGTATGGAGCCCAAATATTTAACTTATGTGGTTGTTGGAATTTGATGGTGTTGAGGATCCTTGGATAAAGGTCGGTGACGACCGGGGGATGGCGTACTCGTGACAGTAGTTACCTAGTTGCAGAGGTAACCTGGTCTTGTGTTAGTAGAGATCCGGTTAGATTCTTAAGGCGTCCCGCCAGAGGCGTACCCCATTCGAAAAGGAAGTTCCTTAGCCTTGACCATTTGTTGGAAATCCAAACAAAACAACACGAGCCCTGTACGATTTTAGTTGTATAACCTGCCATGCAGCGTGGTGGTAACCTATCATAAAACATGGTAGATATAGTAAGTATACTATAATGGTAGTATGCTGGCTAAGATTAATATCATACTTTCAAAATATTTTCTACACTATGCACTAATAATAATATCAAAAGGATTTTCGCGTATCAAGCATATTTGACTGTCATAAGGAGAAATCTCCTCCAAGTGTGCGATTGAATTGTGTGTGTGGCGGGAGGCCTTATGGCAGTTTCATTTTCCAAAAGGCATAGCAAATTTTCTTTTTTATTTCTTTTGTTCAGAAAAACTATTTTTGTTTGCTCACGTCAGTCCCATGACTGACCTGAATTTTATTGTTCCCTTTCTAAACTCTGGGTACCTGCACTTTTCCACACGGGCAGCCTAGTGTCGGGTTATCAAATAGTCAGCTAGTAGGTGTAGCTTTTGACAATCTTCGAAGTCTTTGAATTTGGCGATCGCATTTGTGCACCGATCTTGGTACAAGTTCAGCATGATGGTGGTTCGTGATTTTTGGTTTGAAGTGTTTGGACCTTTGGAAATGTGGATGCAGTCTACTGGATTCTATCTCTCTTTCTCTCTTGAGATCATGTTGGAGATTTCTTTCCGTTGTTATATTTTGGCTCTGATATTGACATTTCATTTGTATCAAATTGTTGTATCTAGTTGTGTATCAATAAAAATTCATTTTGTTTCCGCTATGTTGTATTCCCCTAATGTTGTTATAAGCTCCGGCGAACCAGACTCAACGTTTGAATATGCGGCATTCGAATACGGGTGAAGTATGGATGTCAATTTTCAGACATTGAGTCAGGGTCGTTAAATTTGGTATAAGCCCATTTATTTGAAATACATTTTTAAAATTATTATAATACCTATGTATGAAATCTAGAAAGAAATATCTAGAAAACATCGAAATAACGAAAATTACACCAAGTATTATCCATTTAAAACAAGTTGCGACTCAATATTCGACAGTAGGTTTGAACAAGTTAACAGTGTCAAATGACTTTAAATTTTGCAAGAATGTAGTTCAACATTCCTACTTCAATCTGCAAAAAGAATCGTTCAAATCCGATTTGAAACAAAGAATCTGCGTCATTTCAAAGTTGGACCAAAACAAGGTTAAATCGCTTAATTCCAATAGGCTGTGGGTTCAAGTTCGACAGCAGTTTCGAAATTGCAAACTAACCCAGATTGTTATGAAATTTTTCAAAAATGGTGAGTAAACTTTGTACTACTTTTATTGTGGAATTGACTAACGGTTAGTAAACCGTTTACTGCGAACGTGTGGTATGGGACACACGTTAACACTTTGTGGATTCCTATCCGAGGGATTTGTGACACATATTGCCAGTTATTGGTGTCCAGTACTAGGCCTCGGGACCATCGCCACTAGGGTTTATTGCCTTTGGGCTTGTGCCTTCGGGTTTATTGCCTTCGAGTTTGTTGCCCTATAGTATCGCTTTTGGATTTGGTCCTTCGTTACCGCTCAAGAGATACTTGGGTTTGTCGCCTTCGGGCTTGTGGATCCTTGTTTATACAGTACTGAGCACGTGCATCTTTTGTTTCATTGATATTTATATTTTCGTAGAGTATCGCCAAGATTACCTTGTGGTGTTACCTTCATTGGTATTTGTTATTTGCCTTTTTGGCTTGATTTGGGATATTCATATCCTTTGCTTATTTGAGTTGACGATGATATGAGGCTTGTTATGATTCATCTTTTGTTAGATGATCGAGTTATCTCTTTTAGAGATATTTGTGGTACTTTATGACCTTGCATGTTCATTATCAATTAGCTTATCTATGCTAGACTGACCCGTGTATTTTATACTCGGGTCAGACCGAGGTGTTTCTGGTTAGGTACATTTGGACTTAGCCTATTCTGCTTCCACATGGACTATTCTGCTAGCTCCTTTTATTATAGCCTTTTGTGTTGTCCTTTTTGGTTGTAACTCTGATATATATATATTCTTTTGACTCTCCTGTATATTATGGTTGCTACACCACTTGACATGTATCATTTTGTATACTCTGTGATGTATCTGTATATGTGTATATGTATGTGATAATCTACTGTTCTGTGATGTGTTTTACATTTGAGTTGTTATATTTTATTCTGTTAGATCTTATAGCCATTATATTTTTGTATTAAATATCTATTGGATATGTCGATCCACCTGGAAAAAAATATGCTACATTTATCGACGTATTCAATAGACATTTAAGACAAGGCTATAGATGGTCGCTCATTCCAGCTCTATTCTCTGTATTGGCAGACAGTATTAGCTTATAATACTCTTTGCTAATGCGGGTCTCGAAGTGAATAAATGCATTAAAAAATAAATTGAATTTGAAACTCACAATTCAATTTAAAATCAATTTATATACGTATATATAAATAAACAAACAAATATCTTATTTAATTTGGAAAAATTCAAATTAATTAACAATTTAATCCAAAATTTTATATTAATTACCAAATTAAATTTGACTTAAAAACGGGTTACAGGTGTGTGTAGTCCAGGGGTTTCACAGGCAACAATAAAATATCACAACCATCATCAATTCAAGCACAACAATATCGATAAGCGGTATATTCCTACCGGCTTATCTTTTATTCACAGATAAACAAGTAGATTCATCACAGATAAATATATCACAGTTCACAGCTCAATTCAAAACAATCGTATCACAGAACATCACATATTAGGGATATCAATCAATCCAAACATTCAATACAATAATCATCCATAAGCAAAATCAATTAATCACATGATTATAATTAATTTAAACCTGATTTAATAACCTATGAATAAATTACTAATCCTAGCTAATTAACATTAAATAATTACAAACCATTTGATGTTAATTAATGAAATTAATTAATTAACCTTAATTATTCATCTTAATTAATTATCCTTAATTAATTAATTTCCCTTAATTAATCACATAAATTAATTAACCTGAAGTTAATTACATAAATTAATTAATATTTAATTAATTACATTAATTAATCATCCTCTATTTAATTAATTAACCTTTAATTATTAAGTAAGTAATCCTTAATTATCCTTTAATTAATTATCTTTTAATTACAAATTATCTTTTAATTACTTACATTAAGTAATTAACCTTTAATCACTTGTTAAATCAACCTTAAATCATTACCTTAATTAATTACTTAATTATTCTTTAAATATTTAATAAACCTTGAAAATAAATTATTATTAACATATAAATTAACTTAATACCTTTAAGTTAATTATAAATCGAAAACATTATTTTTTTAAGATAAATCATTTATCTTCTAATCAACTTCTTAATTATACTATTAAATTTTATTTCAAAATAAACTTAAGAAAACAAAACTTAACTAATTGTAAGTTAAAATAAACTATACAACTTTTATCGAACAAAAACTAAATAAAATTTTATTATATAAAAGAAATTGTTTAAAGAATAAAATTTTAGAACTTGTTTTTATTTTAAATTTCAAAACTTAGTAATACTTTACCTGACCCAAGCCATCTACCAAAATTCCCGAGCCTTGCACCAAGTCAAATCCCAAAATTCCCCGAACCATTTCTTTTTTAAAACTTTGTTATGTGTTTAAAATTTAAAACCTGTAATACCCACGAACAACCCCGCATTCATACTCGAGCCACCAACCTAATCCCCTGAGAGCAAACCCGAGGCACCCGTTTTCTTCTCCAAACCCAACAGCAACCCATACTCAAACGTGCATGTGTGCATGTGCACCGCCACTCCGACCACCTCCGATCCTTGCCAAGATCACCCACACAATCTTTAATTATGATTTAATATTGTAAATTGAATAAAAAATTCGTGAAAATAAATTGTTTATTTATTACAACAATGAAGTTGGGAAATAATTGTTGAAAATAAAGCATAAAGCTTTATTTTAATGGTTTGGGTGATAATAAATGCGAGAATAATTTTATTTGAGTGAAAATGCAATAATTTTGTTAATTATTACTTTTTGGCTTCTTTTAGTAATTTTTAAAACAAGTAAGCTCTTTTAATAAGTGTTTAATGAAATAAAAAGGAGAAAATGTGATTAAAAATAAGTTTGGATTGTAAGTAATATTTGTATATGTATATGATGATTTACTGTTCTGTGATGTGTTTTACATTTGAGTTGTTATATTTTGTTCTGTTAGATCTTATAGCAATTATAGTTTTGTATTAAATATCTATTGGATATGTCGATCCACTAAAAAAATTCTACATTTATCGATGTATTCAGTAGATAGTTAAGACAAGGCTATAAATGGTCGCTCCTATCTAGCTCTTTAGCAGACGGTATTACCTTGTAATACTCTTTGCTAATTTGGGTCTCGGAGTGGGCCGTTATAGCTTGGTATCAGAACCAGGTTTCGATCCTGGAATGTAACGAGATGGATTTTGCGCGCTCGAAAATCGACATCCATACTTCATATCGTATTCGAATGCCATAGATTCGACCGTTCAAATCCGATTCGCTGGAGCTTATAACAACATTAATTAAATAACAAAGCGGAATAAAAGAATAATACATTGATATACAGCTTTGATACAATATCTGATACAACAGATAGTCCAATAGATATCAATATACATCAGAGGTATGATACAATAAAATAGCAGCGGAAAAGAAAAATAGATAACATCTAGCAGAGGAACAATATAACACTAAGATAGTCTTCAAGGAAGAACTCCAGAAATAACTGCAACTCCATTTCAAAGAATCAATCCAGTAATAGCTCGAACTCCCAATAACGATTCACAAAGCTAAGCAAGACTGGTGTGGTCCAAAGACTAAACTAGCTCCAGATAATCTACTAAACCCGACTATCTGAAAAACCCAATTCTAGACTGCTCGTGTAGAAAATAATGAGCACCCAGAGTTTAGGAAAGAAACAATAAACTCTGGATCAGTCGTGGGACTGGTGTGAGCAACAAAAACAGTTTATCTTTTAAAAACATTCAAAAAAAGATTTTCAAAGTCAACTCGCAATGCTTTTTTAAAAATGAGACTACCATAAGACCTCCCACCACACACACAATGCAAACGCAGACTTGGAGGAGATTTCTTCTTATGTTAGTCAAAGATGCTTGATACGCATTAAAAAGAAAACATTTGATATTATTATTAGTGCATAGTGTAGAAAAATTCTTTCGAAAGTAGAATATAAATCTTAGCCAGCATAGGTACCATTATATTATGCCTACTAATAGCTACCATATTAGATGGCAGGTTCTACAACTAAAACCGTACAAGTTCGTATTGTTTCTTTGGATTTCCAACAAATGGTCAGGCCAAGCAACTTCCCATTGCCACATGAGAATGCCTCTGGAAGGACATCCCCGAGAACCAAACCGGATCTCTGCCAACACAAGGCCGGGTTACCCCTAACTGAGTAACAACTGACCGAATATGCCATCCCCCGGTCCTTTGGGACCTTTATCCGAGAGCTCTCTAATCAATTCACACAATCATAAAGTGTTTTCAACATGAGTAAGTATCTGGGCTCCATACCATGATACCACCCATTTCCAGAAGGAAATGCACATACCCTAAAGGGCGCTACCCCTCATAACCTTGCTGCATCTTTCCTGTTTTGACCATTTCCGGGGTGTGAGGCTCGACGAAGTCTCGTCCATAAAAACATACTTTATACAAAAGCCATGCTTTGGGTCAACAAATGATCATAGAAATGATCACCAAGATAGACGATCAAACAAATGATCCTATCACAAATAATCAACACAATGATCATTTCACAGCAACACTCAGCATGTCACATTACCAAATTGGGAATATATTGCTGATAACCTTCAACTATATAACCTCTGAGCTCGTACGTCTCAGAGAAGGGTGTTAAACTAAGAGAATAAATTCTCCGCCACCAACAGAAATATATTTGAAAGAAATCGGCTTTATATCTCAATTTTTAATGTCAGACATACAATCCATACAAGTCTGTTCCGGATTTGAACAGAACCGAAGGCACTTACAAAGTAGTCCTTGCAATCCGGATATTCACAATCCCGATCGGATTTCCCATCACTTAGGGAGTTTCTATACCGGCCGACTCGGTGCAGAAACAATCGATAGGTCATCCTATCGCTTTCGCAAATACCCGGTCTTCATCACCGGTCTTCAAATGCTATCCATAACGTCGAATCACATATTCAGAATGGGTTATACGACCCAAAGGTCCTTTCCCGGCTAACCCGAATAGTGAGCGCAATATTTAAAACATATGGATATGGGATTTCAATTTAAGTCACAACTTAATGATTCAAGACTTTCTTTCAAATGGTTTAATCCAATTACCATTTCAATCTTTAAACAAAAAGATTCATTTTCACAACCTTTAATGGTTTAAACAATTTTCACATTTTTATCTTTTAAACAAAAGATTCATTCACAGATTTTCCAAATCAATTTTCATTTCAATTTGATTAACTCGTTAAATCTTTAAATCAAAGATTTAACTTATAGTCTTCAAAACAATTTCATTTCAATTTGATTTAACTAAATCATCAATTTAAATCTGTTAAAAATAAACAGATTTAATTCATAGCTTTCAAAAAGAATTCATTCATAACTTAGGAAAATCATTTCTCTATTCAATCTTGAAATTCCCCTAATTAACTGGAATCTCAGTTCTTATCTAAAAGTGTTTATCATTTGAAAACAACAGTTTTCATTTTGGAAATCTGATTCATTTATACGAGTTGAAATCCTTAGGTTAAATTCAAATTCCCAAAACCATACCTTTAAAATGGTTTAAATTCATACAAACATGTTTATAATATCTTTAACCATAATTTCCAATCATCGAATTCAATTCCAAATATCGAATTCGAATTCAAATTGAATTATTTAAATTTCAAAACTTAATCAAGTAAATTAAAATAAATTTTAACTTGAAATTTCATTCCAAAAGCTTTTCACATTTATTCCGAATCCATTTCCAAAACATTTGAATTTAAATATTCAACTTTAAAAATCATTTTAAAATCATTTTAAAATCTGTGACTTAATCGATTTCCTCGTGAAATCCATAATTGTGTGTGTATGGTGTGGTCCAGGGGTTTTTAACACAAAAGTGCAACATCATTCACAAATCACAGATATATAAATGATAAGCGATATAACTATAAAGCTTATCGCCCATTCACAGATTCACAGATAATATATATATGTATCATCAATAAATGAATAAATTATATACAGCTCAATCCACGGAATAAAATATCACAGATCAGATAGGACAATCAATTCAAGGCATTTCATACAATATAATTCATAAGTAAGGTCAAGCATTTAATAATCATTTATAAGCAGAATTAATTAATCATTTTATCCTGATTAATTCAAATTATTTCCAGTTAAATTAATTACTTATGAATTAATTATCAAATTCTGATTAACTAATTTCAAATCATTTAATATCAATTAATTTATCAAACACTTTAATTAATTAAATTATTCTTAATTTATCACATTAGTTAAATCAACCTTTAAACCAATTTCTTAATTAATTAACTCTAATTAATTAATTAAATAAATTTAACCTTTAATTACTTACCATAAAGTAATTATACTTACACCATTTATATTTGATTATCTAAACTAATCAATCCAATTTATTATTAAAATTAATCGCCTTAATTAATACTTGATAATCCTTAGTTAATTATCTTATTAACTAATAATATTTCTTAATTACTTTCTTAAGGAATTATCTTAGATTAATTCATTATTAATCATTTCTAATTATAAATTAATCTAAATTATTTATTTATAAGTTGAATAAATCATTCTTTAATTACCTTATTAATTAAATCATTTTATTACCTTAATTACTCTAAGATAATTAATTCCTTTAATGATTCCATTAATCATTTAAGTGTATTTTAAACATTACACTTTAAATTTAAATTCAAATTAAATTTATTCATTCAAATTATTTAGGACAATTTAAATTTAAAAACTCCTTTTATCCCAAAACTAAATCAAATTTAGATTTAGTTTCAGATTTCAACATTTGATTCAACTGGTCTAAGTTCTTTCTTTACAAGTCAAAAATCCCACTTAAATTCACATTCCTTTTTAACACTAAAACATTTTTTTTAAGTATTTAAAACAATTTAAATTTAAAACTTTATTTGTTTTCAAGCTAAATTCCAACCCAAATTTGAACTTGTATTTACATTTTAATTTTATTTATTTATTTAATTTTCGAAACTCGGTTTAATCCTTGATTTTCAAATTTGAATCTAGTTTTGAATTCAGAAAAATAGAATCAGGTTCAAAAGCCTGATACAAAATTTGACCCCAGCCTCACCAACCTCTACTTCGAGTTCTACCCTGGAAATACTCGAGTAAAGCTTCGGGTAAACTCACGAGTGCAAACCTGGAAATCATCCAGGTTTTCAAACTTTCCAGATCACCAGGCTTGTACACGTGCACATCGCCTCTGGCGATCTTTCGGCATCGCAGCTTCGTCAAACACGTCGACGTTCACTCAACCATCCAACCTCCGGAATCTCCATCAACTTCTCGAATTCAAAATTGAGTTTTAAAAACCCAAACCTGGAACAATTAGTAGCCAC
Source organism: Allium cepa (assembly GCA_030765085.1). Classification (NCBI taxonomy): domain Eukaryota; kingdom Viridiplantae; phylum Streptophyta; class Magnoliopsida; order Asparagales; family Amaryllidaceae; genus Allium; species Allium cepa. The sequence goes on along the minus strand of CM060937.1, from coordinate 885,154,542 downwards.
TTCACCCAAAACCTGAAAACCACGTCGTTCTCAAAACCTCGACCACCGTGCCATGCGAAACTCTGGCCATCACCTCATCGTCAACCCCTTCACCATCTCCCAAAGCAACGAGATGCTCGATCAACCAAAGATGGCGAACGAATCGAAATAGCATACTTACCTAAAACTAGGTTTGCAAAAGAAGAACGTTTGCCGCCGCCGCCACGATCAACTGTTGACCACCCCACCATTTTTCCTCAACTCCCCGTAGGCCCCTCTATCGCCAGCCCAAGCCTCATCCATCACGAGTCAGTGGGTCGCCAGAGAATGCCAAAATTTTGAAATTCAAACAAACCCATACTGCTCCTTAAACCCCCATCTAAAAATTTTGATTCTTGTTTTAAAAATCCAATTTTAGTTTAAGAGTTCAAGTTATAAACCTGAATTTGTAAATTTAGAAATTTGTAATTTGACACATTTAAAGTTTTACTCAGTATCTTGGTTTCCAGAAATATTTACAAGTTATTTTAACTGGAATACATTTCTAATCTTGAGTATTTGCTATAACAAACTATTTCTGTTTTAACATTAAACTCAAAAAGAAAGTAGATTTAAAAAGAAATGATTTTAAACAGAAACATACATAGCACTAACCTGTACACAATACTTCCAGTTCCTATCATATTCAAAAGAATCATATACATGTAGGAACATACTTATTCACAGACATATCTATGCAGTAGATTCAAGTCTTAAAAAAAATATGTTACTCACCTTGAAATATGGGTAAACAGAGACTCTGGTTTTGAGAATAATTGCAGTTTTAATCTTCTTCTCCTTTTCCTTTTTTCTTAGCAAATTGTTTTCAAGCTTGTGTATAAAGTGATGTTTGTTTAAGTTTGTGATGAGATTTGCTTCAGATTTTAACTTAGTTTTGATGGACGAATTGGAATAAATGGATTGATATATATGAGAATGAAGCTTACATATTGGTATAGTTAATACAGTGTGAACATTGTTTTGTTCTGTACACAAGGTATGGCTGAGTTGCTTGTGTTATGGGCTGACATGATTTTAGAGGTATGGTAGATCTTTGTTTTGGTGATATTTTTGTTTTCTTGCATGTTTATGATAATAGGTTTAGCTAATGTATTGTTATGTTTGAATACTTTATTTATTATGCCTTAGTTATAGTTATTTGTTTATAAAATTTTAACTCAAGTATAAACACACTTTTATACTTAAACAAAAATTTAAAATCTTACCTTTCCTTTATTTTTAAACTTATATTATTAAATACTTAATTTACTTAGAATTATTTCAAACTTATGTACATTTTTATAAGATTTGTTTTATATTTACAATCATAGTTTCCCAAAGTACATACATATAAACAATTTCTATTCATATTAAAAACCCATTTGTAAAGATATCTTATTAATATTGTTTTTAAAAAAATAACTCCTCATTGAAATAAAATAAAAAGAATTTATCTCTATATTAATAAATTTCTTATTTATCAACTATATTTAAAAAAAACGACTAACCTTTTGTTTAGTTATGCTTTTATACTTCATTTACATAGATATAAAGCTATTATAATTATTGTTAGAATTGTTGCCAATGTATTTACTTTATACTTGAATGTATTTGTATTTTATTTATAAATCCCGATTCGATTGAATTCAAAACTTATATTAAAATTTATATTAATTACCAATTACTTCACAATTTTTATTCAAAAATTAATTTGATTATCAATTCACACTCAATTCAAATCCGGGATCGTTACAGACTTCCCCCCTTAAAAAGAATTTCGTCCTCGAAATTCGCAGGCACGAAAACAACAAAGATAGATGAAAGATAGAGAAATATATTTTCAAATCATACTGGATATCAATTCTGCATTTGGCTCACCAAATCAGAATATCAACAATAGATACAAGAAATTATAATAGAATTTCAAAATTTGATTTTAAACGAAATCGCTTTATCAATACAATTCAATTTATCCTTCATATTCTATTAATCAATTTAAATCAATTTAAAATTTCTAATTCATTTAAAATTCTCAATTTCAATTTGCAAATTCATATTCATTAAAGTTTAAATCGAAAAGCCGATAAGAATCGATAAGGATTTTCTATAACAAATCGTAGAGCTACCATCATCTCGAAACTTCTTTCTGTAGCTGTCACGAAGCAATCAAAAGAATTTAGAAACGAATCAAAGGAGATTGATAGAGAAAGTTATTTCCACTGTTGTTACAGAGTTTTGATTAATTATAGTCGTATTTCCTCATCCCCTATCTTGTTCTCTTCTTGCACTCATACTCACTATTAGTAGATAGTAAGAGAATTTACTGAGGCATACGAACAGATATCTTAAGGATTACTCATTCTAGGGATACTTCACCCTATCTTTAATGAGTTACTTAACGTGTTACACTCCTGAGCTAAAGTTCAACCTTAGCTCTGATACCAAATGTAACGAGACGGATTTTGCGCGCTCGAAAATCGACATCCATACTTCATATCGTATTCGAATGCCATAGATTCGACCGTTCAAATCCGATTCGCCGGAGCTTATAACAACATTAAGTAAATAACACAGCGGAATAAAAGAATAATACATTGATATACAGCTTTGATACAATATCTGATACAACAGATGGTCCAATAGATATCAATATACATCAGAGGTATGATACAATAAAATAGCAGCGGAAAAGAAAAATAGATAACATCTAGCAGAGGAACAATATAACACTAAGATAGTCTTCAAGGAAGAACTCCAGAAATAACTGCAACTCCATTTCCAAGAATCAATCCAGTAATAGCTCGAACTCCCAATAACGATTCACCAAGCTAAGCAAGACTGGTGTGGTCCAAAGACTAAACTAGCTCCAGATAATCTACTAAACCTGACTATCTGAAAAACCCAACTCTAGACTGCTCGTGTAGAAAATAATGAGCACCCGGAGTATAGGAAAGAAACAATAAACTCCGGATCAGTCGTGGGACTGGTGTGGGCAACAAAAACAGTTTATCTTTTAAAACATTCAACAAAAGATTTTCAAAGTCAATTCGCAATGCTTTTTTAAAAATGAGACTACCATAAGACCTCCCACTACACACACAATGCAAACGCAAACTTGGAGGAGATTTCTTCTTATGTTAGTCAAAGATGCTTAATACGCATTAAAAAGAAAACATTTGATATTATTATTAGTGCATAGTGTAGAAAAATTCTTTCGAAAGTAGAATATAAATCTTAGCCAGCATAGGTACCATTATATTATGCCTACTAATAGCTACCATATTAGATGGCAGGTTATACAACTAAAACCGTACAAGTTCGTATTGTTTCTTTGGATTTCCAACAAATGGTCAGGCCAAGGAACTTCCCATTGCCACATGAGAATGCCTCTGGAAGGACATCCCCGAGAACCAAACCGGTTGTCTGCCAACACAAGGCCGGGTTACCCCTAACTGAGTAACAACTGACCAAATATGCCATCCCCCGGTCCTTTGGGACCTTTATCCGAGAGCTCTCTCATCAATTCACACAATCATAAAGTGTTTTCAACATGAGTAAGTATCTGGGCTTCATACCATGATACCACCCATTTCCAGAAGGAAATGCACATACCCTAAAGGGCGCTACCCCTCATAACCTTGCTGCATCTTTCCTATTTTGACCATTTCCGGGGTGTGAGGCTCGACGAAGTCTCGTCCACAAAAACATACTTTATACAAAAGCCATGCTTTGGGTCAACAAATGATCATAGAAATGATCACCAAGATAGACGATCAAACAAATGATCCTATCACAAATAATCAACACAATGATCATTTCACAGCAACACTCAGCATGTCACATTACCATATTGGGAATACATTGCTGATAACCTTCAACTATATAACCTCTGAGCTCGTACGTCTCAAAGAAGGGTGTTAAACTAAGAGAATAAATTCTCCGCCACCAACAGAAATATATTTGAAAGAAATCGGCTTTATATCTCAATTTGTAATGTCAGATATACAATCCATACAAGTCTATTCCGGGTTTGAACAGAACCGAAGGCACTTACAAAGAAGTCCTTGCAATCCGGATATTCACAATCCCGATCGGATTTCCCATCACTTAGGGAGTTTCTATACCGGCGCGACTCGGTGCAGAAACAATCGATAGGTCATCCTATCGCTTTCGTAAATACCCAGTCTTCATCACCGGTCTTCAAATGCTATCCATAACGTCGAATCACATATTCAGAATGGGTTATACGACCCAAAGGTCCTTTCCCGGCTAACCCGAATAGTGAGCGCAATATTTAAAACATATGGATATGGGATTTCAATTTAAGTCACAACTTAATGATTCAAGACTTTCTTTCAAATGGTTTAATCCAATTACCATTTCAATCTTTAAACAAAAAGATTCATTTTCACAACCTTTAACGGTTTAAACAATTTTCACATTTTTATCTTTTAAACAAAAGATTCATTCACAGATTTTCCAAATCAATTTTCATTTCAATTTGGTTAACTCGTTAAATCTTTAAATCAAAGATTTAACTTATAGTCTTCAAAACAATTTCATTTCAATTTGATTTAACTAAATCATCAATTTAAATCTGTTAAAAAAAACAGATTTAATTCATAGCTTTCAAAAAGAATTCATTCATAACTTAGGAAAATCATTTCTCTATTCAATCTTGAAATTCCCCTAATTAACTGGAATCTCAGTTCTTATCTAAAAGTGTTTATCATTTGAAAACAACAGTTTTCATTTTGGAAATCTGATTCATTTATACGAGTTGAAATCCTTAGGTTAAATTCAAATTCCCAAAACCATACCTTTAAAATGGTTTAAATTCATACAAACATGTTTATAATATCTTTAACCATAATTTCCAATCATCGAATTCAATTCCAAATATCGAATTCGAATTCAAATTGAATTATTTAAATTTCAAAACTTAATCAAGTAAATTAAAATAAATTTTAACTTGAAATTTCATTCCAAAAGCTTTTCACATTTATTCCGAATCCATTTCCAAAACATTTGAATTTAAATATTCAACTTTAAAAATCATTTTAAAATCATTTTAAAATCTGTGACTTAATCGATTTCCTCGTGAAATCCATAATTGTGTGTGTATGGTGTGGTCCAGGGGTTTTTAACACAAAAGTGCAACATCATTCACAAATCACAGATATATAAATGATAAGCGATATAACTATAAAGCTTATCGCCCATTCACAGATTCACAGATAATATATATATATATATCATCAATAAATGAATAAATTATATACAGCTCAATCCACGGAATAAAATATCACAGATCAGATAGGACAATCAATTCAAGGCATTTCATACAATATAATTCATAAGTAAGGTCAAGCATTTAATAATCATTTATAAGCAGAATTAATTAATCATTTTATCCTGATTAATTCAAATTATTTCCAGTTAAATTAATTACTTATGAATTAATTATCAAATTCTGATTAACTAATTTCAAATCATTTAATATCAATTAATTTATCAAACACTTTAATTAATTAAATTATTCTTAATTTATCACATTAGTTAAATCAACCTTTAAACCAATTTCTTAATTAATTAACTCTAATTAATTAATTAAAGAAATTTAACCTTTAATTACTTACCATAAAGTAATTATACTTGCACCATTTATAATTGATTATCTAAACTAATCAATCCAATTTATTATTAAAATTAATCGCCTTAATTAATACTTAATAATCCTTAGTTAATTATCTTATTAACTAATAATATTTCTTAATTACTTTCTTAAGGAATTATCTTAGATTAATTCATTATTAATCATTTCTAATTATAAATTAATCTAAATTATTTATTTATAAGTTGAATAAATCATTCTTTAATTACCTTATTAATTAAATCATTTTATTACCTTAATTACTCTAAGATAATTAATTCCTTTAATGATTCCATTAATCATTTAAGTGTATTTTAAACATTACACTTTAAATTTAAATTCAAATTAAATTTATTTATTCAAATTATTTAGGACAATTTAAATTTAAAAACTCCTTTTATCCCGAAACTAAATCAAATTTAGATTTAGTTTCAGATTTCAACATTTGATTCAACTGGTCTAAGTTCTTTCTTTACAAGTCAAAAATCCCACTTAAATTCACATTCCTTTTTAACACTAAAACATTTTTTTAAGTATTTAAAACAATTTAAATTTAAAACTTTATTTGTTTTCAAGCTAAATTCCAACCCAAATTTGAACTTGTATTTACATTTTAATTTTATTTATTTATTTAATTTTCGAAACTCAGTTTAATCCTTGATTTTCAAATTTGAATCTAGTTTTGAATTCAGAAAAATAGAATCAGGTTCAAAAGCCTGATACAAAATTTGACCCTAGCCTCACCAACCTCTACTTCGAGTTCTACCCTGGAAATACTCGAGTAAAGCTTCGGGTAAACTCACGAGTGCAAACCTGGAAATCATCCAGGTTTTCAAACTTTCCAGATCACCAGGCTTGTACACGTGCACATCGCCTCTGGCGATCTTTCGGCATCGCAGCTTCGTCAAACACGTCGACGTTCACTCAAGCATCCAACCTCCGGAATCTCCATCAACTTCTCGAATTCAAAATTGAGTTTTAAAAACCCAAACCTGGAACAATTAGTAGCCACTTCACCCAAAACCTGAAAACCACGTCGTTCTCAAAACCTCGACCACCGTGCCATGCGAAACTCTGGCCATCACCTCATCGTCAACCCCTTCAACATCTCCCAAAGCAACGAGACGCTCGGTCAACCAGAGATGGCGAACGAATCGAAATAGCATACTTACCTAAAACTAGGTTTACAAAAGAAGAATGTTTGCCGCTGCCGCCACGATCAACTGTTGACCACCCCACCATTTTTCCTCAACTCCCCGTAGGCCCCTCTATCGCCAGCCCAAGCCTCATCCATCATGAGTCTGTGGGTCGCCAGAGAATGCCAAAATTTCGAAATTCAAACAAACCCATACTGCTCCTTAAACCCCCATCTAAAAATTTTGATTCTTGTTTTAAAAATCCAATTTTAGTTTAAGAGTTCAAGTTATAAACCTGAATTTGTAAATTTAGAAATTTGTAATTTGACACATTTAAAGTTTTACTCAGTATCTTGGTTTCCAGAAATATTTACAAGTTATTTTAACTGGAATACATTTCTAATCTTGAGTATTTGCTATAACAAACTATTTCTGTTTTAACATTAAACTCAAAAAGAAAGTAGATTTAAAAAGAAATGATTTTAAACAGAAACATACATAGCACTAACCTGTACACAATACTTCCAGTTCCTATCATATTCAAAAGAATCATATACATGTAGGAACATACTTATTCACAGACATATCTATGCAGTAGATTCAAGTCTTAAAAAAAATATGTTACTCACCTTGAAATATGGGTAAACAGAGACTCTGGTTTTGAGAATAATTGCAGTTTTAATCTTCTTCTCCTTTTCCTTTTTTCTCAGCAAATTGTTTTCAAGCTTGTGTATGAAGTGATGTTTGTTTAAGCTTGTGATGAGATTTGCTTCAGATTTTTACTCAGTTTTGATGGACGAATTGGAATAAATGGATTGATATATATGAGAATGAAGCTTACATATTGGTATAGTTAATACAGTGTGAACATTGTTTTGTTCTGTACACAAGGTATGGCTGAGTTGCTTGTGTTATGGGCTGACATGATTTTAGAGGTATGGCAGATCTTTGTTTTGGTGATATACTTAAACGAAAATTTAAAATCTTACCTTTCCTTTATTTTTAAACTTATATTATTAAATACTTAATTTACTTAGAATTATTTCAAACTTATTTACATTTTTATAAGATTTGTTTTATATTTACAATCATAGTTTCCCAAAGTACATACATATAAACAATTTCTATTCATATTAAAAACCCATTTGTAAAGATATCTTATTAATATTGTTTTTTAAAAAAATAACTCCTCATTGAAATAAAATAAAAAGAATTTATCTCTATATTAATAAATTTCTTATTTATCAACTATATTTAAAAGAAACAACTAACCTTTTGTTTAGTTATGCTTTTATACTTCATTTACATAGATATAAAGCTATTATAATTATTGTTAGAATTGTTGCCAATGTATTTACTTTATACTTGAATGTATTTGTATTTTATTTATAAATCCCGATTCGATTGAATTCAAAACTTATATTAAAATTTATATTAATTACCAATTACTTCAAAAAATTTATTCAAAAATTAATTTGATTATCAATTCACACTCAATTCAAATCCAGGATCGTTACATGGAACCTGTGGGTTTTGGGTCAAAGAAGTTAGAATTCTGGGACATATTGTCACAGAAGAGGGAATTTCTGTAGACCCTGGAAAGGTTTCTACTATTCTAGACTGGAAGCAACCCACAACTTCAAAGGAATTAAGAAGTTTTATGGGATTAGCCGGATACTATCGAAAGTTTGTCCAGGATTTCTCTAAGTTAGCTAGTCCATTGACTAAGCTGACTATGAAGAATGCTAAATTTGATTAGACTCCGAAGTGCAAGGAAGCGTTCTAGGAATTGAAAAGAAGGTTGACCACTGCTCCCGTTCTAGCTATTATTAACGGGAATCAAGGTTTATTTATTTACACAGATGCATGTGGGGAAGGTGTGGGTGCTGTTCTAATGCAGGAGGGTTGAGTGATTGCCTACGTAAGTAGACAATTGCGACCACATGAGAAAAACTATCCAACCCATGATCTTGAGTGTTTAGCTGTTATTTTTGCTTGAAAATCTGGCGTCATTCTCTTCTGGGTGAAATTTTTTGAATTGTTCACCGACCATAAATCTCTGAAGTATCTCTCTACCTAGAAGGATTTTAATCTGAGGCAGCAATGTTGGTTGGAATTCCTAGCGTCACACGACCTGGATATTCAGTATACACCCAGAAAGGCCATCGTGGTAGTCGATGCTTTGAGTAGAAGACATGCTGTTCTCGCTTATCTTGTTGTCACTCCTACTCTTCTTGAGAAGGTTGCTTGTAAGCAGAAGAAAGACAAGTTTCTTCAGGAAATTTATGGGAGAATTCGTTGAGGTGAAGATTCCAGCTTTGGAATCGATAATTATGGGATTATAAGATTGAAAGGCGGGATGTGTGTCCCAGACATCGCCGATCTAAAACGTGAAGTTTTAGACAAATGTCACAAGTCCATGCTCAGTATCCATCCAGGGATTAATAAGATGTATCGAGATATTAAAAGGACTTTCTGGTGGAAAACGATGAAAAGGGATATATCTATTTATGTTAGTCGATGTGCAACGTGCCAACAAATAAAGAGTGATCAGATGAAGATGGCGGGTTTACTTCAACCGTTGGAAGTGCCTAAATGGAAGTGGGACCAAGTGTCTATGGATTTCATTGATGGTTTTCCATGAACTCGAAAGGGTAATGAGGCGATTTGGGTTATTGTAGATATTCTGACCAAGACAGCCCACTTTATCCCAGTAAAAATCCACTCGAACGACAGCAAGTTTGGCAGAATTGTATGTGATCGTGACCCAATCTTCACTAGCAGGTTTTGGGAGGAATTTCAAGCCGCACTAGGAACCACGTTGAACTTCAGCACTGCTTACCATTCACAGTCTGATGGGCAAACGAAAAGAATAAATCGAATCTTGGAAGATCTTTTGTGTCCTTGTATTCTTGATTTTGGCGGTTCATGGGAGGACTATTTGCATCTGGTTGAATTCCCATATAATGGTAGTTATCAGGGCAGTATTGAAATGGCTCGTGTTGAGGCATTGTATGGTCGTCCTTGAAGATCACCTGCGTGTTGGATTGAGTCGGGTGATAGACTTGTTCTTGGTCGGGATATGATAAAGGAAGCTACTGAGAAAGTTGATTTTATTCGAAAGAAATTGGAAACTGCTCAAAAATGACAGAAAAGTTATGTCGTCGCAGGAGGAGAACTCTAGAGTTTCAAGTTGGAGATTCCATTTTCTTAAAGGTTTCTCCAATGTGGGGAGTTTTGAGGTTTGGAAAGAATGTTAAGCTGGCACCGTGATATATAGGTCTTTTTCCTATACTTGAGAGGATCGGTCCTTTGGCTTATCGAGTGCAGTTACCTAACTGGTTATCGAGAGTACATGATGTGTTTCATGTTTCTCACCTTCGAAAATATATGCATGATCTGGACTGTATCATTGAGGAGGCCGCTCAGCAGGATTTAGAGATCACACCAAATTTAGCTGTGAAAAGAGAACCATTAAAGATAATTGACCGAGATGAAAAGCAGTTGAGAAATAAAGTGGTGAAAGTGGTAAAAGTGCAGTGGAGTGGTGATCCAAATGATTGTACTTGGGAAACAGAGGAGAGCATGCAGAAGTCCTATCCCAAGTGTAGAGTGGACATTTCGGCTTAATCTGGTAAGTCATTTCTCTATCTTTTTATGTGTCCATATATTCTTTGTTTGTTTCTCCCTCTCTTTCTTTGTTAAGGGGAGGAATCTATAACGATCCCATTTTTAAATCAAATTTAATTTAATAATTAATATAAAAAAATTGGAATTTAATTGCGAATTAATTTGAATTTTCAAAAACAAATAAGATATTTGTTGTTTTATTTATATATATACATAAATAGATTTTGATTTGAAATTTGACATTGAAATTCAAATTTAAATGTTTTAAAAATATTTGGATTTAAAAATAATATATTTTTGATTTTTATTAGTATATATTTAATTGCAAAATCATTTTCTTTTAAGATAACATAATAATAAATAAAGGAAATGTCTTTACAAAAATAAGAAAATGTAATATAATGATTTATTCAAAACATTATATCATGTAAAACATTTTCGAAAACAATGATTTTTAAAAGTGAAATCATGATTTTTAAGTTTGTAAACATGGAGATATCTCGAGTTGATTGTTTTTGGGTTTTCTGGTGATTCCCGACGATAGGAGTTAAATGGAGGATCGGGATTGCTACTGGAGGTAGCTGGGTGATAGTCGAACTCGGGAAAAATGATCATAAAAATTTCTGATCATCGTGGAGGACAAACGTTGACGATCTAGGGTTTTAACATACGTTTTGGTGTTGGACGGGTTCGATAAACTGCAGCATCATTAGTGGATCGGAGGTGGCCGGACATGGGGAATCGAAGCATAGGACATCGATGAAGCTTTGGATACATTTTCGTGATCTCTGATGGCCAGAGGTGGTCGTGTGAGGTGATTGTTTGACGATCAGTTTGTTCCAATAGATAGTCTAAATGACTCGATTTCGATTTGCATGTGAGTTTGTCGATCTGGGTGGTCTGAGGGCTTGAGTGGATGGTCGTCGAGGTGTTGAAGGCGACGAGGTCGACCGGAGATGGTCGGAGCACATGTGCATGTGCACGATGTCATGGTTGTGTCAGTAGGGTCAAGTTTTGGGAAGATTGAAGTGATCTCGAAGTCAATCTCGGGAAGATGGGTTGCTGACTCGAGTAAACACTCTGGTATATTCGCGAGAGGTTAACATGTTTAACAGATTTTAAATTTTTGAAAATAAAACTAAGTAAAACAAAAAGGAGGAGGGTGAACTCGGGGAAGTCTCGGGGAAATGTTGCAATTGTCTCGAATGTGACCCGAGTAAGTCTTGAGTCTAAGAAATTTTGCAAAATAACAAGTTTTAAATTTTTTAAAACAAATCAAATTTTAATTAAAACAATTTTCCAAACTCATTCCTTTTAAATAATTAAAATTTTGTTTAAATTTGGGATTAGTGAAAGGTTTAGAAAATAAATTAATTTAAATTAATTAAGTTTAAAATTTCTTAAATATATATAACCTTTATTTTTAAATAAATTTAATACTGTAATTAAGAAGTTAATCAAATGTTTTTAAATTGTTAACTTAAAAGTTTACGTTAATTTATTTTTTAATGATGATTTATTACCAAGGTTTATTAAAAAAAGATTCTTATGATAATTAAGTGATTAATTAAGATAAATGATTTATCTTTTAATTAATTAAAGTTTAAGTAATTAAAGATTAATAATTAATGACCGTAATTAAAAGATAATTAATTAAATGATAATTACTTAATGATAGTAATTAAAAAATAATTTATTTATTTATTAATTGACGATTAAAGGTTAATCAAATAATGAATAAAGATTAATTAATAAATAATAAAGATTAATTAATAAATAAATAAGACTAATTAATAAATAATTAAAGTAATTAATTGATAATCAAGGATTAATTAATTTATAATTAAGGATAATTAATCATTAATTACGGATAATTAATGAAAGTAATTATGTGATTAATTAATTATAATTAATTAAAATGATTGTAATTACTTAAGGATAATCAAGCAGAACTTAAAAGTAATTAAAGTAATTAATGTAATTTATTTGGAAAATTAAACTGAATTAATAACTCATCTTGCTTATAGATGTTTGATTGTTATTAAATGCCTTGGATTGGTTGATATCTCTGATATGTGATTGTGATACTTTGTGATATGAATTGCTGTGAATTGAGCTGTGATATTTGTGATATATTGCTGTATGAATATGAAAACAACTTGGCCTGTAAAATGGCATTTGAATTTCGATGCGACCGGGGGTCGGATTCCAAATGGTTATCCGAAACCCACACCGAATCTTAACAGTGAATCTTTTTTTAAAAAGATTATAAATGGAAATTTGTTGTGAATTGTGTATCCACGTGTTTTAAAATAAGCGCACGTTATTTGGTTAAGCCGGGAGAGGACATCAAGTCATAAAACCCATTCCGAATAGTGATACGACGAAATGGGAGTGCATTTGAAGATGGTGGTTGAAGACCAGGTATTTTCGAGAATGAAAGGATTACCTGGAAATTGTCTCTGCACTGAGTTTCTCCGATATAGAGATCTCCATATGTGATGGAGAGTCCGGCCGGCATTGTGGATACCCGGATTTCCAAGGGCTTCTTCCTTTATTGGACGAAGTGCCTTCGGTTCCATTCAGACCCAGGATGGACTTATATGGTTGCATGTCTGACATTACACTTTGAGATATAAAGCTGATTTATATCAAATATATTTATATTTGGTGGCGGAGAATTTATTCTCTTAGCTTAACTCCCTTCTCTGAGACGTACGAGCTCAGAGGTTATGTAGTCGATGATTATTAGTGGTATACTCCCAATTTGGTTGTGTGGCATGCTGAATGCTGATCATTGGTTGATCGTGGCATGGATTTTGTGAAAAGCATAGCTTTATGGGTTGAGACTTCATCGAACCTCACACCCCGGAAATGCTCAAAACATGAAGGATGCGGCAAGGTTACGGGGGTCATGCCCCTTAGGATATGTGTATTTCCTTCTGGAAAAAAAGTGATATTCTGGTATGGAGTCCAGGTACTTAAATTATGTGGTTGTTGTTTGTTGTTGTTGGAGCCCCGGATAAAGGTCGGTTACGACCGATGATGGCATACTCGTGACAGTTAGTTACCTAGTTACAGAGGTAACCGGCCTCGTGTTGGTTGAGATCCGGTTAGGTTCTCGGGGCATCCCTTCAGAGGCGTACCCAATCGGAAAGGAAGTTCCTTGGCCTGGCCATTGTTGGAAATCCAATCACTCAATACGAGCACTGTACGGTTTTAGTTGTAGAACCTGCCATTTAACATGGTAGCTATAGTAGGCATATTATAATGGTACGTATGCTGGCTAAGATTTATATTTACCTTTTTAAATGTTTTCACACAATGCACTAATAATAATATCAAAGGATTTTCGCGTATCAAGCATTTTTGACTATCATAAGGAGAAATCTCCCCCAAGTTCGTGATTGCATTGTGTGTGTGCCGAGAGGCCTTATGGTAGTTTCATTTTCCAAAAGCATAACGGATTTCTTTTTATAAATTGTTTTTGTTCAAACAATTGTTTTTGTTTAATCATACCAGTCCCATGACTGACTCAGAGTTTATTGTTCCCTTTCTAAACTCTGGTTGCCCATAATTTTTCACATGGGCGGCCTAGAGTCAGTTTATCCGTGTTCTGGAGCTAGTTCAGATTTGGATCTAGAAGTCTTTTGGAGTCTTTGGTTTGAAAGCTGTTGGATTTTGGAAGCTTTTGGGTTGGAAGTATTTTGGAGCTTTGAAGTTTGGATTGAAGGTGCTTATGTTGGATTCTCACTCTCTCTTTCTATCGAAGACCTTGTTCAAGTTATTGTAGCCCTGTTGTTTCTCCGCTGTGGTGTTGTTGTTCTGTTGTTTTATCATGTATATAGCACCCTGATGTTGGTGTTCATGTGTTGTATCAATGTTGTATCTATGCTGTATCAATGTTGTTTATCAATGAAAATTCATTTTGTTTCTACTGTGTTGTTATCATCTAATGTTGTTATAAGCTCCAGTGAACTGGAGTCCGACGTTGAATCTCCGGCATTAGAATACAAGTGAGGTATTCGATGTCGATTTTTTCAATGTTCGAAAAATCGACATCAATACGTCCACTGTATCAAATGTCGAATAGTCGAGTGCCAAAAAACCAAATCGTTAGGGTTAAAGAAGAAAAAGATTGAAGAAGAATAGAAACAATGTCAGAATCTCACATTCACAGCGGAACAATATATAATAGATAAATGAATAATCTTTAAACAAAAGAACTACATCAGTTTATACATTACATTATCAAGGTACGACAACAACAAAACACAACACTGGCAGTTATAATAACCTGTCCATATGGAGATTGAATGTGCAGCAATCCATACGCAGCGGATAATACATAATATAAGTGATACGTCTCGCCATCCAGCTTGCCTCCTGATCTCCACAGCATACTTTTCTGACTTCGCTCCAGAATAACGATAACCTAACTCTAGGCTGCCCGTGTGGAAAATTATGGGCACCTAGAGTTTAGAGAGGGAACAATAAACTCCAGGTCAGTCATGAGACTGTGTGAGATCTTAAAACAGTTATTTTCACAAATGAAAAGGAGAAGAAATCTGTTCATGCTTTTGGAAAATGAAACTACCATAAGGCCTCTCGGCACACACACAATGCAATCGCACACTTGGGGGAGATTTCTCCTTATGATAGTCAAACATGCTTGATAGGAAAAATCTTTTTGATATTATTATTAGTGTATATTTTGGAAAACATTTCGAAAGTATAATATTAATATTAGCCAACATGCGTACCATTATAGTATGCCTACTATAGCTACCATATTAGATGGCAAGTTCTACAACTAAAACCGTAAAGGGCTCGTATTGGGTGATTGGATATCCAACAAATGGTCAACGCTAAGGAACTTCCTTTCCGAAAGGGTATGCCTCTGGAGGGACGCCCCAAGAACTTAACCAGCTCTCTACCAACACAAGGTCGGGTTACCTCTGTAACTAGGTAACTAACTGTCACGAGTATGCCATCCCCCGATTTAGACTGACCTTTATGGAGGCACCTCACAACCAAAAACTACATAAGTAAATAATCTGGGCTCCATACTAGAATACCACCTTTTATCCACACAAGTTAAATATCTGGGCTCCATACCAGATACCACTTTTTATCCAGAAGGAAATGCACATACCCTGAAGGGCGCGACCCCCATAACCTTGCTGCATCTTTTCTTGTTTCAACCATTTCCGAGGTGTGAGGTTCGACGAAGTCTCATCCACAAAGCTATGCTTTTCACAAAAGCCATGCTTCGATCAACAAATGATCAACACTTAGCATGCCACATTACCAAACTGGGAATATATCACTAGTAAATATCAACTACATAACCTCTGAGCTCGTACGTCTCAAAGAAGGGTGTTAAGCTAAGAGAATAAATTCTCCGCCACCAACAGAAATGTATTTGATAGAAACCAGCTTTACATATCAAAGTGTAACATCAGACATACATCAATACAAGTCCATCCTAGGTCTGAATGGAACTGAAGGCACTTCCTCCAATTAAGGAAAGAAGCCCTTGCAGATCTGGATATTCCCTAATCACATCCGGACTGCCCATCACATATGGTGATATAAATCTCTATACCAAAGCAACTCGGCACAGAGACATTCGATAGTTAATCCATTCATTTTTGGGAATACCTGGTCTTCAACACCATCTTCAAATGCAATCCCATTCGCCGTATCATTATTCGGAATGGGTTTTATGACTCAATGTCCTCTTCCGGCTAATCCGAATAATGAGCGCTTATTTTAAAATAAGTGGTTACATTCAGATTTCAAGTAAGTCACAACAAATTTCCACTTTGATCTTTTAAACAAAAGATTCATCACTAAGATTCGATGTGGTTTTCGAAAAACCATTTGGAATCCGACCCCCAGTCAGATCGAAATTCAAATGCCATTTAAAGGTCAATATTGATATTCGGTTATTTAACTATCAAACAACATTCAAAATAAGCATCAAATTTAAATAATTTCCCCAAATTATTTATTTCAAAATATCTTCGCAAGATATATTTTCACACTTCAACCCTATTGAAAACAAATTTCAAATCACTTTCCTTACGCGGAGTAAACTTTCAAATATTTTATTAAAAGGAATTTTTTTTAAATAAAATTGTTAGATAAAATAAAATTTATTAAATGGAAATTGATTTGTCTAATGGTTCGAATATTAATAAAACTATATAAATGTTTATACAAGGTCAAAATCGTGAAGTAAACAAGTCGAGAAGGGAAATGGATTGCAAAACAAAAGCAAAGGTTAGATCTCCTCACTCAATCGATATGCTATGTTTAATTCAAATAGTTGAATTTAAATTATTGGATGTGCTTGGATAAATGTGATGATTTATCTGTTGGGTGATATTATATACAGTAGTGTGTACATATACTATTGGAGTGATTGATTTCCTACATTATATAGCGGATGAGACCCTATGCGTCGAATAATAGTAGATGAGATGATATAACCCCATATACCGTGATATTCGACCACGAAGTGGAATTGGTATTTTATATTGTGCTAACATCTGTGGATGTAGGGAATCAGGTTCGATGGATCTAACTGGATTCCTCAAATGTTTGAATTTATTTCATATGTTGTGATGTGATTTATTCATAATTTGTGAATGATTATATTAGAGATTGAAATTATTGAAGGCTATGGTTTGGCCGAATATATTCTGGTATTTTAAAATACCAGAAATATATAATTGGATTTTTGAAAATTAAAGTAGAAAATTTTAAGTAAATTAATTTTAGAGAATTGAATAAATTTAAAAGAAGGAATTTGAAAAAGGCAAAGGTTGATTTTTGAAATCCTATCGAATAAATTCCAAGCATGGGGAAATTTTTTTAATAAATGGAAGTAAATGGATAATGTGACGGCCCAAAATTTTTGATATTTGAATTTGGCATATTTAATTGATTTTAAATATTTGAATGTTAGTTTAACTTGAATTTCAAATATCACCTTTAATTTGGTAATTAAATAATTGAATTTAATAATATGAAATTGGGTAAAATGTTGTATCTTCAGTTTTGAGCTTGTTAAAAATAATTTGAAGGCTTGTAAAATCTGTATTAATAATACTAAAGATAATAGAACTTTTAAAATCAAGTTTAAACGTGTTTTGTTCGGTTTTGGAATTTATATCGTTTAAATCGATATTAAATAATAGCCTTCCGAGACACAGTCTTAGAATTCGACGAGACCAGTTCCATTGGATCCATAATAGTGTATTATTATTGGATTTCAATTTACATAGCATTCGGTGTTTTCGTGTGGCCGTACGACTGATAATCGCGTTGAAATTTATATCGAAATTTAAAATAAATAACTGATCCAAAAAGCTATCTTCTCCATACGACCGAATTAGGACTCGGAACCTTTTCCATTACGTTCGAAATAGGGGTATAACATTATAAACGCCTAGCAGCATGTCTCGATAGGAGATCAAGATTTTTTGACTTTGCTTTCTTAACGATTTAAATTTTAAATTTAAATTTTAAATATAATATGTACGTGGTAATGATTTCACAGGTTATACACGTATCTCCCTTTCATACACTTGGCCATATATTTCTTTCTTATCTTGACACGCGTTCATTGAAAAAAAAAATTTGAGCCAGTATATAAAAAATAAATGAAGAAAGAAACATGACTCTCGGCTCCAAAGTTCAAATCAATAGTAATAACCGCTTCCTCGTATCCTCAGTTTTATAAAAAAAATCTCGTTCGAATTCAATCTAATGGCGGCCACAAAACTCCAATTCACGTTCTTTATCTCCTCCTCATAAATACATTCACGAATCTAATTAAAAAATGATGATGATGACCTAAGTCGATTTGGGGAAGGGTTTCATCGGCTGCGTGCACGATAGGTGGAGCTCCGGCCGATGCGGCGCAAACTCAGGGGGCTCGCGATGGCGATTCACTTGTGGGAGGGTTTGAAGAGAGAGCGACAGATCTACGGGAGTCTCGAAGTCGTTGTGATGTTCGATGTCGCATGTAGTAGGTGGGCTGTTGGCGAGTAGATGGCGGTAGCAGGAAGAGTCGAAGTCAATTTCGACTTCGAAAGAGAAGTTCATGGCGATCGAGGCAAGCACGTTCAAGAGCTCGGTGAGGATTTTGGATCGATCAATGTCGAAGTTGAATTGTTGCCGGGCCCAACGTCGACGACAAGCCACCAGTATCGAAGCAGTAAGGTATTCATTTTCTATTTTTAATGATGTATATATATGTATATGTACAGAGTAGAATTTTAAATACAGATTGAGATATATATATATACACAAAAACCTATTTTAGTTTAAATGTATATAGATAGACAGTAGATATTTAAAAATATATATATAGTGTGGAAATTAAAACTTATCTAACTATTTGGTCACTAGAAAATAATTTACAAAAAGAAAATTAGTTTAAAATAAATTATTAATTAAATTATAAAATGGCAATTAATTGTTCGATTTGTTCGAATATTAATAAAAATCATATAATTGTTTATACAAGGTCTAATACTATGAAGAAGAAAAGGTAGGGAATGGATTAGATTGCAAAACCAAAACAAAGGTGAGATCTTCTCACTCAATCGAATTGCTTTGTTTAATTTAAATAGTTAAATTCTAATTGTTGAATGTGCTTGGATAAATTTGATGATTTATCTATTGGGTGTTATAATATATATAGTAGTGTGTGTATATATATTGGAGTGATTGATTTCCTGCATTATATAGCGGATGAGACCCTATGCGCCGCATCATAGCGGACGAGATTATATAACCCCATATACCGCGATATTCCACCTCGAAGTGGAATTGGTATTTTAATTGTTGTGCTAACATCTGTAGACGTAGGGAAACGGGTTGGAGGGATCCAGCTAGATTCCTCAAATCATTTGAATCTATTTCATATATTGTGATGTGATTTATTTATAATCTGTGAATGACTATATTGGTGATTAAAATTATTGAAGGCTATGGTTTGGCCAAATATATTTTGGTATTTTAAAATACCAGAATATAAAAGATTGGTTTTTTTGAAAGGAAGTTGAAGTAAATAATTTTAAGTAAATTAATTTTAGAAAATTGGATAAATTAAAAGAAGGAATCTAAAAAGGGCAAAGGTTGATTTTTGAAATCCTACTGAATAAATTCCAAGTATGGGGAAAAGATTTTAATAAATGGAAGGAAGTGGATTTTGAGTAATATTGTTTAAAAGTTGAAGAATTTATTTAAAATTCAGATTTTAAATAGTTTGGGAGAAATAAAGGAATTTATTTCAAAAGGTAGTAAATTTTGGAAATCAATTTGGAATTTGGTTTGGTGTTTTGAAAATAAATTTTGGAAATCAATTTGGAATTTGATTTGGTGTTTGAAAATAAATTTTGGAAATCGATTTGAAAATCTTATGTCAGTGGATATTTGGAAATTTAAATTCATAATGGGAATTTATAAAGGAATGGGTAATTTGTTTTGAAAATAAATATTGGTTTATTTTTAAAAGTGTGGAAAGAAAATTTACATATTTGGGATATAAATTGAAATAAATCGAGAAGGATTTATTAATTGATTTAAATGGACTATTTTGGAATGGAAAGTGTATTTTCTTTGGAAAGCCGAGTATGTTTTCAAAGTAGTTTTCAAATATAAATTAGAAGTTCTAAAGTTGGTTTTAAAAAGAATTTTTTTGGAGAAATAATTTTCTTAAATTAATTTTGAATTTTTAAAGTAAATATTTATTAAGTTAATTATAGAAGTGATTATTTTAAAGATTTAATTGGTATTTGATTTAGGAAATGGTTATTTAAATACTTACACTCTATCTGATAATTCTATTTTAAAAAAAAATTGGGCTTAAGTTTTAGATGAGATATTAGAAAAAATTTCATAACTAATATTTTAAATTAAGTGTTTAAAAATAGTTTTCATTTTAAGTGTTTCCAAGTATATTTTTGGATAAGTGATCTAAATTATTTTAAAGTATTCGGACTCGGCAAATTTTCAGTGGAAATAAACAATAATTGGAAATTTATTCCGTGAAAGGAAGGTGATTTGAAAATTATTTTAAAAAGGGTTGAAGTGTGGAAATATATCTTGCGAAGATATTTTGAAATCAATAATCTGGGGAAATTATTTAAATTTGATGGTTGTTATAAATGTTTTTAGGTAGTAAAATAACCGACTATCAATATTGGCCTTTAAACGGCACTTGAATTTCGATGCGACCGTGGGTCGGATTCCAAATGATTATCCAAAAACTACATCGAATCTTAGTGATGGATCTTTTGTTTAAAAGATCAAAGTGAAAATTTGTTGTGACTTACTTGAAATCTGAATGTAACCACTTATTTTTAAAATTAGCGCTCATTATCGGATTAACCGGGAGAGGACATTGAGTCATAAAACCCATTCAGAATAAATGATACGATGAAATGGGATTGCATGTGAAGATGGTGTTGAAGACCGGGTATTTTTGAAAACAAAAGGATTACCTGTCGAATGTCTCTGCACCGAGTTGCTCCGGTATAGAGATTTATATCACCCTATGTGATGGGGAGTCCGGACATGATTAGTGAATATCCGGATTTGCATGGACTTCTTTCCATAATTGGAGGAAGTGCCTTCGGTTCCATTCAGACCCAGGATGGACTTGTATAGATGTATGTCTGACGTTACACTTTGAGATGTAAAGTTGGTTTCTACCAAATACATTTCTCTTGGTGACGAAGAATTTATTCTCTTTGCTTAACACCCTTCTCTGAGACGTACGAGCTTAGAGGTTATGTAGTTAATGGTTACTAGTGATATATTCCCTATTTGGTAATGTGGCATGCTAAGTGTTGATCATTTGTTGATCGAATCATGGCTTTTGTGAAAAGCGTAGCATTGTGGACGATACTTCGTCGGACCTCACATCTAGGAAATGGTCGAAACAGGAAGGATGCGGCAAGGTTATGGGGATCGCGCCCCTCAAGGTATGTGCATTTCCTTCTGGATAAAAAGTGGTATCTAATATGGAGCCAAGGTATTTATCTTGTGTGGTTAAAAAGTGGTATTCTGGTATGGATCCCAGATTATTTACTTATGTGGTTGTTGGTTGTTGAGGTGCCTCGATAAAGGTTGGTCTAGACCGAGGGATGGCATACTCATGACAGTTAGTTACCTAGTTACAGAGGTAACTAGGCCTTGTGTTGGCAGAGAGCTGGTTAAGTTCGCGGGGCGTCCCTCAAGAGTCGTACCCATTCGGTGAAGGAGGTTCCTTAGCCTTGACCAATTGTTGGAAATCCAATCACCTAATACGAGCCCTTTATGATTGCAGTTGTATAACCTGCCACCTTAGGTGGTAGCTATAGTAGGCATAATATAATGGTATGTATGCTGGCTAAGATTAGTATTATACTTTCGAAATGTTTTCCACACTATGCACTAATAATAATATTAAAAAGGATTTTCGCATATCAAGCATGTTTGACTATCATAAGGAGAAATCTCCTCCAAGTGTGCGATTGCATTGTGTGTGCGCCGGGAGGCCTTATGGTAGTTTCATTTTCCAAAAGAATGAATGGATTTCTTTTCCTTTTCTTTAAGCAAATAACTGTTTTAAGATATCACACCAGTTCCATGAGTGACTCGGAGTTTATTGTTCCCTTTCTAAACTCCGAGTGCCCATAATTTTCCACACGGGCAACCTAGAGTCAGAGTATTAGTTGTTTTGGAGCGAAGTCAGAATAGTGCTACGGAGATCAGGAGACAAGCTCGATGGCGAGACGTATCACTTGTATTATGAATTATCCGCTGCGTATGGGTTACTACAAGTTCAGTTTTCATATGGACAAGCTGTTATAAATGCCTAGTGTCGTGATTTGTTGTTGTTGTACTCTGATATTGTAATTTATAAACTGATATAGTTCTTTTGTTTTAAAGATTATTCATTTATCTATTATATATTGTTCCGCTGCGAATGTGAGATTTTGAGATTGTTTCTGTTTTCTTCTTCTACCTTCTTCTTCTTTAACCCTAACAGTTTGATTTTCCGGCATTCGATTGTTCGACATTTAATGCAGTGGACGTATAGATGTCGACTTTCGGCCGTCTAAAAATCGGGTCATTACAATATGGTAATAGGGCAATTGGTTAGGCGATAACCTTGGCTCTGTTGGGGATTACTCATTAGAGATAGAGTCGGTAGCACTCTAGAATGAGTTTGAGTGTATTAATAGGTATGAGTGCGTACTTGTTAGTGAATATAAAATTGTTTTATATTGTGTTGATTGGTTTGTCGAGTGGTATATGGATTCTGGTTAATACGAGTAATTAACGTTATTGATAGGGATCTCTAAACAATTGTACAGAACAATTTGACACGATATTGTTTTAAATAGGGTAAATGAAAAAAATTTACCAAAACTATTTTCGTATATAAAAGGAAATAATCTTTGTAACTTATTATAGTATATGGTTGCTTGATTGTTAGGAAGTGATAACATTAGATTATAATCATTGTCGTGTAAAAATTGAATAAGAAGTTGAAATCATAACCAGAAGCAAAGAAATAAAATCATATATACAAATAGGATTTGTAGATGTAAATTATAAATGTGATTTATAATTTGAAATAGAATTCCAGAGAAATATTATAAAATGTTTTTGATAGGATTTGAAATTTGAAATTTTGGGAAAATTTGAAATTCCTTTGGTTTGAAAATGGTTCTCAAAGGTTTTGGAAAAATAATGGTGATATTATTTGGGAAAATATTTTTGAATTGGATATGAAATCTAGTGGGATTTGGAATTTAAAAATATTTGGAAAAATATTTTAAGGGATAAAAGCACTACACTCTTTTCGGTCGCTGGAAAATTATTTCGGTGATGACTGCAGCATCATCGGTGTTCATTTTCGAGTTTCCAGGAGTGGAATTGCTGTCGAATTGTTTTAAATAAAAGTTGTTCGCAAAAATGGGTTTGGGTTTTGAGATTCAGAAGATAATTTGAATTGATTTCAAAAATGGTTTTGAAATGTTGGAAAGACTCTGGAATCCTATTTAAAATATTTATGGAATCATAAGAGGTTTGATAATTTATTAAATTTGGAAATTTGCTTGGAATGGAAATAAGTAGGCAAACTTATAGAAGTTAAAATTTGAATTAAATTGAAGTGTAACTGAATCAAGTAAGATAAAAGTAAATAAGCTTAATGAATGGCTATTGTGATAGGATTTACTAAGTGTGGAATAAATTTGTAAATGAACAAATGGATTTACATTTCTAAGCAAATGAAATTGGAAACTGGATATTGGAGTTAAATTAGAATTGTGTGATATGTAAAGTTAGTCAAGTTGGACTAAATAAAACCAAGTATTGAAATCAAAATTAGTAAGTAAACTGATTGATTTAAATGGTAAGCAAATGAATTAAAATTGAATTCATATGGAATTGGAAATCCAATTTAAATATAAGTAGATACAAACCAAAGCGGTGAATTGAAAATAAATATAAGAAGTATATAGAATATTTATATTGGGCCTAAGAAATGGATGGTGAAATTCTTAAGTAAATTTGGTTTCGGGAAAAATATTCAGAGTTTAAAGGAAAATTATATTTATATGGAATTGGAACTCAAATATGAATAAAAGAAGAGGGAAT
This sequence comes from Allium cepa, assembly GCA_030765085.1. Taxonomy (NCBI): domain Eukaryota; kingdom Viridiplantae; phylum Streptophyta; class Magnoliopsida; order Asparagales; family Amaryllidaceae; genus Allium; species Allium cepa. The sequence continues at coordinate 885,130,431 of CM060937.1, read as the reverse complement.
TGATATAGCTAATAATCAATTGAAATAAATACGTAGGAGGTACGTATATTATTTTATTCGCATAACGATTCGATCCAGAATTCGAGCACGGAATTACGAGATAATTATATCGATACGAGTTAGGATTTTTCACTCGATTTTCGACGGCGAACCTGGATATGGATTTTTGGTTGATTCTGAAAATTCTCTATCATAGTTTACGGCTATGCAAGGAGAATGATGGTTTCTGATCAAGAAACCAGATTTGAGTCCGCATTAGGACGTCGGGTGGACGATACTGGTTCGGAAGTGAAATTATGTGATCGAGTGAGCGATCGGACTTGATATAGCGTACAAATGATATAAGTGCATCGTACAGACTTGAATGAAATAGATATTGAAACCTTTTATAAAGAAATGTGCAAAATGATTTTTAATGTCGTAGTTGGATATTATTGTTAAGTAGGATATACAAGTGTTATAAAGGAAAAGGAAATTGGGATTTTAATTTCAGAAGATAAATGAAATTTCTCGTCAATAGGTATGTATTCAAATTTTTGTATGAAATTTGATTATTTTTCGGTTTAGCCACTTGGCCTTTTGTTTTCATTTGAAATTTGGGGGCCCGCGGTGGCATTTTATAGTCGTACCGAGCTAGCCGCGCAAAGGAGACACTGGCGGAATTTTTCAAAAATTTAGGGAGTTAGAAAATTTTTGATAATTTAAAATTTGAATTTAAATTTAAATCTGAATTGTTAAGAAAATAATATTGTTTGGAACTTATGGTTAAGGTTGGAAAGTTAGTAAGAATGATAATGTCTGTAATAAAAAATTGTTTTGGAAAGTTGAAACTGTTTGGTTTTGGGAAAATAGTAAACGGGTATTGGATCATTCTTCTTAACTAATAATTTCGGGATGAAATTCTTTTAAGAGGGCAAGAATGTGACGACCCAGAATTTTTGATATTTTAATTTGGAATATTTAATAGACTTTAAATGTTCGGATGTTAGCTTAACTTGAATTTCAAATACCACCTTTTATTTGGCAAATAAATTATTGAATTTAATAATAGGAAATTGAGTAAAATGTTGTATCTTCAGTTTTGAGCTTGTTAAAAATAATTTGAAGGCTTGTAAAATCTATATTAATAATACTGAAGATAATAGAACTTTTAAAATCAAGTGTAAAAGTGTTTGTTTAATTTGGAATTTATATCGTTTAAATCGATATTTAAAAATAGCCTTCCGAGGCACAGTCTCGGAATTCGATGAAACCAGATCCATTGGATCCGTAATAGTGTATTATTATCTAATTTCAATTTTTTTAGCATTCGAAGTTGTCATGTGGTCGTATGATTGATAAACGCGCTGAAATTTATATCGAAATTTAAAATAAATAACTGGTCCAAAAAGCTATCTTCTCCATACGATCGAATTTGGACTCAAAACCTTTTCCATTGCGTTCGAAATAGGGGTATAACATTATAAACGCATAGCGGCATGCCTCGATAGGAGATCGAGATTTTTTGGCTTCGTTTTCTCAACAATTTAAATTTTAAATTTAAATTTTAAATATTATATGTATGTGGTAATGATTTCATAGGTTATACATGTATCTCCCGTTCATACACTTGGCCTTTTATTTCTTTCTTCTCTTGACACGCGTTCATTGGAAAAAAAATTGAGCAAGTAAAATAAAAAATGAACAAACAAAGAAACATAACTCTCGGTTTCAAAATTCAAATCAATAGCAATGGCCGCTTCCATATATCCTCAGTTTTATAAAAAAAATCTCGTTCGAATTCAATCTAATGGCTGCCACAGAACTCCAATTCACGTTCTTTCTCTCCTCCTCATAAATCCATTCGCCAGTCTAATAATAAAAAAAATGATGATGATGACCATAGTCGGTTCGAGGAAGGGTTTCATCGGCTATGCACGCGATAGGTCGAGCTCCGGCCGATGGGCACGAACTCAGGGGGCTCGTGATGGCGATTCGCGTATGGGAGGGTTTGAAGAGATTGCGGCAGATCTGGGAGAGTCTCGAAGTCGTTGCGACGTTCGATGTCGCGTGTAGTAGGGCGGGCTGTTGGCAAGTAGATGGCGGTAGCAGGAAGAGTCGAAGTCAACGAATTCGATAGATAAGTTTGTGGCGATCGAGGCAAGCTCGTTCGAGAGCTCGGTGAGGATTTTGGATCGATCAACATCGAAGTCGAACTGTTGTCGAGCCCGAAGTTGACGGCATGCCACCAGTATTGAAGCAGTAAGGTATTCATTTTCTATTTTTAACTATGTATATATGTGTTATATGTACAGAGTAAAATTTTAAAAACAGATTGAGATATATATATGTACACACAAACCAATTTTAGTTTAAATGTATATGGATGGCAGTAGATATTTAATATATATATATATACATATATGTATATTGTGGAAATTAAAACTTATCTAACTGTTTGGTCACTAGAAAATAATCTACAAAAAGAAAATTAGTTTAAAATAAAATATTAATTAAATTATAAAATGGCAATTAATTGTTCGATTTTTTCGAATATTAATAAAAATCATATAATTGTTTATACAAGGTCTAATACTGTGAAGAAAAAAAGTTGGGATTGGATTGGATTGCAAAACAAAAACGAAGGTGAGATCTTCTCATTCAATCGAATTGCTTTATTTAATTTAAATAGTTAAGTTTAAATTGTTGGATGTGCTTGGATAAATTTGATGATTTATTTGTTGGGTGTTATTATATATAGTAGTATATGTTTATTGGAGTGATTGATTTCCCGCATTATATAGCGGATGAGACCCTATGCGCCTCATAATAGAGGATGAGATTATATAACCCTATATACCACGATATTCCACCTCGAAGTGGAATTGGTATTTTATATTGTGCTAACATCTGTGGATGCAGGGAAGCAAGTTAGAGGGATCCAACTGGATTCCTTAAATCGTTTTAATTTATTTCGTATGTTGTGATGTGATTTATTTATAATATGTGAATGATTATATTGGTGATTAAAATTATTGAAGGCTATGGTTTGGCCAAATATATTTTGGTATTTTAAAATACCAGAATATAAAAGATTGGATTTTTTGAAAGGAAACTGAAGTAAAGAATTTTAAGTAAATTAATTTTAGAAAATAAATAAATCAATTTGGAATTTGATTTGGTGTTTGAAAGTAAATTTTGGAAATCGATTTGAAAATCGTATATCAATGGATATTTGGAAATTTAAATTTACATTGGGAATTTATAAAGGAATGGGTAATTTGTTTTAAAAATAAATATTGGTTTAATTTTTAAAAGCGTGGAAAGAAAATTTACGAATTTGGAATATAAATTGAAATAAATCGAGAAGGATCTATTAATTGATTTAAATGGACTATTTTGGAATGGAAAGTGTATTTTCTCTGGAAAGCCGAGTATGTTTTCAAAGTAGTTTTCAAATATAAATTAAAATTTCTAAAGTTGGTTCTAAAAAGAATGTTTTTGGAGAAATTATTTTGTTAAACTATTTTTGAATTTTTAAAGTAAATATTTATTAAGTTAATTATAGAAGCGATTATTTAAAGATTTAATTGGTATTTGATTTAGAAAATGGTTATTTAAATAATTACACTCTAACTGATAATTCTATTTTTAAAATTTGTTTCAGGCTTAAGTTTTATATGAGATATTAGTATAAAAATTTCATAACTAATATTTTAAATTAAGTGTTTAAACATAGTTTTCATTTTAAATGTTTCCAAGTATATTTTTGGATAAGCGATCTAAATTATTTTAAAGTATTCGGAATCGGCAAATTTTCAGTGGAAATAAACAATATTTGAAAATTTATTCCGCGAAAGGAAAGTGATTTGAAAATTGTTTTAAAAAGGGTTGAAGTGTGGAAATATATCTTGCGAAGCTATTTTGAAATAAATAATTTAGGAAATTATTTAAATTTGATGGTTGTTGTGAATGTTGTTTGATAGTTAAATAACAGACTATCAATATTGGCCTTTAAACGGCATTTGATCATTCGATGCGACCGAGGGTCAGATTCCAAATGCTTATCCGAAAACCACATCGAATCTTAGTGATGGATCTTTTGTTTAAAAGATCAAAGTGAAAATTTGTTGTCACTTACTTGAAATCTGAATGTAACCACTTATTTTTAAAACAAGCGCTCATTATTCGGATTAGCCAGGAGAGGACATTGAGTCATAAAACCCATTCCGAATAAATGATATGACGAAATGGGATTGCATTTTAAGATGGTGTTGAAGACCGGGTATTTTCGAAAATGAAAGGATTACTTGTCAGATGTCTCTGCATCGGGTTGCTCCGGTATAGAGATTTATATCACCCTAACTGATGGGGAGTCCGGATGTGATAAGTGAATATCCGGATTTACAAGGACTTCTTTCCTTAATTGGAAGAAGTGCCTTCGGTTCCATTCAGAACCAGGATGGACTTGTATGGATGTATGTCTGACGTTACACTTTGGGATGTAAAGCTGGTTTCTATCAAATGGATTTCTGTTGGTGGCAAAAAATTTATTCTCTTAGCTTAACACCCTTCCCTGAGATGTACGAGCTCAAAGGTTATGTAGTTGGTGGCTAAGTGTTGATCATTTGTTAATCGAAGCATGGCTTTTGTGAAAAGTGTAGCTTTGTGGACGAGACTTCGTCGGACCTCACACACCGGAAATGGTCGAAACAGAAATGATGCGGCAAGGTTATGGGGTCGTACACCTCAGGGTATGTCCATTTCCTTTTAGATAAAAAGTGGTATCTGATATGGAGCCCAGATATTTAACTTGTGTGGATAAAAAGTGGTATTCTGGTATGGAGCCCAGATTATTTACTTATGTGGTTGTTGGTTGTTGAGGAGCCTCGTAAAGGTCAGTCTAGACCGAGGGATGGCTTACTCATGACAGTTAGTTACCTAGTTATAGAGGTAACTCGGCCTTGTGTTGGCAGAGAGCTGGTTAAGTTCTCGGAGCATCCCTCCAGAGGCGTACCCATCGGTGAATGAAGTTCCTTAGCCATGACCATTTGTTGCAAAACCAATCACCCAACCTTTACGATTTGTGACGACCCTGAATTTCTAACAATGTAATTTGGAATAATTAATTGATTTTAAATATTTAAAAGTTAATTTTTAACTTGAATTCAAATAATATCATTATTATTTAGCAATTGAGTTATTGGATTTAATAAATTGAAATTGGGTGAATTATTGAATCTGGAATTTTGAGCCTGTTTAAAATAATTTGATGGCTTATAAAATTTACAATGATGATACTGAAGATAATAGAATGGTTGAAATTTAATTTAAAGGTGTTTTGTTCAATTTTAATAATATATCGTTTCAATCGATATTTAAAAATAGCCTTCGGAGGCACAGTCTCGGAATTTGACGAAACCTGTTCCATGTGATGCGTAATAGTTGGTTATTATCGGATTTCAATTTCGTAGCAATCGGAGTTGTCGTTTGACCCTGACAGTTCAAAACGCTTAGAAACTATTTTAATCGATTTAATTTAAATTTGATCGTTTTCTTTTGTAACTCGCACATACGATCAAATTAGCCTCCGAAACACGTTTTATTGTGTTCGGAATGCGGGTAAAACCTTACAATCACCTAGCGGCATTCCTTAAGAGGAGTTCAAAATTTTAAATGGCAATTAACGAGACGTTTTGAATGTTTTATAATATAATATAACTTGAAGTCAACAAGTCAAGATATTTTTATTGACAACACACGTGTACTCGAGAAGCTTCCCCAAATCGATATTTATCTCTGTCCCCTCTCTAATCTTCAAACAGAAATCCGAACTTGAAAAAAAAATGGAACAAATGAAAAAGAAAAGGGAGATCTGTCTTCGTCCAAATCAATTTGAAGCAACCCTTGCTTCAGTTATCTTCTTCCCTCTTTCAATCGAAATCCTTCAGTATAAAAAAACAATTCGATGAAGTCGAGATCAAATCAATCGCGATGCCTCATGAGGCATGAGCACGAGAGTGGCGGCGCAGCTCTTGGAAGCGTACGAGGCGACGTGAGGTGGTGGTACAGTTCATGATCTAGTGTTTCGGGTTATTGTTTACGCCGCATGTAGGTTGGCCAGGATGGCGCGGCTGAGGGGGTCGCGGGTCGGAGACTCGTAGGTGATGGTTGCAGTGCAGATGAGGGATGGCGGTGGATGTATTGTGGTTAGTGGTGATAAGTGCGAGCTCGTTCGCAATGATGTAACTCATGAAAACAAGCTGGGCTGGCGTCGACAGTTGGGTGTCGTAATATAGAAGCTTGGTTGGAGCGATATGGGCTAGCGGTAGCATAGTTTGTGGCAGAGGATGACGTAGGGTTCATTTTCGAGGCTCGACGCAGCTGGCAGCGAGGAGCTGTGTTCTTCAATTCCAAATCGTTGGCTATTCCATGGGCTAGTTCGACGCTGTAGGGTGTTCGTGCGCGAGTGTTGTAGCGGGAGGAGGAGAGCAGTGAGGTATTGTTTATTTTAATTTTGAATTAATAATTATTTACACTTATAGATTTTAAAGATAATAATAATGTAGATTTAGATAGCTAATAAGTTTATAATCTATTCATACGAGGTTCAAATCTATGAAAAACAAGTCGAGTTTGGCTCATAGCGATGGAGTGGAACGAATTTGCAAATTTAAAGATAATCAAAGGTGTGTAAATCTCACTCTGTTGGATTTATATTTAAATTTAATGGTTAAATTTAAATAATTGGTTGGATGAATAAATTGATTGGATGTGCTACTGATGATGATGTGACTTTGTTTTGGTTGAATCTCGAGTTAATTGTGGTTGACTCGAAGTATTCGGTTTTTTTTAAATCGTTATAGATTTAAAGTTATAAATAAGAAAATGATTTCATTCTAATGTTGTTAAGGGCTTAATGATTTCTGATTCATCAAATTAATCGTTTAATTAAAATGGATAATTAATTAATTCAATTAATTAATGATTTGGGTTGATTAATTTAGTAATTAAGGATTTGAATTAATTAATGAAGGTTTAAGCTCATTTATTAAGTTTAATTAATGTAGAATAATCAATGAATGTCTTGATAGGTTATTACTTAATGAAATTAATAAAATATAATTACTTTGTGAAATTAATCGAGAGATTAATTAAGATAATTAATTAAGGAGTAATTAATCTAATTAATGAAGTAAATAACAAGGTAGATAATTACATGTTGAGGTGAATCAAAAGTGATTAATATATATATATGGTTTAATAAATGATTAATTATTTAACGTAATTAAATTAGATGAGGATGAATTGAAATGTAAATGGAAAATCATAATTTATATAATCAATGACGTAATAAAAGATTGATCAAGTAAGATTAATAAATCAAAAATAAGTGATTTATGAGAAATTAGACAATAAGTAATTAAGGATAAATGAAATTAATATAGTTAATTAATTTATGAGGTAATTAAAGATTACTTATGGATTTTGGTTAAGAATAATTAATATTGTGATAATTAATTAAAGATAATTACTTGAATGCAATTGAAAGATAATTAATCCAGTGTGATTAATTAAAATGAATAATGAATGGTTAATTAATTAATTGATTTTACATTAATTAATATTGAATGAAGGAATCTAAGTGGATGAGGTTAGTAATTCAATCAAGATTAATTTAATTAATTTGGAAGTGATTAAGCTTTGCTTATGGATGATTGAATGGTATTGAATGCTTTGAATGAGTTGATATCTCTGATATGAAATGTTATGTTTTTCATTTGGATAACTTGGGATAGGATGGCTTGAGACTCGAAGAGACCGGGGTCGGGTATTAGGAACTACCCGAAACCACTTCAAATTTTTATAAATTGATTCGTGAAATCAATAGGCTGGAATGAAATGATTTAAGTGAATTGGATTAATTTATCTAAGTTTGGTACTTAGAAATTGATATGTGAAATAAGTGTTGTCTATAGCGAATTGTGAATTGGTTAAATTGATATAAGTTATCTCGGGTTTATATAAGTTGTTTGCTTTGGTATTCCATGTTAGTTAGGTTTACTCATGCCGGTTTCCAGCCTGACCCGGGTGTTACTTTGGTGTAGTGCTTGGGTCAGACCGAGTATTACAAACTTTCAGGTATGTACGTTCTGGAGCTAAGGAGGCGAGCTGGATGGCAAGAGCGTATAGAATATTTCCGCTGTATTTATATTATTGTATATCTGAGACATGATGATTTTGTATATTCAGTGACTGTATATAATGTGTAACTCTGATGTATAAAAATGTAATCGACAGATGTGATATTCTTTTAAAGACTGTTATTATTTATTATTATATTTTATCCGCTGCGAATGTGAGATGTTTGGTGTTTCTGTTCTTCTTCTTCTTCTTCTATCTCTTTCTTCTTTTAACAACTATCTGAAATTTTCGGGTTCGGAAATTTCAGGTTGTTACACAATTGCAGTTCTATAACGTGCCACCTCAAGTGGTAGCTATAGTATGCATAATATAATGGTATGTATGCTGGCTAAGATTAATATTATACTTTCGAATTGTTTTCCACACTATGCAATATTATTATTATTATTAAAGAGGATTTTCACGTATCACGTATGTTTAACTATCATAAGGAGAAATCTCCCCCAAGTGTGCGATTGCATTGTGTGTGCGCCGGGAGGCCTTATGGTAGTTTCATTTTCCAAAAGCATGAACGGATTTCTTTTCCTTTTCTTTGTGCAAATAAATGTTTTAAGTTCTCACACTAGTACCATTACTGACTCGGAGTTTATTGTTCCCTTTCTAAACTCTGAGTGCCCATAATTTTTCACACGGGCAGCCTAGAGTCGGCTTATCAGTTGTTTTGGAGCGATGTCGGAAAAGTGCTGTGGAGATCAGGAGACAATCTGGATGGCGAGACATATCACTTATTATGAATTATCCGCTAGGTATGGGTTGCTGCAAGTTCAGTTTTATATGGACAAGCTGTCATAAATGCCTAGTGTCATGTTTTGTTGTTGTTGTACTCTGATATTGTAATGTACAAACTGATATAGTTCTTTTTTTTTAAAGATTATTCATTTATCTATTATATACCTGCGAATGTGAGATTCTGATATTGTTTCTGTTTTCTACTTCTACCTTCTTCTTCTTTTACCCTAACGGTTCGGTTTTCCGGCATTCGATTGTTCGGCATTTAATGCAGTGGACGTATTGATGTCGACTTTCGGGCGACGAAAAATCGGATCCTCTAAATGCAGTCCAGGGTACTGTCTTCATATCTGTAACGACCCGATCTTTCGACGTCTAATAGTCGAAATCAATACGTCCATTGTATCAAATGCCGAACAATCGAATGTCGAAAAATCGAACCGTTAGGGTTAAAGAAGAAGAAGATAGAAGAAGAAATAGAAACAATACCAGAATCTCACATTCACAGCGGAACAATATATAATAGATAAATGTATAATCTTTAAACAAAAGAACTATATCAGTTTATACATTACATCATCAGAGTCATATACAGCACAACAAAACACGACACCGGACAATTATGATAACCTGCCCATATGGAAACTGAACTTGCAGCAACCCATACACAGCGGATAATACATAATATAAGTGATACATCTCGCCATCCAGCTTGTCTCTTGATTCTCCACAGCACTTTTCTGACTTCGCTCTAGAACAACTGATAATCTGACTCTAGGCTTCCCGTGTGGAAAATTATGGGCACCCAGAGTTTAGAAAGGGAACAGTAAACTCCAGGTCAGTCATGGGATTGGTGTGAGATCTTAAAACAGTTATTTGCACAAAAGAAAATGAAAAGAAATCCATTCATGCTTTTGAAAAAATGAAACTACCATAAGGCCTCCCGCAACATACACAATGCAATCGCATACTTGGGGAGATTTCTCCTTATGATAGTCAAACATGCTTGATACACAAAAATCCTTTTTATTTTATTATTAGTGCATAGTATGGAAAACATTTCGAAAGTATAATATTAATCTTAGCCCATACGTACTGTTAACTCCTCTTCGTTAGCGACCTAAAACCTAAAGATATGGAGCGACCTAACTACAGGAATGGCTTAGCGACCTATAGAAAGTCGCAACCTAACGGTTCAATTGGTAGGCGACCTATCAAACTCAATGGTCTAGTTCACGACCTAACCAGATGAGCAAGCAAGCGACCTAACGAGTCAAAGGATTTAACGACCTAAAGTCTTTATGCGACCTAGTGCCTTCAGTCCTTAGCGACCTAAGAGATGGAGCGGCCTAGCGACTTAAATGATCAAGTGACCTAAAAGTAGTTGCGACCTAAGGGAAGCTGCGACCTACAGAACTTTGCGACCTAAGGGAAGCTGCGACCTATGGAATTCTGCGACCTAAAGGCTCTAGCTATGGCTACAGGAAGGTGTTCACGACCTATGATAGGTCGCTCACGATCTATGATAGGTCGCTAACGACCTAAATACATAGATGAAGAAGCCGCTTTCGTTGGGCCGTAGTGTATTAGGTCGCGCACGACCTAGAACTTAGAGGAAGCACGCATATACTTACAGAAGGGGAGCCAGGGCTTCCTAGGTCGGTGACGACTTACGACCTTACTTAGGTCGGTCACGACCTACGACCTTACTCCGAAAAATGCCTATAAATACGACCCTAGTTCCAACTAGCAAAGGCCTTTTGCTCATTGATTTCAGGCTCCGTTAGTCTGCTGCTTTCCGAACGACTCCAACACTTAAAGCTTTTGAGATACAAAGAACGCCTCAAGGAACTTCATGAAGAAATCATACATGTTCAACATGAGTTCAAAGATTTTGATTGACATTGAAGTTTAGGCTACTTGTTCTAAGTCACTTGAAACTTGAAGTGTGTTGTAATCAAAGTGTAATTGTATCGACTTGTAATCGAATCGTCAATAAAGATATTCAAAGTGGACGTAGGCTCTCTCTAAGGCCGAACCACTATAAAATTGCTGTTGTTTACTACTTTTCTTCTATTATCTGCTTATAATCTGTTCCCGAGTTATCGGGTGGTGCTTTCAAAATTTCCTTTCTCACACCGGGGTGTTAGCGTTCAACTTTTAGCGTTAACATTTTTGGTGCTTTCACTGAGAATCGAACTCAGGTGAATTATCATCATTGCTTCACAAATATTTGTAGAGAGAATCTCCTTGAAAACCAGAAGCTTATCTGAAATCATGGCTCCGGGGAGAAAGAGTAGATCTTTTAGATCTGGGAATGTTCAAGAGGGAACCTCCGCTTCCCCTATACCTAATCAGCCCACTCCATCTGTTGGGGTTACAAAAGCGGAGTTGGATGCTGTAATCTTAGGGCTGAACCAGCAGATAAATGCCCAAAATCCGCAATTGGAAGCTCAGAGTGCCCAAAATGCTCTAATTTTGAATAAGTTGAACGATTTGCTTGGGGCAAACCATCAACCAACAGGTAATGAAAGGAACTTTGCGGGCAACGTTCACGATAATGAAGAAAGGAATGCTCCTGAAAGGGTTGCTAGCCCCTTTGAGCAAACACTTCCTGAGGTTGGTGGATCCAGAACTCGACATGATGAGGAGTATCTTTCTGGAATGGTCCGACAAATCATGAAAGAGAGTATGCAGAGGGTTGAAGACGAGAAAGAATGGGGTTTCGCCCCAAGTAAAACTCCATTTACTGAGAAAATCTTAAAGGCTGAGTTTCCAAGGAAGTTTGTCCCTCCAACTATTCCAGCTTACAAGGGGACAAGCGATCCGAACGAATTCTTATACAAGTATGATTGGCACATGACAGGTGCCAGAGACTCTGATGAAGTAAAGTGCCGATATTTTCCTGTATATCTCGAAGGTGTAGCTCTGCTTTGGTTCACCAAGCTTCCAGTCCGATCTATAGATCAGTTTTCTGACTTAACCCGGAAATTCAAGGAGCAGTTCAGACTATATGCTTCAAAAGCTAAGGATATCATGTCACTGTCAAGTTTGGAACAGAATCCAGGTGAATCTATCAGATCTTTCTTGAATCGCTTTAATATAGCACTGGCTGAGGTAGACAATGCAGAGCCACGGATGATATTGACTTATCTGATGAGGGCTATTGACAAGTCGAGCGAATTTGGGAAATGGCTAAACAAGAAGGAACCAAATTCCCTTGAAAAATTCTATAAAAAAGCAGATGAATTCATACGCCTGGAAAGCCGTACTGTACCAGTAAAGGCAGTGTTGGAAAAAGCAGAAGATAACACTGTTGCTCCACGCAAGAATGAATCTGTAGGGCAAAAAAGGGAAAATAACAGTGGGAAGAAACAGAGTAATCTAAAGAAGCCTAGATCCTTCAAGCCATCAAAGTATACTCCTTTGTCAGATACACCGGAGCATATCTACCTTGCCATTAAAGATTATGTTGATTTTCCTAAACCTCCTCCTCTAAGGACCGGGAAAAAGGCTATACAGAGTGGGAAGTTCTGCCGCTTCCATAATCAACCCGGTCACGAGACCGACGAATGCCGCCAGTTGAAAAATCTGATTGAAGAGTTGCTAAGGGAAAACAAGCTGCAGCAATTTGTGAAAAAGAATAGCAACAATCCTGCTTCATCTAGTCAGGGGCAACAAGCTCCGGCTCATCAGCCTAGGACAAGTGAGAAGGCTGCAGGGCATGAATCTGGAAGGCCCGTTATCAATGTCATTACAGAGGGACCTCACCCAGCTGGCAAGAGTTGGGGTGAAATGGAAAGGTATACCCGGGCTTTGAAACATGCACCGGTCGAAGAAGATGTTTTTGTTTTAGAAGACGCTACGCCTCTGAAACAACGAAGGACCTTCAGTGATGATATTGTGTTCAGAGCTAGGGATTCCACGGGTGTTGAGGCTCCTACACTAGATCCCTTAGTCATCTCATCTGGTATCGGACCGGCCATTGTCAGGAGCGTTCTCATTGATTGCGGTGCATCCTGCAATATCCTCTTCAAGAAAACATTCGACCAAATGAAGATCCCTATGGTCGATGTACAAGCCTCATCGCAGAAAATCGCTGGCTTTACTGGGAAGCCAAAGCAACCAATAGGTACCATTGATCTGCTTGTAGAACTTAGAGAGGGAGAAAGGAAAGTAGTCCGCAAGCAAACTTTTGTGATTGTCGACGAATTTTCTGCTTATAATGCTTTCCTTGGTCGTCCAACACTGGCAGCGTTCAAAGCTGTTCTTGCCCCGTGGTGCCTCACTATTAAATTCCCTACAGATAATGGAGTAGGAGTTATAAAAGGGGATCAAAATGTTGGGCGAGAGTGTTATCTGACAGAGCTGCGAGACGCAAGGAAAAGGGAAATGGGAAAGAATGCGGCAACCCCAGTCCGCATCAAAGAAACAGCCTTGTAGCAATTACGGGGCGGACCCTGCACTGGCGAGCATAGCGGGGCACGAAAAGAGATGGATCCTAGAAAAGCCAGTGCAGGGGAGAATAGAGTAGTACCGGTGGAAAGCGACGGTACCGGTACCTGTTGACCCGAAGGACCCAAATAAGGTGTTGAATGTGGGTTCACAGCTTAATGTGTCAATTCGGAATATCTTGATATCTTTTCTGAAAGCAAATCTGGATGTCTTCGCTTGGACTCATGCCGATATGTGTGGAATATCCCCAGAAGTTGCAGTATATGCTCTGAATATTGACCCAAAGTTTACGCCTGTGAAACAGAAAAGAAGAACCCAAGGTCCAGAAAGGTCAGCAGCATTAAAAGAAGAAGTTGATCGACTCATGGAAAATAACTTCATCAGAGAACCTACCTATCCGAATTGGTTTCAAATCCGGTGCTGGTTAAGAAAGCTAATGGAAAATGGAGAGTGTGCATCGATTTTTTAGATCTAAACAAAGCTTGCCCCAAAGATTGCCCATTACCCAGGATCGATCAACTGGTAGATGGAACAGCGGGACATGAATTGTTATCTTTTATGGATGCCTACTCCGGATATAACCAGATCATGATGCATGAGCCTGATCAGGAGGACACGAGCTTTATCACCGATGTTGGTCTTTATTGCTACAGAGTTATGCCCTTCGGACTGAAAAATGCAGGAGCAACCTACCAAAGGCTTGTTAATGCTATGTTCAAACCGCAATTGGGCAAGACTATGGAAGTCTACGTCGACGACATGTTAGAAAAGTCTAAGAAAGAAGTGGATCACATTGAACATTTAGCAGAAATGTTCGCAGTCCTCCGGAAATACAGAATGAAGCTTAACCCTTTGAAATGTTCATTTGGGGTCGAGTCCAGAAAGTTCTTAGGTTTTATCGTCAGCGCTAGGGGCATTGAGGCTAGTCCAGCTCAAATTACTGCCTTAAAAGAAGTCAAAGCTCCTAGAACAAAGAAGGAATTGCAAAGTCTCAACGGAAAAGTCGCCGCCTTGAGTCGGTTCATTTCCAAAGCTACTGATAAATGCATCCCATTCTTTGACGCTCTGAAGAGAGGAAAGAAAAACTTTGAATGGACTCCCGAATGCCAAAAAGCCTTTGATGAGTTGATCCGTCATATGGAAACGCCTCCAATACTTTCTAGGCCCGGCAATGGTGAGGATCTTCTTATATACTTGGCAGTATCATCTCATGCTCTAAGTGCAGCGCTGATACGAGAAGACAAAAGGATTCAACATCCGGTTTACTATATCAGCAAAAGACTCACTGGGGCAGAGCTGAATTACTCCAAGTTGGAAAAACTCGCCTATTGTCTACTGATTGCGTCAAGGAAGTTGAGGCAATACTTCCAAGCTCATCCTATAAGAGTCCTCACTGATCAACCTCTAAAGCAAGTCCTATTTCGCCCTGAAACTTCGGGTCGTCTTCTAAAGTGGAACATTGAACTCAGTCAATATGACATCACTTATCACCCCCGAAAAGCAAATAACGGACAAGCTTTAGCAGATTTCATTGCAGAATTCACAGAAAAAGGTAATGGTGAGGAAGAAACGATCAATGATTCCCCAATCCAGTGGAAGTTATATGTTGATGGCGCGAGGAATGACTACTGTTCTGGAGCCGGGGTGGTACTTGAAACCCCTGAAGGTCGGTCATTATGTTATGCGCTAAGATTGGAATTTCCTTCAACAAACAATGAAGCAGAATATGAAGCTCTCATCGCAGGATTGAAAATCGCTAAAGAGTTAAACATCCGAGCATTGCAAATCTTCAGTGATTCTCAGCTTATTGTTTGCCAAGTCAAAAAGGAATTTCAAACGAAAGGGGGAAATATGCCTGCCTACTTGTCAAAGGCCTGGGAACTTCTGTGTGACTTCGATCACCACACGATAAACCATATTCCTCGAGAACAAAACATGAAAGCAGATTCTCTCGCAAAGTACTCTAGCACCGGCGAAGCTCAATTTCTGGGGTTAGTCCCAGTAGAAGTTCTGTCGGCACCGAGCATTAATGAGATAGACATTGATTGGATCATGAGTATGTCTCAAGAGCAAGAATCATGGATGACTCCAATAACAGAATATCTGCTCAATGGCTCTCTACCAGGGAACTCAAAAGAACGACAAAGCTACTGAGAAAAGCCTCTCGATATATAATCAAGGATGGCCGATTATACAGACGGGGATTCTCAATGCCATTACTTCGATGTGTATCCAGGGAAGAGTCCAAAACAATCCTAGCGGAGGTACAAGGAGGAGAATGTGGTGATCATTCAGGTGGCCAAACATTAGCAAAGAAAATTCTCCGATACGGATATTTTTGGCCAGAAATTAATCGAGATGCTGCAAGCTATTCCCGAAAGTGTGACAGATGCCAAAGATTTGCTAAAATTCCTAGAGCACCTTCTCCTGAACTCACACAGATGGTCAGTCCATGGCCATTTGCAATTTGGGGAATGGATCTCATTGGGCCGCTACCAATTGCCAAATCTGGAATCAAATATGCCATTGTTGCTGTAGATTATTTTACTAAATGGGCTGAAGCTGAACCATTGGCTACTATCACCTCTAAAAAGATGATAAACTTTGTGACTAAAAATATCATTTGCAGATATGGTGTGCCTCAAAAAATAATTACAGATAATGGTACTCAATTTGAAAGTGAAGAATTCTAAGATTTTTGCAAGCGATTCAAAATCCGGAAAAGCTTCTCAGCAGTGGCTCATCCGCAGGCAAACGGGCAAGTGGAAGCCGTGAACAAAATTATTAAGTCAACCATCAAGAAGCAACTTGAAAGAGCAAAAGGTGGTTGGGTCGATAAGCTACCACTGGCACTATGGGCATACAGAACCACTCACAAAACTGCGACTGGGCACACCCCATTTTCATTGGCATACGGGTTAGAGGCAATGATTCCGGTAGAAATAGAGGTCCCTTCACATAGAAGAATCCATTTCAATCAAGCAGAAAATGAAAAGCTACAGCTTGAAGCGCTAGATCTCCTTGATGAAAAAAGAGATGAGGCTAATCTCAGAATTGCAGCTCATCAGCAAAGGATAGCCAGATATTTCAATTCCAAAGTTCACCAACGCAGCTTTGAGATTGGAGATCTAGTCCTGAAGAGAATTATGACAGCGACAGGTGTGTTTGGGCCAAATTGGGAAGGACCATATGTCATAGGTCAGAAGCTTCTTGACAGCACATTCAAACTCACTACTGTTGAAGGAGATCAAATTCCAAGGGCATGGAACAGCAATCACTTGCGTCCATACTTTACTTGAAAATTTTGTTGAAATATTGTAAAAAGAGTTATGAATATATGATTCTTGTAATTGAAAGCAATTGTAAAACTGATGCAAGTAAATAATGAAAGAAAATAAAGTGGATGTAGGCCCAATTTCCTGGCGGAACCACTATAAATCTTGTGTTCCTTATTATTATTACATGTTTGCTTTATTTTCGATATAAAAGTACATAGAATGTATTGCTGAAATGTCGATTTAAATTTTTGCAGACAATGGAAGTGAAACTTGCACATAATAAGACCGAGTGATTCTCGCCAATTTCAAGTCACAAAAGCCCCGAATTCAAATCCTAGATAGGAAGTACTTCAATTGAACGGCCTATGATTTCGACAGAAACGGGCCTTTGCTAATAAATTGAGATCGTTTGAACAAACAAACATCCAATTAAGAAGTTAATGCCCGTTCTCACGAACTTGCCTGACAATGAAGTACACTTCCTTGGATTAAACAAATTAATTGTAAGAAAAGGGAATGAAAGCTTAAAAAAAAATAGAGGATCGCTGAAAAGGCATAAGCAAGTGGACAAGGGAACAACCAAAGCCATCATCGGCAGCACAAGTCCTCTTCAGAGGCACAACTCTTCGGAGGATAAAGACCTCTAATGGGTCATACGCCACAAAAAAGAAAGTTCTCTACTCAACAAAAAAAGATTGGAGGAGTCATGACCCTCCAACCATGAGAGAGTAACTTCCAGGGGATGAAAACCCTCTCTGAGGCACATTGCACCAGGAGTTGAAGTGCAACAGCCGCTCTTCGGAATTTCACTTCACCGGAGTTGAAATGCAAACAAAGAAAAGTCCTCTTCGGAGGCACATTTCACCAGGAGTTGAAGTGCAACAGCCGCTCTTTGGAATTTCACTTCACCGGAGTTGAAATGCAAACAAAGAAAAGTCCTCTTCGGAGGCACATTTCACCAGGAGTTGAAGTGCAACAACCGCTCTTTGGAGTTTCACTTCACCAGAGTTGAAATGCAATCAAAAATAAAGACCTTTCTGGAAGCCCACGTTTCACCGAGATTGAAATAAAACTTCCAAGTGTTGAAACGTGAAAAGGCTTTCTTCAAAGGCACAACTCTTTGGAGGTACACGTTTCACCAAGATTGAAATAAAACTTCCAAGTGTTGAAACGTGAAAAATCCCTCCTCAGAGGTACAACCTCCTCCCAGAGACATAATCAAGAAGAAAGACCTCTTCGGAAGCCCACGTTTCACCGAGATTGAAATAAAACTTCCAAGTGTTGAAACGTGAAAAGGCTTTCTCCAAAGGCACAACTCTTTGGAGGTACACGTTTCACCAAGATTGAAATAAAACTTCCAAGTGTTGAAACGTGAAAAATCCCTCCTCAGAGGTACAACTTTCTATGTAAAAAAAAAAAAAAAATCCTCATGAAGAGCACACTTTAACTTTCAAAGGAAGAGTGATTTACCTATTCTAGAAAATAATCTTCCTCAAAAAAAAGGGAAAGTTAAAGTACCCTTCAGAGGCCCGCTTTACCACATAGAAGAATTCACTTGGTAAAATGCGTACATACGCAAAAGGAAAAAGTGATTTCTTCGAAGGACAAAGCGTATAAACTTATATGAAGGGAGTTGTACTCTACGAAAAATTTCTTCAAGAATGAAATAATTATTCTTCAGAAAATAAGAGTGCAAGTCCCCTCGAAGTATAAAATATTGCAGCAAGCTTATGGTATGGGGGCAACATGGTATAGTTACACATAATATGGTATAGCCACATAGGCAAAAGTAATGCTCAAACAACATACCATAAGCCCGCTGCAATATCATATAAATAAACTTGTGCAAAAATGAATAATAAATGCATTCTCAAATTCAAACAGGAGTTTGTACAAGTAAAGGATCATTTTATTCAATTTTATTGCAGATACAGGTTTCAAAATAAAAAAGCAGGGGCCGGTACCCGCACAATTCTCGACCAGTACATGCAAAAGACAAGAAGCAAAAAACTAGAATCTTCACTTCTTCTTGCCACCTTTGGACCCTTTACCCGGCCGAATGGTTAGCTTTTTAGGTCGATCTGTGGGCATAAGGGAAGAAGGAGAGGGAGGTGCAGCTGGTCCAACTTCCGGTTCCTCCTCAGTAGCAATGATCTTCTTCCCCCTCCTCTTTGACGTTCCGTGCTTCTTTCTCCTCTTTGAGGAAGACTCACTTCCTGGAGTAACAAGAGCAGACAAAATTATGTCATCAGAAGGAGTCCGCTCCGGAGATATCTCACCTCCCTCAAGTCCTTCGTCTTTCTGCTCTTGCGAAGCGGTAGGATCATCTAAGCCATGAAGAGCCTCTATTTGCTCTTCTTGTGACCCGGGCTGTGAGGCAGAAGGAGGAGTCACTTGGAGAGACGGAGGAGGGATAACCGGAGGAGGCGAAGTCTGAAAGATGCTCGGTACTTTCTCTACAGGAGAAAAGAGGATTAAGTCAGTAAAAAGAGGAGAAAAAGGTTCGTCAAGATTCAGAAAATAGTCAAGAAGCTCATTGAACCCATAAGAAACAAGTGAGCAATCTACTTGAGTGAGGTTTACAGTAGCGAGATTAGCGGTGGAGTTACCTGGAGAAGTTGGTTTCTTGACATCAACTTCATAAGCCTGCACGTCAGCACTCTCGTCACCTTCATCTCCACCCTGTATGCTTGTAATATCGGTAGTAACTTTGGTAGGAGATGCAAAATAGGAACTGGAACCAATAATGTTGACTTCGGACGAAGAAGGAGGTTGAACTGGGATAGTTGAAGTATCTTTTCCCAACTGGTCCCCTTCTGTCGCTTCAGTTCTTAATTTAGCAAGTTGTTCCCTTTCTTTGGTGAGAGCAGCGCGAGCGTCATCATCCAAGTAATGCTTTTCAAGGGCTGAATCGTCATAACCAGCACCCTCAGCACCAAGCATATCAAGTGCGGCCTCCCACACTTCAGCTAGAGTAATTTCATACTTGGGACCTAGAAAAGCAAGGCTTCCGCGCCCCAGGACGCTGTGCAAGTAGAAGTCAAATAATGTTGAGCTGATGCTGTTTTTCGTCGCCTCATGAGATTCTTCAGCCGCAATTCTGCCGGCGACGGCCTCATCACGCTCCCTTTCAGCTTTGGAAAGTTGAAGCTTAAGCATTTGAATTTCCGCTTCTTGGGAGTTGTTTTTCTTCTGAAGCTATGCAACATCAGCAACGTGGGTCTCATTAATTCTTTTCTGCACTTCAAGCCTGTCTTCAGCATCCCTTTGGCTGGCATGAGCATCTCTCACTTGTTTTAGGAGCACTTCTTCTTTTTGAGAATAGGAAGTAGAGGAAGCAGCAAGCTCATGTTTCAATTCCTCAACTTTTGCTTCAAGCTCCTCATTGTAAGAAGCAATGCTCCTCATTTCAGTGTCGTGTTGCTCAAGAACCTTTTGCCATTCGGCTTTATCGTTTTTCATAGTGAGCATGGCCTCTATATTGGTGCGGTTAACCCTTTGAAGCTCATCAACAAGTTTTTGCCAGTTCGACATCCTCTCAATATCAAGCTTGACGGCATCGAGATTTCGTAACATGGCAGGCTTGTCAATGGGGACCAAGTCAAGGTCGAACCTTACTCCCTTCAGGCACCATTGAGGAAACCGGCTCTGCAAAGTGGCTGGACCCGGTCCAACTTGAAATTTGGGCCTGCTAATTATCGTTTGAATATCTGCTTTCCCAAGAGAGGGAGAGCCAGAAGGAATGTCGAGCGAGGCAGGGGCAGTAACATTTTCAGGAGTAGTAGAGGCCTGCTTCTCACTATGACAGGCTCGCTTGCTTGAGTCTTCGCCCATGTGACCTTTTCCTCGATCGTCATGGGATTTTCTCTTGTGGGAGTCATCGCCTCTTTGCAAAGAATCGTGGCGCTCCTCCCTCTCTCTTCTTTCACGACGCTCTTCTTCAGTCCTCCTTTCATGAGCCTTTCGGGCAGCCCTCTCTTCATCAGATTCTCTATAGGAGGAGAAGTAGCGCCTGTAATCATATTGGCCACGCCCCCCGAAGCGCTGGAAGTCATTGTAGTAGGATCCACTGCGCCCCATCGGAAGATCTGAAATAAAAAGTTAAGCTTTAGTAGTATCCAAAGTACAGAAAGTCAGAAGCATAAAAGTGCCAGGAATTCCAAGTGTGTGTGATGTGCAAACTACGCGCATCAAACTACGAACCACTCTTTAATTGGGGAGTAGTTGTGGGTGTAATAGTTAATGTCAACTCTTGAGTCGACGGAGACTGTTGCAAAATAGAAGTAGCCTCGACTACTGAAGAAGAAATCCCGGCAGTGATAGGATCGTCTTTAAAGATCTCTTGTGAAGTAGCAAAGAGGTCGCTCAGTCCTTCGAAAGTATCGTCCCTGCTCTGCTTAACAGGACTAGATTTCTCAGCTTTTTCACCAGATTCTTGTGAATGATGGGAAGATCCCTAAGGCTCCTCTTCCTCGATAACCGGGGCATGTTTGTCAGATGGCCCCGCAACATCAACAGAAGTGGAGCACTTCACTAGCGAAGTCTCAGGAGCAGGTCCTTGTGATTTGGATGTGCTAGTAGAAACTGGGGCATCCAACGCTCTAGCTGGGGAATCGGGGACTTCATGAATTTGAGTGGAACGAGAAGAATGTAGAAGCTCAAACCGATGAAGAAGTTCTTCTGTCAATAGAAATTTTGCGCTTCTTTCTTCAGCAGCCACAGTGCTTAGCCTTTCAAAGACTGGCTTATGACTGGAATCTCTAGAAGGAGGAGGAAGTGCTGTAAAAATAAGGAATGGAATCAGCATCTAGCAATACGAACCATGAGAAACTTAGAAAAAATTGAAGAGAGAAGGGAAAGAAGATCTCACTTCCTACTCTCCAGTCTGCGTAAAATCCTACGGGGCGATGAATGTAGAAGAATTGATTCAAAAAACCATGTGCACTCTCCGACAAATCCAAAATTAGTTTGCGGTTCCTCGCACCTCTTACAAGTACAATTGAAGGGTGGTCCTTGTTCTTCGCAAAAGTGCACAAGTAACAGATTTCCTCAAAACTCGGAAGACGGTCAAGAGTTCTCCTGAACAGAACGCACAATCCCATCAAAATGGCATAGCCATTGGGATGCAGTTGGAAAGGAGAGATCGTTAGTCGAAGAAGGATTTGTTGAAGAAATTCATTAAAGGGAGGAATTACTCCACTTAAGCACATTTGGCGATAAATGGCAAAAAAACCGTAAGGTGGTCTATCAGCAAAATCATTTGGTCCAGGGAGTAAAACTTCTGCCTCGGCAATGCCAAATTGAACGCATAATTGATTAAGCACCCGCTGTTTCAGAAGGGTAGGAGTTCTTTCCGGAGGGTTCTCTATTGGAATAGCAATCGGGAAAGCCCCTTCGACGTGTTCTATCATCTCTTCTTGTTGAGACGTCATTCTACATGAGCAACTGGATGTTCAGATGTGAAGGTGCACGTTTCCTAAAAGTGTGAAGTGTTGTGCAAAACTAATAAAAATAACAAGCAAAATAACTGGAATTAAACTAGTTAGCAACTGATCGATTGTGAGATTTCAGGACTTGTTAATTTAAAACTCAAGTGCAGTGTTAATTCAAACAAAATTCTAGCTTTGCTTTAACACTTCATTTGAGTCGGTTGAGCTACAGCATTTCACTCACACAATTCATTTAAGTTGATTATTCTTTATCGACTAATCTGTCATTCGATGTGGGCGGTCAGTGACAGTATATTCGTCCCATTTTTCTACAAATGTCATATTTAGCAGGTTGACAACTTTAAAGGGATCTACAAAGGAGTGCAACAAAATTCAAGTCCAAACAACTCAATCGAATTTTTTCAGAAAAAATTTCACAAGTCCTAGGTCGTCCAACGACCTAGTATAGGTCAGAGCTCCTTTAGGTCGCACTGTGCAAATTAAAGAGGTCCAAAGCAATGCAAATTTATTCAAGTTCTAACTCGGCCACGACCTAAAAACCTATGCTGCAGAAATTAGGTCGTGCAAGTTTTAAGTCGTTCAGCTATCAGTGGGTCGTATGACATTTAGGTTATGCAAGCTTTAGGTCGTTCAGCGACCTAGCGTAGGTCGAAAATTTTCTTTAGGTCTCAAGGGCCCTAAGGTCGTGAAGCATCTTTTGTCACTCAAATTCGTTAGGTCGCCTAACTTCCTCTCTGCACCAGACCCGATAACCCGCCATCAACTACCCGAAGGGATTCATCGTCCTCTCCATGAAATTTACCATCTCTTCATACCACCAGATCATTCCAAAAACTAATCAAAAAATCCCCGATCCATCATAGATTCAACGCATTGCCATGACTTCCTAAATCAGTCAAATGACGACCGAAAATCGATTGCAACAATCACTCGAAATAAAGCGTGATACATGGAGTTGAACTAAGGTCGGAAAGTGGGAATTCATAATTCAACGGCGATTATGGTGGGATGAAGATCAGATTCACTTACGAGACGTAATGATAAAGATGATTCGGTGACTGGATGGGTTGAATTCGCCTTTGGAAGCTCAGAGAATCGTTAATGGCGGTAGGAGGTTAGAGCAATGGAATGAGGAAGAGTTAGCGACCTAATAGATTTATATAAGGCAAAAATGGGAAGACAAATAGGCACGCGTATTGGCACAAGTGTTAGGTCGCTCACGACCTAGCTAAGTCAGGTCGAAGCACGCGACCTATGTCATAGGCCCGTACTTCGAGGGGCAAATGTTAACTCCTCTTCGTTAGCGACCTAAAACCTAAAGATATGGAGCGACCTAACTACAGGAATGGCTTAGCGACCTATAGAAAGTCGCAACCTAACGGTTCAATTGGTAGGCGACCTATCAAACTCAATGGTCTAGTTCACGACCTAACCAGATGAGCAAGCAAGCGACCTAACGAGTCAAAGGATTTAACGACCTAAAGTCTTTATGCGACCTAGTGCCTTCAGTCCTTAGCGACCTAAGAGATGGAGCGGCCTAGCGACTTAACTGATCAAGTGACCTAAAAGTAGCTGCGACCTAAGGGAAGCTGCGACCTACAGAACTCTGCGACCTAAGGGAAGCTGCGACCTATGGAATTCTACGACCTAAAGGCTCTAGCTATGGCTACAGGAAGGTGTTCACGACCTATGATAGGTCGCTCACGATCTATGATAGGTCGCTAACGACCTAAATACATAGATGAAGAAGCCGCTTTCGTTGGGCCATTGTGTATTAGGTCGCGCACGACCTAGAACTTAGAGGAAGCACGCATATACTTACAGAAGGGGAGCCAGGGCTTCCTAGGTCGGTGATGACTTACGACCTTACTTAGGTCGGTCACGACCTACGACCTTACTCCGAAAAATGCCTATAAATACGACCCTAGTTCCAACTAGCAAAGGACCTTTTGCTCATTGATTTCAGGCTCCGTTACTCTGCTGCTTTCCGAACGACTCCAACACTTAAAGCTTTTGAGATACAAAGAACGCCTCAAGGAACTTCATGAAGAAATCATACATGTTCAACATGAGTTCAAATATTTTGATCGACATTGAAGTTTAGGCTACTTGTTCTAAGTCACTTGAAAATTGAAGTGTGTTGTAATCAAAGTGTAATTGTATCGACTTGTAATCGAATCGTCAATAAAGATATTCAAAGTGGACGTAGGCTCTCTCTAAGGCCGAATCACTATAAAATTGCTGTTGTTTACTACTTTTCTGCTATTATCTGCTTATAATCTGTTCCCGAGTTATCGGGTGGTGCTTTCACAATTTCCTTCCTCACACCGGGGTGTTAGCGTTCAACTTTTAGCGTTAACACGTACCATTATAGTATGCCTACTATAGCTACCATGTTAGATGGTAGGTTATACTACTAAAACCGTAGAGGGCTCGTATTGCGTGTTTTGATTTCCAACAAATGGTCAAGGCTAAGGAACTTCCTTTACGAATGGGTACGCCTCTGGAGGGACGCCCCGAGAACTTAACCAGGTCTCTGCCAACACAAGGTTGGGTTACCTCTATAACTAGGTAACTAACTGTCATGAGTATGCCATCCCCCGGCCTAGACCGACCTTTACCGAGGCGCCTCACAACCAACAACCACATAAGTAAATAATCTGGGATCCATACCAGAATACCACTTTTTATCCACAAAATTTAAATTTCTGGGCTTCATACCAGATACCACTTTTTATCTAGAAGGAAATGCACATATCCTAAGGGCCGTGACCCCCATAACCTTGCTGCATCTTTTTCTGTTTCAACCATTTCTGGGGTATGAGGTTCGACGAAGTCTCGTCCACAAAGCTATGCTTTTCACAAAAGTCATGCTTCGATCAACAAATGATCAACACTTAGCATGCCACATTACCAAATTGGGAATATATCACTGGTAAATATCAAGTACATAACCTCTGAGCTCATACGTCTCAGAGAAGGGTGTTAAGCTAAGAGAATAAATTCTCCGCCACCAACAGAAATGTATTTGATAGAAACCATCTTTACATCTCAAAGTGTAACGTCAGACATACTTCCATACAAGTCCATCCTAGGTCTAAATGGAACCGAAGGCACTTCCTCCAATTAAGGAAAGAAGCCCTTACAAATCCGGATATTCCCTAATCACGTCCGGACTCCCCATCACATAAGGTGATATAAATCGCTATACCGGAGCAACTCGGTGCAGAGTCATCCGACAGATAATCCTTTCATTTTCGAAAATACCCGGTCTTCAACACCATCTTCAAATGCAATCCTATTTCATCGTATCATTATTCGAAATGGGTTTTATGACTCAATGTCCTCTCCCGGCTAAACCGTATAATTAGCGCTTATTTTAAAAATAAGTGGTTACATTCATATTTCAAGTAAGTCACAACAAATTTCCACTTTGATCTTTTAAACAAAAGATCCACCACTAAGATTCGATGTGGTTTTCGAATAACCATTTGGAATCCGACACCCAGTCACATCTGTTAACCCACCTTTTGTCAAGACCATAAATAGGCGGATTCAACCTAACTAATTTTATGATTATCGAGGCCGGAATATGATGGATGGTGTTCACTTGGATAGACTATAGGTCGTTCGGTCGGAATGAAGTGGTTTGAAGTATTTGGAATTCAACCTTGTGGCTCGGCCGTTCGGCATGGCAATGTCCGGTCGAGGTATGGAAATTCTGGAAGGTCGTTTGGTTGCGGCTTGGCATTGCCGCTCGGCAATGGATGCCATTCCGCATCAAACCTCGTTCGGCATTGTCGCTCGGCATTAGATGTCGTTCTTGTAACATCCCCGGATTTTAGCCCAGTCTATTTTGATAATTGAATTAATTTTTGAAATTAATTGGTGAATTGAATAGAGTTTTTCAAAATAAAATAATATTTTAATTTATAAATTTAATTGTTGGTTAATTTGAAGATTAAAATAAATATATCAAAAGATTGTAAATAAAATTAATTGATTTGTAATCTAATGGATTTTAAATAGAATTTGATTTGGAATTTAAGAGAAATAAATGATAAATGGAATATAAAAATATATTTTTAAAAAGGTATTTGATTATTTATTCATTCATAAGTACAATTTGATTGTATATTAAATTTTGAATTTGGAAATTTAAAAATAAATGTGTTTGATAAGTAGATTGAAAATAGATTTGAATTGGGAATTTAAGAATAAAATATAAATTGTGTTTGAATTTTAAAATTTAATAAAGATGTATCTTTATTCATATAAATGTATTTTAAGATAGAATATTTGAAAATAGTATTATTATAAACAAATGAAAAATGGATTTGTTAAAATTATATGTACATAACATTTAAACCCATATTTAATATAAATTGGAATTAAACCATTTTAAAATATGATTCCTAATATAAGTTTGTAAATATAAAATAAATTAAGGATTAAAGCATAACTTGTAAATATATTTGAAACAAGGTCTAAACATAAATTAATCACATATTACATTTGTAACCAAAGTAACTACATAAACTAACAATTGTAAGCTTGAGATCACTTGTATTAACAAGTGGAAACAAATAAAATTTCTTTTAATTTAAAATGTATAAAACATACATAAGAAAAATAATGAAAATTTATCTCAAACCTAGAAGCATTTCTGAAATCAGATCAAAAAATTAAAACAATCAAGTTTTGAATCAAATCCAGATCGAAGAAGAAATAAAAGTAAATCTGTAAAAAGATCAACTCAAACAAAAGCTTTGATCTGGGAATCAAAACAGCAAGTTCAAAGTCTTCAAACCTGAGAAATGAAGGAAGCAAACCAGGAAATCAAAAGAAACCTGGAATTGAATCAACATGCAATTCATTTCAAAATCTGGGAAACTAGAAGATCAAAACAAGTTAAAGCAGTTCAAAACTCAATATACAGGCTCTGCTTCACCCCTCAGGTAATTTAAGTAAAACCCCTAATTAAAATTAAAATTTAAAGAAATTTTCGAAGCAATTAAAACATAATTAACCCCATTATTTTTGATCTGAGGGAATATGATCAAAAATAAAGATAAAAAGGGGCAGAACAGTTTAAAAAGGGATTGCATGTTCCAGATTCTCAAACAAAACCATTTCCAGGAAAATGTCTCTGTTTCCTCCCAACCCAAGATGAGCAAACTTACTTAATTTCATTTTTATGTTCCGATGGTTGTGATTGTTGATGTTATGGTATGTTGCCTAACTGTTGATTACACTTGAACGCTGTATATATGTATATTGGTGGGCGAAATCAAATGGTTACACTCATATATGTCTGTTCTTATGGTTACGGGCTTGAAAATTTATTTCAAGAATTCACATCTCATAATCCATATGAATTTGAGTTATGATTATTAAACAAAAGATGATTTAAATAGGATAATATCCATGAAAAAATAAATCCAGGCTTTTGTATTGTGAATCTACTTCAAGGTTGAGGAAAACAGTAGAATTTTAAACTATATCGAAAATTTAGACAAGAGTAATTCATTGTTTCAAATATATTAATTGATTTGTTATCAAAATTTATGAATTTTAAGATTATAATCATAATTTCTAAACACGGGTTTCAAGTGGAATTGTAAGTTGAACGAATTCATTACTTTCGTCAATTGCCAACGACTGACGTGATGTTGAAAGGTCGGATTGCTGTCAATGGTAGCTTGCATGTTGATGGTCGTAGGAAAAATGGTCCAGGATTTTTTATACGTGCCGAGGTGGTTGATCGAAGGGGTTTATGGTTTAAGAACCCAAAATTTGGTCGAGCTGTTCATCGTGCTCGTGTGGCAACATGGGATGATCGGAGGGAATCGCACCGGGGGAAATTGTTTAGGGGTTGTCTAAGAAGCTTTGGTTGTGTTGGCTGGGTCGGCGGTGGACGTGGTTGACGGTGCGAAGTGGATTTTGGTGTTAAGGTTGGGTTCCAGGAAGCATGGAAATGCTCGATTTTGATTTGGAAATATTTTTGGATGTCTGGGTGTTTGGGTAGCTCAGGGGGGCTAGCGTCGACTTGGTGGTGGGTGGCGACTTGATTGATGATGGCTAGGTTGGTGTCCACCGTGCACGCGTGGGTTTGGAGTATCAGGAAGTTGGGGAAGAAGAAGAAGGAATGGAGTTCAAGCGTGCAGGAATGAGAGTTTAACTCGAAGCATGTTTCGTGCATGAGGGGTCGAGCTCGAGTAATCACTTGAGTAAAATATCAGCGCGCCGTGTAGAAGAACTTAGAAAAAAATTTAAAATTTAAAATTTTGGGCACTCTGGTCAGTTTTTGGGAAAGCTCGAAGTAGAGCTCGAGTATGTGGAAGTTTAGCTCGGGTTTTCACTCGGGTTGCCTGGGGATTTTTATACTTCCAGTTTTAAAACTTTAATGAATTTGTTAAATGAATTTCCGAAACTATTCCTTTTTATAAATGATGATTTATTTATTAAGTAGAATGTATAAATTAAAATTTTTGAAATAAAGGATTTAAAAACAATTAAGTTTAAACTTATATTTTTAATAAGTTATTTTACATGAAACTGAATAAGTGATTTAGAAATAAAAATCAAATGTTTTAAATTTTAACTTAAAAGTAAGTTAATTTATATCATTAATGATAATCAAGTAATCAATGATTTGTAATCAAGATTAATTTATAAATAATTAAGAATAATTATTATAAAGAATGTTTTAAAAATGGTTGAGTAACTTTCAAAGTTAAGTTAACATATTCGTTAAAGGGTAATTATTATTTGAGGTGAATTACTTAATGAAAATAATTAAATTAATTAAACATTAATTAATTTATAATTAGAAGTTAATTAATTAATTAAGGTTAATTAATTATAATTAAGATAAATTAATTTCTAATCTGGAATTAATTAAGCAATTAATTAAGATTAATTAATTGTAAATTAAGGGTTAATTAGTAATTAATTAAGGAATGATAAACTTTTAATCAAGTTTTAATAATGAATAATTAGAGTTACTAATTAATTATTAAAGAATAATTAATTAATTAATCAAAGATTAATTTATAGATAATGAGGTTAATTAAGAAGTGATTAATTAATTAAATGATTGTGATTAATTAATTAATGGTTGGTTAAGCAAGGTAAGTTGATTAATTCTTAAGTAATTAATTTAATTTGAATTAATTAAAATTTGAATTAGAGATATATTTGCTTATGAATGATTGTATTGCCTTGCATTGATTGTTATCTCTGGACTGTAATATTCTGTGATGTGAAATATGTTGTGTATTGATTTGTGATATCTGTGATATGTTTTTGGTGTAAATACCCTTGGCCGAAAAATGGCATTTGAAATTCAATGCGACAGGGAGTCAGATTCTAGTTGGTTATCAGAAACCCACATCGAATCATATTAGTGAATCCTTGTTATTGATAAATTTACTTTATCTATGAATCTGTGAATGAAGATAAGCATTATAGCTTATACCGCTTATCAATATTGCTGCACTCTAATCTGTGATGTGATGATTGTTGTTGCACTATTGTGTGTAAACCCCTGGACCACACCTATACACACACAAATATGGATTGCACGTGGAAAATAGTTTTGAATTTTAATTTTTAATCCGAATGGTTTGGAAATGGATTTGGGTTTAAAGTGAAAAACTTTTGAAAAGGTGTTTTAAAAATAAAAGTTATCTTGAATAACTAGATTGAACTTTTGAAATTTAAATAATTTGATTTAAATTTGAATTCAATATTTGAACTTGAATTCTATGATTTGGGAACTAGGGTTTATAAAGGTTATTCAACTATAAATGGGTTTATATGGGTTTTAAACCATTTTAAAAGTATGGTTTGAGAATTTAATTTAACCCAACTTTATATTTGAAAGGCCTTAACTCATGCAAATTATAATCGAGTTTTCTGAAACGGAAAACAAGTGGTTTCAAATAATAATAGCTTTTATATAAGGAAAGAATTTTTCCAAATTATGATTTAAAATTTGAAATGGAATGGTTTTGAAAGCTATATCTTTGTGAAAGATAGTTGAACCCTATTTTTAAATTGAAGAGGATATTAATGGTGTATCTTTTATATATAAAAGATTGAAACAGGAATTGTTTTGAAAGCTATGAAATGAGTCTTTAATTTAAAGACCGGATGAGTTAATCCAACTTGAAATGGAGTTGTTTTGAAAGGCTATAAATGAATCTTTGTCAAAGATTGGTGAACCTTATTTAAAATTGAAAGGGGTTTTGAAGATAAATCTTTTGTTTAAAAGATTAAGGTGTGAAAATTGTTTAAACCCTTGAAGGTTTTTGAAATGAATCTTTTTGTTTAGAAAGTTTGAAAATGGTAATTTGTTTAAACCATTTGGAAGCAAAGTTTGGATTTTAAGTTGTGACTTAACTGAAATCCCATTATCCGTATGTTTTTGAATATTGCACTCATTATTCGGTTTAGCCGGAAGAGGACCTGGTGTCATATAACCCATTTCGAATAATGACACGACGATATGGATAGCACTTGAAGACCGGTGGTGAAGACCGGATACTTTCCAAAGCGAAAGGATGACCTGTCGAATGTCTCTGCACCGACTTGTCTCCGGTATAGAGATTTGAGCACCCATTGTGATGGGAAGTCCGGACATGATTAGAGATTATCCTGATTTGCAAGGGCTTCTTTGGAAGCGCCTTCGGTTCTGTTCGAACCCGGAACAGACTTGTATGGATTGTATGTCTGACATTACAAACTGAGATATAAAGCTGATTTCTTTCAAATACATATCTGTTGGTGGCGGTGAATTTATTCTCTTAGCTTAACACCCTTCTCTGAGACGTACGAGCTCAGAGGTTATGTAGTTGAAGGTTATTAGTGATATACTCCCAATTTGGTAGTGTGGCATGCTGAGTGCTGCTGATCATTTGTTGATCGAAGCATGGCCTTGTGAAAAAGCGTAGCTTTGTGGACGAGACTTCGTCGAACCTTACAACCCGGTTATGGTCGAAACAGGAATCGTGGCAGCAAGGTTATTTGGGGGTAGCGCCCCCTGAGGGTATGTCCATTTCCTTTTGGATTATAAGTGGTATCATGGTATGTAGCCCATATACTTACTTTGTGGTTGCTGCAAACTTATTGATTGTGGTTTTCGGTTTGGAAGCGCTTCGGATAAAGGTCGTAAACGACCGGGAGGTGGCATGCTCGTGTCAGTAGTTACCTAGTTACAGAGGTAACCCAGCCTTATGTAGCAGAGATCCGGTTAGGGTCCAGGGACGTCCCTCCAGAGGCGTTCAATTTTATTTTATATGGGAAGTTCCTTTGCCCGACTATTTGTTGGAAAATCCAATCGTCCAATACGAGACTTGTACGGTTTTAGTTGTATAACCTGCCATCTACTTATGGTGGCGCCCCACTGTTTGAATGGTAGCTATAGTAGGCATACGATACTGGTCATATGTTGGCTAAGATTTATATTATACTTTCGAAATGGTTTTTCTACACTGTGCACTTATAATAATAATATCAAAGAATTTCTTGTATCAAGCATTTTTGACTGTCATAAGGAGAAATCTCCTCCAAGTCTGGTTTGCATTGTGTGTGAGATGGGAGGCCTTATGGCAGTTTCATTTTCCAAAAAGCATTGTGGATTTCAACTTAAAATTTCTTTTGTTTGTTTTTAAAGACCAAATTGTTTTTGTTTGCTCACACCAGTCCCACGACTGATTCGGAGTTTATTTTTCCTTCCTAAACTCTGGGTGCCCACAATTTTCCACACGGGCAGTCTAGAGTTGGGCTTTTCAGATAATAGATATAGATATCAATTCGGTAGCGTTCGGCTTTCTTTTTGGAATTCTTTGGGGTCTTCGGATTCATGGACTGGACTTGCTGAGCTTGGTGCAATGTGATGGTGGTTCGAGCTAGTGGTTTGGATATTTAGCTTTGGTGCATTGGATTGGAGTTATCTCTTGGCTATTTGTTTTCCGCTGCTATGTCATATTGTTATTCCGCTGTAGCATTGTTATCTTGTATCTTTGATAATGATTTATATTGTATCATTGTTGTATTGAATGTTGTATATCAATGATATTCATTCTTTCTTCCGCTGTGTTGTTATGCTTACTTGTGTTATAAGCTCCGGCACAATTCGAATTTCAACGATTGAATCTGCGGCATTCAAGTACAAGTAGAGTACGGATGTCGATTTTCGAACGCTGGAATTTGGATCGTGATAGTTCGGCATCAAACCTCGTTCGGCATCGTCGCTCGGCATTGGATGCCGTTCCGCATCAAAACTCGCTCGGCATTGGATGCCGCTTAGCATTGGACATCTTTCGGCATCGTACCTCTCTCGGCATCGTACCTCTCTCGGCATCGTACCTTGCTCGGCATCGTACCTCGCTCGGCATCTTACCTCACTTGACATCTGGATGGTACGGTCATAGGTGGCTCGTCCTCGATAGTGGTTCGGCATGGTTGAAGGTGGCTCGGCATTTGGGTGGTTTGGCATTCGATGGTGGCTCGGCATTTGGGTGGTTCGACATTTGAAGGTGGGTCATGTTACCTCGAGTCGCTGAGCATATCACTTCGGGTCGGCCTATGGAGGACTTGGGGTTGGTTGAAGTGAAGGGTGTGAACTCGGCCGAAGTCTTAATGGGCCCGTATCACTTGAGAAGCCCAACAACACATGATTTTCCTATAAATACAGCGTGTGGGGGTCCAGAAAATGGATCTTCTTTCTGCTCTCTGACTTTCTCTTCTCTAAGGCTAAGGCACTCAGCCATTGTTAAATTTTGGATTGTAACTATAATCTACTATTACAACAATAAAAAGGAAACTTCTGGAGTGGATGTAGATCGGAGTTAGCCGGACCACTATAAAATCAGTTGTTATTTACTGCTTTCATTTTAATTTTTACTGTTCCTTATATTTATATTCTCTACATTCAATCTATCTGTAAGCTGTGATTGGTACTTGGTGCTTTCTATCTATAAGCTGTGACTGGTACTTGGTGCTTCCAAATCAATTTCCAAATTTATTTTCCAAACACCAAATCGATTTCCAAATCGATTTCCAAAATTTATTTTTCAAACACCAAATCAATTTCCAAATCGATTTCCAAAATTTATTTTCAAACACCAAATCAATTTCCAAATTGATTTCCAAAATTTATTTTCAAACACCAAATCAAATATTCACACCATTATTTAGATCTTAAAATCCGAATTTTAAAATAAATTCTTCAACTTTTAAACAGTACCACTTAATTTTCCAAAATCCATTTATATCCATTTATTAAAATCTTTTTCCCCATACTTGGAATTTATTAAATAGGATTTCAAAAATCAACCTGTGTCCTTTCCAAATTTCTTCTTTTAAATTTATCTAATTCTCTAAAATAAATTTACTTAAATAAAATTACTTTAATTTCCAAAAATCCAAGTTTATATTTCTAGTCTATTAAAATACCAGAATATATTTGGCCAACCACAACCTTTAATAATTTCAATTATCAATATAACCAATCAAAGTTCATCAACAAATCATATAACCGCATATGAAATAAATTTAGATAATTTGAGGAATCCAGTTGGATCCCTCCAACCTGTGTCCCTACATCCACAGATGTTAGCACAACAATTAATATACCAATTCCACTTCGAGGTGGAATATTGCAGTATATGGGGTTATATCATCTCATCCGCTATTATGCGGTGTCTAGGGTCTCATCTACTATATAATGCGGGAAATCAATCACTCCAATATATATATACACACACACACACACACACTATCATATATACTATAATCCAATAGATAAATTATTAAATTCATCCAAGCACATCCAATAATTTAAATCAATGCAGTTAAATTAACTAGGCAAATCAAGTGAGTGAGAAGATCTCACCTTTGCTTTTATTTTGTAATCCATTTCCATTCCAGCTTGTTTTCACGATTTCTAGACCTTGTATAAACATTTATAAAATTTATTAATATTCTAATAAATTGAACAATTAAATTCCTATTGGATAAATTTAATTAACCAATGATTTTAATTTTAGACTAATAATTTAATTTTAAACTAAAAAATTTCCTTTTATAAATGATTTGGTAACAAAAATAAGTTAAAAAAATAAGTTAAATAAATAAATCACCTCAATAAATTATTTTAGAATAATCTGGTAAGTTCATTAAACAAATCTACCTCCAAATATATTTGATTAAACAAGTAGATATAAAAATGCATATAGGTTTATTTATTTCATTTCCTTTGAAATTCCATATAGTAAAAATAATCTGTATTAATCAAATGTAATACACATATATATATTCTTCAAATCCCTAGCTATAAATATATATATATATATATATATATATATATATATATATATATATATATATATTCGTCAAAAAGGTTTTCTGTTTTAAATTTACATATATTTACTAATCTGCATATATATTAAATTAAATCAAAAATAAAAACTTTATACCTATATCACTTTCGTCTAGGGAAAAATCGTACAACTACCCTTATCGCAGCATTCTGATCATTTGCTTCTCCTCAAGACCACCACCTGCTCGCGAATCCACTCGCCGAACTCCGACATCGCGACCTAGATGCAGCGACCAATTCGAGCTTCCCCTAATTGTCGCTCGACATCGCGACTACCCTGAGTTGCCTACCTCGCCAGAGCCCTGATCGAGCCTACCCAGAATCACGACTTCGCACGCGATGCCGTCTCTCCAGAAGGCCGCGAACACGATCTTGCCTCCGAGCCTTCATTCGATTGCTAGGATTAAAACGAACGAGTTTCGCTGATATCGTTTATGGTTGAGAAGAGGAAATTGAAGCGAGGTCCTACGATTTGATTTGGGGAGAGATGGTATATGCGGCTATTGTTTGATTTTTTTTCTGTTAGGCTCGGCCATTAATTTTATTATTTCTCTGATTTCATTTGTAAATGAAGAAGGGGGACGAGATTTGGATTCAACTCAAAAGCTTCGTTCGTTAATTTTCAAACAATATGTGTGTCCCTAAATGTAGACACGTGCTTTAACTTCTATGCGTGCATGAAAAATGGAGGCAATGTGTTTTCTTTTGTGTATAGGTATTTTGATTGTATTATTTATATTTTGAATTTAAATTAAATTTTAACTCGTCTTGGTTATCGCAACTCACAATCTTGGCCTCCTATCGAGGCGTGCTGCTAGGCATGCCGCTAGGCGTTTATAATGTTATACCCCTATTACAAACACGTTGGAAAAGGTTTCGAGACCTAATTCGATCGTATGGAGAAGATGCTTATTGAACTCAGTTAAAATATTAAATTTTCGATATAAATCTCAGCGTGTTTACTTGCCGTACGATCACACGACAACTCCGAATGCTACGAAATTTAAATCCGATAATAATACACTATTATGGATCCAATGGAACTAGTTTCGTCGAATTCCGAGACTATGCCATGGAAGGCTATTTTTAAATACAGGTAAATAGGCACAAGGAAGAAGTTGCAAAAAAATTTAGTCTAAGGGACGACAAGTTTGCCTTTTAGTCTGAAGGACCCTTTTTAGTGTAAACTGAAAATGATAGTTATAACTATCATTCTGTGATTAACACTAAAAAGTGTCCTTCAGCCTAAAAAACAAACTTCTTGTTCTTGAAACTAAATTTTTTTCTAACTTTTTCCTTTAGCCTAAAAACACCTTTTAAATATCGATTTAAACAATATATTTTCAAAACTTAAGAAATCATTTTTAAACTTGATTTTAAAACTTATACTATCTTCAGTATTGTAAATATAAATTTTTCCAATAATCCAAATTATTTTAACAAACTCAAAACTGAAGATTCAATATTTTACCCAACTTCCAAAAATTAAATTCAATAATTTAATTGCCAAAAAAATCTTTTATATTTGAATTTCAAGTTAAACTAACTTTCAATTATTTAAAATCAATTAAATATTCCAAATTCAAATATCAAAAATTCTGGGTCGTCACATCCGTGTAAAGGAGACTCTGTCGAAATTTTTCATGAATTTTGGATTAGAAATTTTTTGTGAAATGCTTTCCAAACTTTTGTTAATTTGAATATAAAAGGATTTAATTATTTATAAATTAATATATTTTATTTAAATTATTTATTATGTAAATAAATTGTTTACAAATTTAATATTTTGTATAAGATATATTGATTACTTAATTCCTTCTTTTCCCTTC
Organism: Allium cepa; assembly: GCA_030765085.1. NCBI lineage: Eukaryota > Viridiplantae > Streptophyta > Magnoliopsida > Asparagales > Amaryllidaceae > Allium > Allium cepa. The sequence goes on along the minus strand of CM060937.1, from coordinate 885,094,118 downwards.
TTTTTTCTTTTCGGGACGAAAAGTTTTGAGTAGTGGAGAGTGTAATGGCCCGCAATTTTCGACAATTTAAAATAGTAAATTTAATAAAAAAATTGTAATTAAATGTTGGAAGAAATTAAATTTAGGATTTATAACCGGAATAATACTAAAATGAAATGCAACAATGTCAATTAAAGCTAATTATTAACAATTCGAATGGAATTCCAATTAATTGAAATAGTGTAAGGTTATACTTAGTTATAAAGTGAACATAGGAAAAAGAATGTAAATATTGAATTCATTAATGAAATAATATATTGTTTATGGAAATTGAATAAAATTAGTGTTATGAAAGAAATGGTAACATTTGTTTATAAGTAATAAACTTATAAATGTAATTAAAGGCTAATGGTGACAAGTATTACATATGTTACCTATTTATTTTGTGAAGGCCCGTTTTCCCGTACCCTTTGAATCGACAATAAACCACCCATGTCCAACTCAAATTGCACGAAAAAACGGATCATCAAGGGTGATAAAGAAAAATAGACAGAACAGAATCTCACACGAATGGAATAACATATATTATTTCAATAAAAATATTTACAGCGGAAAATTTTAAAATACAATATCAGAGTCTAACCTAGATTCAGCTTGGACAGTTATAGAACCTGCCCTTACAATTGCTGACAAACATCAAACAAAATGCACTAAGCAAAGGCGATGAAAGAATATCTCCATGCATCCATGAATATCTCCAGCTCTCCCCTGGAAACTCCAACCGTCTTCGACTATCCTGAAACTACTCGGATCTGACCCAAGTATTGAAAATACCCGGATCAGGCTTGATAAACCAGCGTGAGAAAAACTCAATAATAAATGACAGTGTCATATATCAGCCTTTGGATAAAATCTTTTGAAATAAATAGTATCTCATAAGACCACGCCCACACATAAACACGGACGGGTTTTTACCTTATGATAACTAAAACACTTTTATATCAAAACTTTTGATATTATTTCTAATGACATCTCTTTGAAAACATTTGCAAATAAACTTATCAATCTTATCCGAAATGGTTACCCATATAGCATTTCGAGGCTATTCATTACGCCAATACAAACAAAACCGTAGGTTCTTATTGGAGAATGGATTTCCATACAAATGACCAGGCGCAGGATCTACCTTCCGAAATGGGTACACCTCTAGATGGATGTCCCGAGGCACAGAACATCTGCCCTCTACCAACACAAGACCGGCCTACCTCTGTAACTAGATAGTACCGAATATGTCATCCCCCGGTCGTTGCCGACCTTTAACCGAGCGCTCGTTTTCCATACACCACATTAATTAACATCCCGACGTCATAGCGGGAAGAAATATATCTAGAAGGGGATGATCATACCCTAATGGGAATGACCCACATAGCCCTGCTGCATCTAATCCTGTTTCGGTCATTTCCGGTTTGATGAGGCTTGAGGCTACGATTACCTTTTCTCAAAGCACAAATCACATCTTTGAATGCCACATTGCCATTTCCGTTAACTACTAATTGCCTTCCACAAAAATACAACCCTTGAGCTCGTATGTCTCAAGAAGGGTGTTAAGCTAAGAGAAGTTGCCTTCTCCGCCACCACTAATGTACGTTTGTAAAAACCAATGTACGTAATCTTTAGAAATGCAACGTCAGACAAACGTCCATACAAGTTGTCCAGGAACAGGACAAACCGAAGGTACTTTCCTCGGCCATTACTAGGCGAGAAGCCCTTGCAATCCGCAAAATCTCTATCACGAGGAGACCACTGCTATATATAACTCTATAATTTGGGTGCGACCCGAGCAAATCAACAAGCAGTCCTCACGCTAGGAAGATCCACGGTCTTCAATCACCATCTTCAACATGTCTTCACGTTCGAACGTACACATTGGTTCGAAGTGGTTTTCGGATAGGAATTAACCAAATCCGACTCCAGTTCCTTCGAAATCCAATCATCGATAAAAAGTGAATATGAGAATATAGGATTTATTAAGTCTCTTTTCACTTAAATTCTTTTCAGATGATTTCGAAATTCTCTTTCTTTCAACTTAGGATAATTCTAAGTAATTCATTCTTTTGTTTTGGAAAATATCTCAGATTTCTCTACTTAATTCTTGATCCAAATTTCTTAACTTTTAACTTAAGGAAAACATTCCCTTTATAATATCACCTTCCAAAACATCCATTTAATTTAAAGGATTATTCACTGTCCAAAATCGCGAATATAATTCCTTTAATAACTTTCACATTTAACTTATCAATTTAAATTGATTTCAGATTTACAAAACGGTGTTTATAAATTCCATTTTTATATCTCACTTGTAAGTCAAAATCCAATACTCTTATTTACCAATTCATTCCTAAAATTCATTATAAATTCTTTTCTAAACTTCACAGGTTCGTAGAAATCATTCATTTTGGAGATTGCTTAACTTTTGGATAATACCAATCTTCTTTTATTTTGGAAAACTTAACAGAATCTTTTTATTTTGAGAGCATCCGGGCTTTCCTTTCGATCTGTTCCACCCCTCGCCTAAGAAAAGAAAACATAGGCCAGGTAAGTTCAGGGCACTGGTTGCTCCATCCCTAACCTTAGTTAAACACCTTGTTTTATCTTCCCAGATCTCACAGGCGGGACAAATGTACTAGTCGTTTCCGCATACTCAGATTTTCAACTTATTTTGGAATTGCTTACAAATATTCCAAATTATCTTTTTAAAACGCTTAATTATCCTTTTTAAAACATTCACAATTGATTCTGGGAAACATCATTATTTTTAAACTCATATTCCAAAAATTATAGAATTCACAGCATAAAAGGTTCTGTGGAAAGTGCTATATAAGCTTATTTGATTAAAACAACTTTTAAACATTCGCTAATTCATATTTTCCAATCCAAATCTTTTTTAAATCATTTAAATAGATTTATCAAATTTATTCCATATTTTTCCATAATTAAAAACATCCATTCGAACAGATTTTCTGTTATGGTCACTAAACTGCACTAGCGCGATTTTTCTAGAAAATTGATTTGGACTTAATTCAAAATCTACTTATCGAAACTTTGATTTTCTTTCTTCGTTTAAAAGATATGGATATAATAGTCCGGAATTTTCTTATCTCGAAGAATTCCGAGCGATATTCCACTCTATACATTCATTTGAACTTTTCGGCGCGAAATCGCGAACTACCGTTGCGCGACGCGTCTAGTTTTAACTTATTTTTCAACATTTGAAATAATTTATTCAAATTGGATTTCAATACTTATAAAATGATTAGAAACCCTTTTAAATCAATATTTTCACCTTTTAAAGTATTTAATATATATTTTCACTCTTACCACATTAAAATATTATTATATTCCCATTATTTTAATATTAAACTTTAAAACCCAATTTTAACTCAATTTCAACTCTAATATCAAATTAAACACATTTAAAACTTAGATTTCAAATCTAATTCCAATTTAAATTTCAATTTAATCTCAAACTAAACTTCACTTTTTCAAAATCGATTTTAATTTCAATTTCACTATTCATCTAAATTTCAATTTCTAATTAGCTATTCTTTTCAAATCCGTTTCACTTCAAATTTCAAATTCTCTTTCATTTTAACTTTAATTTCACTTCTAAATGAAAAGAGACTTATTTTTCCACAATTTCTCATATTACTAAAATATGGTCTTACTAATCAAAGTGATTACTTAATCAAAATGAACATATCCAATATTCATATTTATTACTAACATAACATCCATTCAACAAATCACATGCATATGATTTCAAATCTAACATTCACTATTAATATCATAACGGGATATATTATCACAATTCACTTAATTTACTAATTTTCAAATCATCCATATTAACAATCAATTTGGTATAAACATTCATATGTCATAAGGGTGTAAATATGATTGTTATAACATAATCAAAATATAAATTCAAAAGCGATGAGAATTTCTCACCTTTAACCAAACGTTTAACTTCCTACCAACATTCATTTAATTCAACGCTTCACTAAACCTTATCATAACCATGCTTCCAAGTGCTCGACCATCTCCATCTTTACTTGCTTTGCTCACGTCCTTCCTTTATCAACTTCCAAACTCATGGCCTAAGGCCTTTTTTAAGAAGAGAAGAAGAAGAAGTGAATTAAGAAGAGGTTAGAGAGTAACAAGTGGATTAGTGCTTAAGCACTCCACTATTTTTAACCCTCCTACCTCTCTTAAGAGAGAAGCCATTAAAATAGCTTAAAGGAAGAAGAAGAAAAGAAAGATTTGTGTGAAAATGAAAGAGGTATGCATGGCTATTTATAGGAAAAAGTTTGAAATAAAATATTATTATGTAAAATGACCAAAATGCCCTTTACTTACTTTTTAACTTAACATCACATTTCAAATCATGCTTTATGTCACTTTCACTTAAGAAGTAAGTAAAGTAAAGTAATAATTATGTTTGGTTTGATTTGATGTTGATTTGATGTTTACTTTTGACTTTTCTTACTTACTTTTCTTAATTATATTCTAGAATTTTCTAAGTATGTTTAGTAAAAGTAAACTTGATTAGTGAATTAATTAATACTTATACTATTTGAATATATGTTCCTATATAAGAAAATAAAGGTGCGACGACGTTGCGACAACTTTTAATTGACAAAACGTCGTTTTTCGACGAAATGTTTTACGGTCACATTTTGACGTTTTAGTTAAACTATGTATTGAAGTAAACCAAATTTAAAAATGAACTTTTTACTTCTTTAAATAAATTAAAACAAGTCTCTTTATATTTTAAAATCATATTTAATTAATATCAAAATCTCTAATTTTACCGTGTATGCAAAACTGACAAAATGCGACAAATTTTGGTTATTTTTATAAAACGATTATTAACAAATTTTTAAATCTTTTAACATACTTTTATTATCTTTATTAGATGTTTTAAATAAGATTTACCTTTTTTAAATAGATATTTAAATCCATTTATTTAAGCCTTTAATTATTATTAACAAAACTTAACTTTTGTCGATTTGTTCTAAAATCCAAATTCATACTTTTTTTTAATTTATTAACTATAAGAATATATAACTTCTTCACTATTATTTATTATATATATCATATTATTTAAGATTTAAACTCCTTTTTAAATTTAAATCGATCGAAATCTCTCATTTTCGAAGTAGCGAAAATACGGGTCGTTACATTCTCCCCTACTTAAAAGCATTTCGTCCTCGAAATGAAAGTTAGATAAAGGAATCTATCTCATACTCATATCCTCAAAAAATTTTGACTTATTTCTATTGATGATAGAAAAGAAGAAGGCCGATATCATAACAACACTAAAACAAATGATGCCAAACATATATAAAGATTCCCCACACTAAGCTGAGTACTTATCACTTTCTTAAGATTATATATACATACATCAAGTCAAACTTCTATCCTTCCCATCCTAGTGCGTACTGCACACTTAAGATAATGTATCCAACTATCAAACAAGACTATACCTCCAAAAACAACCAAACTATATCAACATAAATGAATACATCCACATAACCCATCCTCTGACCTAAGCATGTACTACACCTGAGGTCTATATATATACATACCAAAACATAATTCTAACCATTATCTCTTATGTCTTCTATTCAAGATAACTATCGAACTACTAAGTTGATAGACCCAACACATCATACTATATGTGATATTTGATTCGATCTATTATTCAAATCCACAACTTTTCTTTCGAACTAGTATCGATCCCCCGATTTTCTACTGCGGACTTTGATCAGACTTCTTGATCACAAACCCTTGCTTTCCTTGCATAGCTCTCAACTATGATAGAAAACTCGTGTACATAATCACAAACTCTCATCAATATTCGCCATCAAGAATTGAGTGATAAATCCTTTTTCGGATTGGTGTAAACACCTCAAAGTTTTGTACTCAAATCTTAGATCAAAATTTATGTGCCAAAATGATCTACGTTTAACTTAAGTATTTATTCACATTCATCTTTACCTAATACATTTCTTCCAAACTTCTATTAATCCAAGTTTATTTCACAACCATTTACTTTCTTCTAAATCCATTATTACTTAAGCTTACAAATGACTTAACTTGTATAATATACCTTTACTTCCTAAGAGTATATATACATATCCCAAATCTTCAAATCGTCATTTACTTTAATTAGCGTCTTCAACAAATGTGGAATTCTATTATTCCAAATAAATAAGTTATAAAACTTAATCCCTAGTTTTCTTTACCTAAGGTCTCCATTTAGCTAATATTATTTATCTAATCCATATTTTAATAAGACAACTTTACTAAATGTACGTCCTTTTTCTTACAAAGTTAACTTATTTACCTATCCATTTTCTAAATCAAATTTCTTAACCTTAAATCCGTCAAATACCTTATAGTCAAATTTGTGAAACTTAATTCACATGGTATTTGTTATTTAAACATTTATTTAACAATAGGAATTGGAATAATAAATGAAGCAATGAAGTGGAAGGTCCTAACACGTATTAGAATAAAATTTAACAATAGGAATTGGAATAATAAATGTCAGTTTTAATGATGAGTTAAATGAATATTGATTGATAGAGAAAAACATTTATTTAGTATGTAATTTATTGCTTGTTGGATACTGTAATTTTATAAATGTGTTTGTGTGACTATAAATAAGGATAACAATGCTCATGTATTTATTTAATTGATTTCATCAATTAGGTCTGTTTTGAAGTGGAAGATTAAAATTAATTGGAAATAAATTTATTGAAATCTTTCAATTGAAAAAGGAAAAAGAAACAAAGTGCAATTAATAAATATAATATAAGAATGTTTTCATTTGGAATGTACATTATTTAGAAATATAAGAATTTATTTAATATTGTATAAGTTGATCACTTTGGAATATAAGAATGTTTACATTTATGAATTGCAAGTAACGAATAAGCGTTTTAAGGAAAATAAAAGAATATTTGAGGAAAATAAAGTGAACACTTCCATTCTGAATATAAATATAATGTTGTAAAAGGAGAAAATTGAATTTTTTAAAACAACATTTTATGGTAGTTAAATGCAGGCGTAGGTTGCACGAAAGTGATTTTTTTGATAACCTTGAAATTTAAAATAAATTAAATATTTGAGTACATAATTACGTGTCGAGAAAAATGTTGTTTTTAAATTTGAATTTTTAAATCATGATTCATATTTTATTTTATCTAGCGGCGGTCCCCGTTATGTAAATTGGTGTGTTCAAATTTAGTTATGTTGTGGTGGTTAAACCTTTAATGAATGTCAAATTTTGTATGTTCGGGGTTAACAAAATTAATTGAGTGAACAAATGTTTTGAAATTTGAATTCCAAAAGTTTGTTTATAGAGTAGAGTTGGTCCATTCATTCCCTTTCTAATTAATAATTGTCACACTTTTTTTCATTGTTTCCTTATTTGTTCGATTACGCATTTCCATTTACATTATCTAAAGCCTTTTCATTTCATGAACATAGCCTACTTTTCGTATTTTAAATCTTTCCTTCACCTCTTTTAATACCTACCATTTTTTTAGGGTTGTTCATATTTTTACTTTATCTCAATTCCTACTTTGTTTATATTTAGCTTTATTATCTTTTCACTAGTTTCAATCTTCATTCTTGTAGCTTCATTTCATTTTTTTAAAATCTCATCTTCTCTAGCTTCATTTTTTGTCTCTCTTCACCTTCCTCCTTCCTTTTTTTCCATGTTTCTTCTTCAAATCTCCTTTCTATTCTTTTTTCCAAAGCATTTTTTCTCTTTTCTTCTTCTTATTCTTCGTATCTTCTTCTTTTTTTTCAATTCTTCTTCTTTAATAATTTTTTCTTTTTCAAACCTTCTCTTCTTTCCATGTCTTTTTGTTCAAATCTAGATCTATATAATCTTCTCTCCAAAAATTTCTATCAAAAAAGATTAAGATAGCAAGGAAACAAAGCAAAATGAGAAAGTAGTTGCAGATCCAAATCTAGCTAGAAAAGGGAAAGCAAAAAGGTGAGTGGTTCAACCCACTCATGCAATACAAAAAATTCCTTTGCAAGTTAAATAAAATATATGATGTGATATATAATTTTTTTATTGATGTTTGTTGATTTAAGTTGGCATTTGAATTGATATTGAATCTGAATTGACATTTAATTTTATATTAGAATTTAATTGATAGTTATACCCCGATATTGATAACTATTATATGTTAAAATATATTGGTTTATTTGGATGTTGTTTGAAATGGATGATTATTGATTGATATGTTGAATGTATGGTTGTTTGTTTATTTTAATATGTCCCTGTTATCACCTTGTATATTATTGATATCAATTAAGTGGTCTTCTGAATCATTTTAGAATTGGATAACTAAGACATTTAAATTATGGGTTGAAATGACATATACCCATAAAATTTCTTGAATTTTGATTATTTATTGAAACTGAATTCTTTAAAAAGTTTAAGTTTTTAATTTAAACTTCGGATTTATTTTAAATAAAGTGGTTAAAATTGGTATTTCAAATTATTTGAAATCTCGTAAATTACTGCACTCACGTTGTACATTTGATAGGAGATGAAAAATCCCATAACATCTCTGAAGCTATTGCACTCGTATTTTTATTTGAGATTGATTTGACTTACATAGGAATTTTTAGTTCTGACTCGAGTGTATTGTTTTTCATTATGCCCGGGTCAGTCTGAGCTTTTTCAGTGTATAGAAGAGAAATTTATTTTCTGAAGGACGAAGATTCAGTATATTATTGCTATTTATTATTATTATTCCACTACTTATTCTGTTCCGATGCATTATTTTTTTATTTTCTGATGTATGTGTAACTCTTATTTGAACTGTAAAAGTATAATCAAATATCATTTGTAAAATAGCTTTATGAACTTTTTATTTGATCGTTATGTTTTGTCATTCCACTATGAGATTCTATGTCTTTTTTCCTTCTTTTCTATTATTTTCGTATTTATCCCATTAATAATCCTCCCTTTTGAATGGTTTGAATTAGACATGTGTGGTTTATTGTCGATTTAAATCATCCAAAAAGGTGGGTCATTGCATATATCCACTTCAAAACCCAGTCAAAACCAGTCCATTTCTCCTTCCAAACCCATGGCCACTACCTCTTCCACCATTGTCCAAGCCCATATCCACCTCCAAGCTTTGGTCACGCACTCCCAGAGGTCCTAGGCAAGGATCCATAAGCTCCGGTACGATCGTAGCTAAGCTATAGCAAATTTTATAAAAAGTAGAAACCGATGAAGGTGAGGAACTCTTTAGAAAAAATTATATATGGTATGACGATATGATTGCTATGGTTGTTTTATCACCATCTCCACCTCCAAGCTTAGGTCACACACTCCCAGAGGTCCCAGGCTAGGAACCATAAGCTCCGGTACGATCGTAGCTAAGCTATAGAAAATTTTAGAAAAACTAAAAATCGATGAAGGTGAGAAACTCTCTAAAAAAATTATAAATGATATGACGATATGATTGTTATAGCTATTTACTATGTTTTATCACCATGTTTGTATGTTGATTATATGAGTATTTGACAATGAAAATAATTCAAATTTAAGACGAATTTACACAAAGGAAATCACTTTTCAATATGAATTATAAAGGTTTATGGAATGGTAAAACCACTTTAAAATGGTTTAAAATGATTTATAAATGTTTTATAAATATTAAACCTTGTTTCAACAAGATTTGGAAAGGATATGAAAACTGAGTCAAAATAGGTTTGTCGTGGAACGAAAGTTCGCGATTTCGCGCCATAAAAGGTTAAATCCATCTATAGGATGGATGAGTCAGAATTCATTGGAATAAGAATTTTCAAAACTTTTACAATTATATTTTTCAAAAAAAACGGTCAAGATTACATTTAGTAGATTTTGAAATATGAGCAAATTAAGTTTTCGAAATAGTCGCAATTTGGGAGTTCGGAAACCAAAGTAATAAATTCTTTGAAATGGATATTTTAAATTTTTAAAAATATGGAATAAATTCTATAAATATAGTAAAAAAATTAAAAGTGATTTGAGTTATAAAATTAGAATTTTAAATGATAGAAAAGTTTTTTTGATCAAAGAAGTTTTATAACTTTTGAAAATAAGGTTTAAACTTGGATTTTTCTTCTCATACATTTTGAAAATGTTTATAAAAAATTTATACAATTATTTTAAAGATAATTAAGAAATTTGAAGCTGAGTACATGAAAACAACTTTAATGGACCTGGAATTTCAAACATTTGTATTTAAATATCTAAATTATTTAAATATTTGAATCCAAGATTTAATATGATTAAATTTTTTTTAAAAGTTTTAATGCTTTTAATTAATAACTAATGTTAGAAAACGTAGTTTTGAAATGTGTTTACCAAAATATACACTTGGATAAATATTGAAAATGTAGCTGGAAAATGTTTACATAAAATCAATATTTTGTTAAATAAAAGTAGTTGAAATAATTATACACTTTAGGCTATCATATGAACATTTTAAAAAGAGCTTAAAATCATCTTATTGCTAATGGTAATTAATTAACCAAAGATCTTCAAGAAGGAAACCAAATGTAGTGGAATAAGGCATAGGACATGCCACTTTTCAAGGCACAAAACATGGCATGTTTTAAGGCATAAAATCTAGGAATGGAAGCTCAAGGAAGGCTCCTCTTTGGCAGCCCATTTGAGGATATGGAAGGTCATTTTAGTACTTCCTAAAGCTTATTAATAAGCAATCATAGTTCACTAACAAAATCACAATCTCACTTGAAATAATTCTCTTCTCTAACTTTTCTAAATAAATAGCAACTCAATCAAACACTTTCCAAACTTCTCCAAACTCATCCTAATATCCTAAAATATCACATAACATCTATCTATAAACTCAAAACCCAAAGAATTGAAGCCCATCTCCAAAAATCCTATAAGCCATGAACTACAACCAAGAAGTGCACTTTTTGCTCTCAGTCCGTGCACTTTCTGCTCTTTCGTCGTGCACTTTTCCCATATCTTCTCTCTTTTTGTGCTTGATTCTAGGCTTGTGTGTTGAAGGAAGAAAGTGAAGTGGGGTTTGATTGAATGTTGGTACGAAGAATTTTGGTTGAAATAAATTGAGTTATTCTCACTTTGGGAAATTTTATCAACAAGTTATGAAACAAATTTGTTGAAATATTTTTTTTTTAAAACCAGGTACTTATATTTACAAAGTAGGTGGCATACAAGTCTGCAAGAATCATCGTAACGCACAGTTTAATATGTCATAGGCAGGGATCGAACTGCCGACCTTGTCGTCAACAGCCTGGCGTTTTTACCACTGCGCCAAGGCCTCGGACAATTTGTTGAAATGTTACTTGTAATATTGGATGTAATAAACTATAATGATATCCTTAACTACTTAAAGTTATGACCATAATTATATGCTTATTTATGAAAGCAAGTAGTTAAAATGATTATCTATTAAACCATTGTGAAGTATAGTTTAAAATAAGTACATTCAAATGCTTAAAATGATATGTAAACTTGTTGCATGTTAAAACATGTTTGAAGAGGTTTTATTTTGGATTTTATCATATATATGTGTATAAAAGAGGAAGGCATAAGATATTAAATTGAATATGAAATTATCCGTAGAGCGATAGTCGCTATAAACACATTTAAAATTTGTTATACTATTGAATGTAAAATTGGTGATTTTTAAAACATTTCTAAATATAACTTGTTTAATTGGTAAATACACTTCTAGAAAAGCAAGAAAAAATGATTTGGAAAGATAAGGTAAACATAAATAAAAGTTGTAAACGATTGAAGTAAAAAGATCGCTAATAAGGCTTTTTAAATTCCTTGCTATTTTGCGAAATAATGATATTTTTCTACAAACTTCCTTAGTGGTTACTTTTCATATTTAAGAAGTAAAAAATATATTATTCTTATTGGGAAATTTTTGAATCTTAAATCAATTGGTATCTAGTCGAATAAAGAAGCAAAAGTTATAGCGAAATAGTGGCTACATGAGCACTTCGATAAAATACCCTGTTTTTAGGAAATTCTCTAAAACAAATAAAAGATATTCATTGAGATTTTTCTTCATGGTTTTCAAGTACCTAAAGTATACTAAATATTGTAAAAATAATGAATCTAAAATCATTTGTTTATTTATTGAAAACTAGATGCAAAGTTGTAAATAAAGTATGTTAATATTTATAGGACTTTTGACAACATTTCTATAAGTGTTATCTTTACTAATTAGAAACTATAAATTAGTTAAAATGATATTTAAATTATATATTTTTCTCTAATATTTTTAGAGTTGTTTCCTAAATTATAAAATAATGTTTTAAAATTATTTTCAATTTTAAACATATTTTTAGCAATTAATACGAATTATTATACTAAGTTACTTTTATAATCAAACTAGTTTTCTATTTATTTTAAAATTCCTTAATCATGCATAATATTCTATATAAATAATTATAATAAATTTCAAGTAGTTTAATAAGTATTTTAATATATTAATAGGTATTTTAAATATATTTACACACACACACACACACACACACACACACACATATATATATATATATATATATATATATATATATATGTTTTAAATATTAAGTTAAGTAGTTTATAAATGTTATAAAGTGGTTTTTAATTTTAACACTTTTGTGTATTGCCTTGATTAATAAGTATGGATATTCTTTGCTCTTTAAATCAATTATTTAAAGTTAAGAATGGATAAGTAAATGGGTTTTTGTTGTTGTTAACGGTGTTTTAGCAACACTTGTTTTTAACCCTTAGTATTAATTATACATGGAAATACAATTAGATATTTACTAATGAATATTTAGTAAACAAATAAATGTAAAGTCTTTTGGGCATTTTGTGGCTAATGTTTTAAATAACACTTGTCTTTAACCCTTAAGCATAATTAAATCGTTAAAATAGAGTGTTAAAGATAATGATTAAATGTGAAGTGTTTTGGGTTATTGTAAACAGTGTTTTAATAACATTTTTTTTTGAACCCTTGAATTATATTTTAAGTGGGAAAATATTATAAATATAGTTAGATCTTTAATAATGGGATTTTATAGAAAATAACAAGTATGGGAGTCTTTTATAAAAAAGATACAAAAATTTATATGTTGAATTCATAAAAGAGAAGGGTTTTATAGTAACAATGTTTTAATGACATTTTTTTTTACCTCTTTGATTCTATTTTAAGTAAGAAAAACATGTTAAGTAATTTTTGAATATACTTATACCATTGGATAAATATATGAATACTTTTAATAATTAAAAAGGAAGCAATGAAATAGTTGGATACAAATATATACATAATATACATATACATATATATACATGTTTATAAAAGAAGTTTTATTGCATAAAGAGAAGGTTTTTCTAATGATAAGGGTTTTTAATTAATAAAATAAATAAATGATAAGGGATTGAAAGTCATTTATGTGACTAGATTATACTTGGATGATATGTAATAACTATGTAATGACCTTAGTTTTATTGTTTATGGGATGTTAGTGTCACTATGCTTACACTAAAAGTCGAATGAGTAAGCTTCTCTGTTTGTGAGAATCAACACTGATGTTTAGTTACAAATGGAGAAATAGAGCTCTAACCTATAGACATCCTTCTCGACCGAGAAATAGTTAAGCAGAAATGTCGAAAACGTGTAAAGTGTAGAACCTTGATTTCCATAAGCAAGCGTTTGAGACTGGATAGTCGATTAGTCGACTACCAATCATGACTAAACTTAACTTAGGAAGTATACGGAATGCTTCATGGATATATACCAATAAGAAACCTCGGGAAGGAGTATTAGTACGAAATGCCTCTAGCTTTCGATTACTTTTAAAAGAACCAGAATTGAGTTAGCCGTGAATTCATCAATTGGTTTTGGAGAGTCCAAGATTGGTAAGTGTTTTACTTTTCGAATACCACTTCAAAACTATTATATGGGATCTATATTTTAGAAGTAAATGATGGAGACCGTGTGTGGTTTTGAAATCTACTGAGAAGATGGAATCCATGTGGGATTCATTATGTGATTGAGTTTCGTTGGAAACTTGTGTAGATGTTGAATATAGCCTCAACATCAGGAAATGACTAAGATAAAGCATGATGCACGATCCAGGGTTTTGCAAACCTAGAGGGGTGTCACAACTTCATTATCCAAAGTATGCTTGTCGAAATATTGGAATATTCAGTTGATTTTAAATATTGGAAGGTTAATTTTATAATTTAAATAGCTTGAATTTCAAATATAATGGTATATTTGATAATTAAATTGTTGAATTTAATATTTGGAATTATTTAAATGATTGAATCTTGTGTTTAATATGAAAGAAAGTGATTTAGAAAGTTGATTTAAATTCTATTTGAATAAGAAGGAAGATAGCGAACTTTTAATTTGGATTTAGAAGTGATGAACTAAAGTTTAGGAAATTGCTCCTTTTAATTAACGTGTAAAAATAGCCTTCTAAGGCACTACCTTGGATTTCAACGAAACCAGTTCTATTGAATCTGTAATAGTGGATTATTGTATGTTGTTGAATTTCGTGTTGATTGGACGTATCGTTTGGGCGTGCGAGATCGAAACGCGTAGGAATTTATTTTAGAAAATTATCTTTATTAATAGTTGGCTTGAAAGTGTAATCTTTTGGTCCGACCGTGAACTTCCTAAAATACCCTTCACTCATATAAAATTCAAATATTATCTATATCATTACCTTTACAAGCATCTAAAACAAAAAATAATTTGTCATTTCTAACCTATTATTTCAACGCTGGACTGGAACAATTCAAACCAAGTTAAAACTTATATATTTCAATGAATATATTTCTAGGTTTGCGTGTTCACTAAAATAATAATAGGTCAAATACAAAAATCTAGATAATAAAAGATTCTTCTATATAATTCAACTCATCCTTAATGATAGTTACAATATCTTCAATGTCACATATTTTTGGTATGCAGCAAATAAATTTTCTTTACAAATTCAAAACTTCTCTTTGCAAATATTACCAAATCTTATTAATACCACTTAAAATAAGATCTAACAAATTTATTTCTTTTACAAATTAATAGAAATAAAAATTCAAACTGCCACCAGTATAGATGTTGCAACTAAAATAGAATCAGAAGAACAAAAATTCAAATTAAAAACAAATTAACTTTTTGAATATGTTAAATATATTCACTTTATAGAAAAACAATTCACGCGTAAAGCGTAATTTTTTAGTTGACCGCGAAGTTCCAAAAATACCCTTATATGTATTGGTTAATAGTTGCAATATATTTTTCGTTGCACTCTTTTAGTGTAGGCATGAAATACCAAAAATGCCTCTCTGCATGTATTATTATTATTTAGGTTTAATATCACTTAAAAAAGGATCTGACAATTAAGTTTCCTTTACAAATTCAAATTTTTCTCTATAAATATTTACCAAGTCTTAATATTACTTAAAAATGGGATCCAACAAACAAATTACTTTACAAGTTCATTTTTATGTTATTAATAATATATATAAAAATTTAAACTAAAAAAATAGAATTGCAACTTCGAAATAAAAAGTCAAATTAACTATATATGATTCAACACTGAATATGGCTAAATATTTATGGAAATTGTTTTCTGTTTAACGTATTAAACAAATATAATTTGTAGAAAAACAATTTAGGTGTCTTAATCATGCGCGTAGCGCGTGCTTTAACGCTTATAAAATATAATTGGGTTTGAAAAGCTATCTTCTGCATACGATCAAATTGGGTGTCGAGACTAGTTCCATTGTGTTCGAAATGGGGGTATAACATATAAAACGCCAGGCAGCACACCTCGATTTGAGTTCGAGATTTTTGGGTACCTCAAGCTTGATAAATTTAAATTGAATGAATAACAGGCTGTGACGCCCTACCTTTATACCCACGCTAGCCAAGAACACTACGGAGTAATGTTGTCAACTAGCACGGAGAATAAGGCTGTTGAGGAGCGACCATCCGTGTAATTTCTTTGTGCGAGCACTGATATGTCAGATAGTATAGCATGCATTTCATTTAAGAAGGATATCCGACATACCAATACAAACTCAAAGCTATCACACAGTGGCTATATATAATCTTTGGAAACAAATATAGAAATAAATATAACACAAATCAGTCACAGACATCCATATCACAAAGGCGGAAAAAGATATGAATATATAACACATGAAAGTGTACACCAGAGTAGTGGTCAAAAAGATCCACAATAACCCAAAAAAATAGCAACATGTGTTATACAAAAGAATAAGTATACATCATAGAGTCTACATCTCAAATGTATATATCCAAAAACTACTAATCTAAGTAGTTAGCCAAAAGTCAGAGTAAAACCAGAAGAGAAGTCAAGCAGAAGCACCTGTAACATCTCGGTCTGACCCGAGTATTATTTCATAAGAAAATAATAAACGGATCAGTCTAGCTATAAATATCAGATGATATGATATAGGATAAAAGATATGGCATGAATGTATAATAACCACAATGACATACTATAATAAGCATGTAAACGAAAATCTACAAGAGATCAATCAGTATCACAAGAATCTTCTCAAAGATAAAAAGGGGTATCATACCCTAAACTTCTATTCATAACAAGCCAATGACACACAAATTCACCAATGCACAAAAATTGGTAAAACTTACCAATGGAAATCACGAAAATTGGTGAAGCACAAAATTCCAGAAATCATCTCAAGAAATCCAGAAATCACAAAAAGGGGAGGCCTATCACAAAATGGAAGTATGAAAACTCACCAACACGTGTATCACAAAACGAGATGCTATCTCATGGTAGCAAACCATTAATTTTTGAGCCAAAGCTCCACAAGAATGGCCCAAAGACCGTGGGGCGCTACCCCACATATGTCATGTAGAAACATCACACAAACGGGGTTTAGTCTCCCTCGTAGACAAAGAGACATCGCACAGTTGCTATCTAAATCACAAAAATGACCGTCAATGATCATCAAGAAGTGTCAATTACACTAAGTTAGTAAATATATGAGTTTAGCTTCATGTCCCATAACCACTTGCTTAACTTAAATATTTACGAACAAACTGTAGCTCTTCACTAGAAAATGGTCACAAAAGGTTCAATCGAACAAGTCCAAGAATTAACCGACGAAGCAAACGCAAGCATTTCATACCACTTGTTTTACTAAGCCGTTTAATTCAATTTCTCATACGAATGAGGTAAAGGTTTGTATATACTAATAGATTAGAAAACGGTTTAAGGAAAAAGAGCTTTGTAATAAAATAGAGTTGAAATCACTTTGATGAAAGAGTTTTGATATTTACTACTAGTATTGGAACCTTTATATATTTAAAGTGACAAAGCGCAGAATTGATTGGTGAAACCACAAGTCACAAAAATTCATGTTCGAAGACGTGAATAAAAATCCAAGGAAATCGATTCCAAAACCATCAAAATAGAAGTACCATTGCGACCTAACATGGCCGAGCTAAGGTGGTGCGACCTTACAAAGACAAGCAACCTAAAGGAGAACATGCCGAGCGACCTAATGGAAATGAGGCCAAGCAACTTAATGCGAAGGACTTGAGGTCTAACGACCTAATGTGGAACGACCAAGGAAAAAAAAGGTCGAGCGAGTTAACGTGCCACGACCTAAGAACCTAGGCCAAGCGACCTAAGGGACTTTGCAACCCAAGTGGCCCTGCGACCTAAATGTTGCACGACCTAGTGGCCTTGCGACCTAATGGAAATCAAGGTCGTGCGACCTAATGTGAACGGGCTGAGCGACTTAGGGTTTAAGCGACCTAACGTTGCAGATGTGAATTAAATAGGTCGAACGACCTAGATGCGAACGACTTAACAGAAACAAGGCCGAAGGACATAAGAGGTACACGATGTAACGACCCGTATTTTCACTACTTCGGAAATGAGAGATTTCGAACGATTTAAAATTTAAAAAGGTAAATCTTATTTAAAATATCTAATAAAGATAATAAAAGTATGTTAAAAGATTTAAAAGTTTGTTAATAATCGTTTTATAAAAATAACCAAAAATTTGTCGCATTTTGCATACGCGGTAAAATTTGAGATTTTGATATTAATTAGATATGCTTTTTTAATATAAAGAGACTTGTTTTAATTTATTTAAAGAAGTAGAAAGTTCATTTTAAAGTTTGGTTTACTCCCATACATAGCTTAATAAAAACGTCAAATTTTGACTGTAAACTTTGTCGGTGGAAAACACCGTTTTCAACCAAAACAAGTTGTCGACAAGTTGTTGCAACTTAATACATTTTATAACTTAAAATTACAAGTTTACAAACTATTTAAACACTTTACATTTAGCACTAAAAGACAAAAGGAGTTTACTTTTGAAAATATTTACATAAATGTAAAAAGATGTAAAAGTTATGATTTGACAAAAGTGTGTATAAGTAAACAAATAAAACAACATCATTACATATTTTTCTTTTCTCTTATACATGATGTAACTAATACACCTTGAATTCAAACAAAATAAAGTATGAAAAGATAAGTAACTAAAGGAAGTAATGACACATACATACATGCATTTAATACACATCAAATCAAGGCAAAGTCTTCTCTTTAAAATGCAAAATTTAAGAAAGTAATCATTCCTATCTTTAACATCACCATTAATACACATCAAATCAAGCAAAAGTCTTCTTTCTTTTTTTACACAAAGTTTAAGAAAAAAAAGAGTAATCATTTTACAAATTCAAATCACATTAATGAGATGTTACTACTTTACATGGAAAAGGAGCAAAATGTTATTTTAACATTTTAAAAGTTTAAGAAAAAGAGGCAAACATCATTTCATTAAGTACAAACTTACATCCTACCATCATTTCACCATTAATGCATGTCCTTAAAGAGTTAAATCAAGGGTAGAAAAGTAAATTAAAAAGTCAAAAAGTAAAGAAGGGTATTTTAGTCATTTGCCATCCAAAACTCAAATATAAATATGCATCCATACCTTTCATTTTTCACACTTCATTCTCTACCTTCTTCTTCACTTTCTTCTTCTTCTTCTTCTTCTTTGAAGCTCTCTTTAATGGCTTCTTCTTCTCTTCCAAAATGCTTACTAACTTTTTCAAAACCATATTAAATCAACTCCAAACACCACCAAACTTTGCCTAAGACCTTAGAATGCCATTAAAACATGGTTTAACATCTAATAAGTGAAGAAATGATGGAGAAAGAGGAAGAATAGGAGGAGGCCGAACTTATGGAAGAAGTGGTCGATGAAATGGAGTAAAAGTTAATTAGTTGAAGTTTTAGTGAAGTGTTGTTGATATGAATGTTGGTAGGAAGTTAAACATTTGGGTAAAGGTGAGAAATTCTCATCGCTTTTAAATTATATTGATTATCATGCTAAATTGTTATGTTAGATAATCACTATTTGATGATATGTATGTTTGGTTGATTGTTTGGATATGTTGGATAATCCGTAGTAATATTATGACATTTACCATATTGAAAATGTTGATGTTATATGATTGTTATATGGATGTGATGATAATTTGGATATCAAATTCCTATTGATTTAGTAATCACTTTTGTTTAAAAGACCATATTTTAGTAATATGAGAAATTGTGGAAAAATAAGTCTCTTTTCATTTAGAAGTGAAATTAAAGTTAAAATGAAAGAGAATTTGAAATTTGAAGTGAAACGGATTTGAAAAGAATAGCTAATTAGAAATTGAAATTTAGATGAATAGTGAAATTGAAATTAAAATCGATTTTGAAAAAGTGAAGTTTAGTTTGAGATTAAATTGAAATTTAAATTGGAATTAGATTTGAAATCTAAGTTTTAAATGTGTTTAATTTGAGATTAGAATTGAAATTGAGTTGAAATTGGGTTTTAAAGTTTAATATTAAAATAATGGGAATATAATAATATTTTAATGTGGTAAGAGTGAAAATATATTTTAAAAGCTTTAAAAGGTGAAAATATTGATTTAAAAGGGTTTCTAATCATTTTATAAGTATTGAAATCTAAATTGAATAAATTATTTCAAATGTTGAAAAATAAGTTAAAACTAGACGCGTCGCGCAACGGCAGTTCGCGATTTCGCGTCGAAAAAGTTCAAATGAATGTGTAGAGTGGAATATTGCTCGGAATTCTTCGAGATAAGAAAATTCCGGACTATTATATCCGTATCTTCTAAATGAAGAAAGAAAATCAAAGTTTCGATAAGTAGATTTTGAATTATGTCCAAATCAATTTTCTAGAAAAATCGCGCTAGTGCAGTTTAGTGACCATAACAGGAAATCTGTTTAAATGGATGTTTTTAATTAAGGAAAAAAATATGGAATAAATTTGATAAATCTATTTAAATGATTTAAAAAAGATTTGGATTGGAAAATATGAATTAGCGAATGTTTAAAAGTTGTTTTAATCAAATAAGCTTATATAGCACTTTCCGCAGCACTTTTATGCTGTGAATTATATAACTTTTGGAATATGAGTTTAAATGTAATGATGTTTCCCAGAATCAATTGTGAATGTTTTAAAAAGGATAATTAAGCGTTTTGAAAGATAATTTGGAATATTTATAAGCAATTCCAAAATAAGTTGAAATCTGAGTATGCGGAAACGACTAGTACATTTGTCCCGCCTGTGAGATCTGGGAAGATAAAACAAGGTGTTTAACTAAGGTTAGGGATGGAGCAACCAGTGCCCTGAACTTACCTTGCCTATGTTTTCTTTTCTTAGGCGAGGGGTGGAACAGATCGAAAGGAAAGCCCGGATGCTCTCAAAATAAAAAGATTCTGTTAAGTTTTCCAAAATAAAAGAAGATTGGTATTACCCAAAAGTTAAGCAATCTCCAAAATGAATGATTTCTACGAACCTGTGAAGTTTAGAAAAGAATTTATAATGAATTTTAGGAATGATAAGATTTGAAAGGAATGAATTGGTAAATAAGAGTGTTGGATTTTGACTTACAAGTGAGATATAAAAATGGAATTTATAAACACCATTTTGTAAATCTGAAATCAATTTAAATTGATAAGTTAAATGTGAAAGTTATTAAAGGAATTATATTCGCGATTTTGGACAGTGAATAATCCTTTAGATTAAATGGATGTTTTGGAAGGTGATATTATAAAGGGAATGTTTTCCTTAAGTTAAAAGTTAAGAAATTTGGATCAAGAATTAAGTAAAGAAATCTGAGATATTTTCCAAAACAAAAGAATGAATTACTTAGAATTATCCTAAGTTAAAAGAAAGAGATTTCGAAATCATCCGAAAAGAATTTAAGTGAAAAGAGACTTAACAAATCCTATATACTCATATTCACTTTTATCGATGATTGGATTTCGAAGGAACCGGAGTCGGATTTGGTTAATTCCTATCCGAAAGCCACTTCGAACCAATGTATGCGTTCGAACGTGAAGACATGTTGAAGATGGTGATTGAAGACCGTGGATCTTCCTAGCGTGAAGACTGCTTGTTGATTTGCTCAGGGTGCACCCATTATAGAGTTATATATAGCAGTGGTCTCCTCGTGATGGAGATTTTGCGGATTGCAAGGGCTTCTCGCCTAGTAATGGCCGAGGAAAGTACCTTCGGTTTGTCCTGTTCCTGGACAACTTGTATGGACGTTTGTCTGACGTTGCATTTCTAAAGATTACGTACATCGGTTTTTACAAACGTACATCAGTGGTGGTAGAGAAGGCAACTTCTCTTAGCTTAACACCCTCCTTGAGACATACGAGCTCAAGGGTTGTATTTTTGTGGAAGGCAATTAGTAGTTAACGGAAATGGCAATGTGGCATTCAAAGATTTGATATGTGCTTTGTGAAAAGGTAATCGTAGCCTTAAGCCTCATCAAACCGGAAATGACCGAAACAGGATTAGATGCAGCAGGGCTATGTGGGTCATTCCCATTAGGGTATGATCATCCCCTTCTAGATATATTTCTTCCCGCTATGACGTCGGGATGTTAATTAATGTGGTGTATGCTAGAGGGCCCTCGATAAAGGTCGGTAACGACCGGGGGATGACATATTCGGTACCATCTAGTTACAGAGGTGGGCCGGTCTTGTGTTGGTAGAGGGCAGATGTTCTGTGCCTCGGGACATCCATCTAGAGGTGTACCCATTTCGGAAGGTAGATCCTGCGCCTGGTCATTTGTATGGAAATCCATTCTCCAATAAGAACCTACGGTTTTGTTTGTATTGGCGTAATGAATAGCCTCGAAATGCTATATGGGTAACCATTTCGGATAAGATTAATAAGTTTATTTGCAAATGTTTTCAAAGAGATGTCATTAGAAATAATATCAAAGGTTTTGATATAAAAGTGTTTTAGTTATCATAAGGTAAAAACCCGTCCGTGTTTATGTGTGGGCGTGGTCTTATGAGATACTATTTATTTCAAAGGATTTTATCCAAAGGCTGATATATGACACTGTCATTTATTATTGAGTTTTTCTCACGCTGGTTTATCAAGCCTGATCCGGGTATTTTCAATACTTGGGTCAGATCCGAGTAGTTTCAGGATAGTCGAAGGAAGTTGAAGTTCCAGAGGAGAGCTGGAGATATTCATGGACGCATGGAGATGTTCTTTCATAGGCTTTGCTTAGTGTATTTTGTTTGATGTTTGTCAGCAATTGTAAGGGCAGGTTTTATAACTGTCCAAGCTGAATCTAGGTTAGACTCTGATATTGTATTTTAAAATTTTCCGCTGTAAAGATTATTATTGAAATAATATATGTTATTCCATTCGTGTGAGATTCTGTTCTGTCTATTTTTCTTTATCACCCTTCATGTTCCGTATTTTCGTACAATTTGAGTTGGACATGTGTGGTTTATTGTCGATTCAAAGGGTACGGGAAAACGGGCCTTGACATTTGGTATCAGAGCTGAAGGTTAAGCGAGAACCTTGGCTCTATTATGGGTAAAAACTCATCAGAGATAGGATTAGTAATATCCTAGGATGAGTAACTCATTAGAGATAGGGTTAGTAACACCCTAGAATGAGTTATGAGAGTATCCTCGGACATCGGTTTTGCTTGATATTCATGGATACCAAGTGTGACGGCCCGTTTTCCCGTACCCTTTGAATCGACAATAAACCACACATGTCCAACTCAAATTGTACGAAAATACGGAACATCAAGGGTGATAAAGAAAAAATAGACAGAACAGAATCTCACACGAATGGAATAACATATATTATTTCAATAAAAATATTTACAGCGGAAAATTTTAAAATACAATATCAGAGTCTAACCTAGATTCAGCTTGGACAGTTATAGAACCTGCCCTTACAATTGCTGACAAACATCAAACAAAATACACTAAGCAAAGCCTATGAAAGAATATCTCCATGCGTCCATGAATATCTCCAGCTCTCCCCTGGAACTTCAACTTCCTTCGACTATCCTGAAACTACTCGGATCTGACCCAAGTATTGAAAATACCCGGATCAGGCTTAATAAACCAGCGTGAGAAAAACTCAATAATAAATGACAGTGTCATATATCAGCCTTTGGATAAAATCCTTTGAAATAAATAGTATCTCATAAGACCACGCCCACACATAAACACGGACGGGTTTTTACCTTATGATAACTAAAACACTTTTATATCAAAACCTTTGATATTATTTCTAATGACATCTCTTTGAAAACATTTGCAAATAAACTTATTAATCTTATCCGAAATGGTTACCCATATAGCATTTCGAGGCTATTCATTACGCCAATACAAACAAAACCGTAGGTTCTTATTGGAGAATGGATTTCCATACAAATGACCAGGCGCAGGATCTACCTTCCGAAATGGGTACACCTCTAGATGGATGTCCCGAGGCACAGAACATCTGCCCTCTACCAACACAAGACCGGCCCACCTCTGTAACTAGATGGTACCGAATATGTCACCCCCCGGTCGTTACCGACCTTTATCGAGGGCCCTCTAGCATACACCACATTAATTAACATCCCGACGTCATAGCGGGAAGAAATATATCTAGAAGGGGATGATCATACCCTAATGGGAATGACCCACATAGCCCTGCTGCATCTAATCCTGTTTCGGTCATTTCCGGTTTGATGAGGCTTAAGGCTACGATTACCTTTTCACAAAGCACATATCAAATCTTTGAATGCCACATTGCCATTTCCGTTAACTACTAATTGCCTTCCACAAAAATACAACCCTTGAGCTCGTATGTCTCAAGGAGGGTGTTAAGCTAAGAGAAGTTGCCTTCTCTGCCACCACTGATGTACGTTTGTAAAAACCAATGTACGTAATCTTTAGAAATGCAACGTCAGACAAACGTCCATACAAGTTGTCCAGGAACAGGACAAACCGAAGGTACTTTCCTCGGCCATTACTAGGCGAGAAGCCCTTGCAATCCGCAAAATCTCTATCACGAGGAGACCACTGCTATATATAACTCTATAATTGGGTGCGACCCGAGCAAATCAACAAGCAGTCCTCACGCTAGGAAGATCCACGGTCTTCAATCACCATCTTCAACATGTCTTCACGTTCGAACGTACACATTGGTTCGAAGTGGTTAAGCGATGAGAATTTCTCACCTTTTAAAGTATTTAATATATATTTTCACTCTTACCACATTAAAATATTATTATATTCCCATTATTTTTATATTAAATTTTAAAACCCAATTTTAACTCAATTTCAACTCTAATATCAAATTAAACACATTTAAAACTTAGATTTCAAATCTAATTCCAATTTAAATTTCAATTTAATCTCAAACTAAACTTCACTTTTTCAAAATCGATTTTAATTTCAATTTCACTATTCATCTAAATTTCAATTTCTAATTAGCTATTCTTTTCAAATCCGTTTCACTTCAAATTTCAAATTCTCTTTCATTTTAACTTTAATTTCACTTCTAAATGAAAAGAGACTTATTTTTCCACAATTTCTCATATTACTAAAATATGGTCTTACTAATCAAAGTGATTACTTAATCAAAATGAACATATCCAATATTCATATTTATTACTAACATAACATCCATTCAACAAATCACATGCATATGATTTCAAATCTAACATTCACTATTAATATCATAACGGGATATATTATCACAATTCACTTAATTTACAAATTTTCAAATCATCCATATTAACAATCAATTTGGTATAAACATTCATATGTCATAAGGGTGTAAATATGATTATTGGATATGTTCATTTTGATTAAGTAATCACTTTGATTAGTAAGACCATATTTTAGTAATATGAGAAATTGTGGAAAAATAAGTCTCTTTTCATTTAGAAGTGAAATTAAAGTTAAAATGAAAGAGAATTTGAAATTTGAAGTGAAACGGATTTGAAAAGAATAGCTAATTAGAAATTGAAATTTAGATGAATAGTGAAATTGAAATTAAAATCGATTTTGAAAAAGTGAAGTTTAGTTTGAGATTAAATTGAAATTTAAATTGGAATTAGATTTGAAATCTAAGTTTTAAATGTGTTTAATTTGATATTAGAGTTGAAATTGAGTTAAAATTGGGTTTTAAAATTTAATATAAAAATAATGGGAATATAATAATATTTTAATGTGGTAAGAGTGAAAATATATATTAAATACTTTAAAAGGTGAGAAATTCTCATCGCTTTTAAATTATATTACCAAGTGTGAAGGCCCGTTTTCCCGTACCCTTTGAATCGACAATAAACCACCCATGTCCAACTCAAATTGCACGAAAAAACGGATCATCAAATATCTTATAATCAAATTTGTGAATTTTACTTCACAATATATTTGTACTTAGCTTTTAAATCCATCCATTATGATAATCACTTAATTATTATTTCTTAATACCAAGTATCTAAGGGTATATGATTACAGTTTTAAATTCTAGCTTTCAACTAACTGATCCTATATGAAATATCTTATAGTCAAATTGTGCAATTCTAATCACAAGATATTCATATTTTAGTTTTGCTAAGCTAAATTACAATCAATCCTTAACCCAAAAGATAATAATATCTCTTTTAATATAATTGAAATATAAACCCAAGGTAAAATTATTTCATTTACCAATTTCTTTAAAACAAAATCATTTTGTAAAATTAACAAATACGCGCTCATACTCGCTTTGTGAACAGTCACGAAGCTTAGACTCTTGCCCCTACATGTCCCTAGTGTGAAAGGGTTGGTTGATAGTCGAGAGGCTTGCCGTAAAAGCAGATCCGAGGTATCACTTGTGGTCACCTCCATGTTGAAAAGCAGGAGTACCCCCATGTTGAAAAGCAGAAGGGTAGCGGGATGGTTGAAAAGCCTACCGGGGCGGGTCCAGGAGTTTCCCGTTCGTCACACGTGATAACAGAGCGTCACATTTGGTATCAGAGCTGAAGGTTAAGCGAGAACCTTGGCTTTGTTGGGGTATGACTCATTAGAGATAGGGTTAGTAACGCCCTAGAATGAGTTTAGTCTGAGAGTGCGCATAATTAAAACTTTTAATTTGAATAAGTAGATTCATAATGTACCGCATTCCCTAAGATATCTCGTCTATATATCCTAAAGATCTTTTTCCTACTATATACAGATAGTAGAAAATGAGTGGAAGAAGAGTACGAGGTAGGGGAGGAAGTAATGCCACAAATGGTCACACTCCCGCAGCTACCGTAGTCGAGGAAGTAGTAGTTCCGGTACAACCCCAAATTAACTTTGCAACTTTATGCAAGAACTACACCAGCCTGGGTGGTAAACCTTTCAAAGGAACAGAAACCATCATTGAAGTACAAGCTTGGATCCGCTCTTGTGAAAGAATTTTCAAAGGACTGAATATTGGAGATGAGCAGAAGAGATTCTTAGCTTCTTGGCAGCTACAAGATGGAGCTCTAGTTTGGTGGGAATCTATTACTCAGAATGAGTCAGAAGATGATTTCTCTTGGGAACGATTCAAAGAAGTTCTGGGGGAGCAGTATATGCCAGAAGCAGGAAAATCCCGTCTTTATCGAAATTTCATGGATTTTAAACAGGAGGAGGAAATGTCGTTTGAGGAGTATGCTAACAAGTTTAACGAATTATCTCGTTTTGGGCCTGGATTGATAGATACGCCCCTAAAAAAGAATGAAAAGCTTATTTCTGGAATGAAGAATCAATACCATGTCAGAATGACTGGGCATGTGAAAGAACCATATATAGACTTAATAGACATGGGATACAGATATGAAGCTTTGGATAAGATAGATCCACCTGTTGTACAAGGTAGCAACAGCAATAACTGGAAGAAGAGGAAGTTCAATGGCAAGAAGAAATGGCAGGGAAAACCAAAAGAAGGATCTCAGGAGAACCGCTTTAAAGACATCACTTGTAATAATTGTAAGAAGAAAGGCCATTTTGCGAAGAATTGTTGGGGTCCCAAAGCTCAGAGTGTTGCCTCTCCGGTGGCTCAGAATTATCTCTGCTATAATTGTCATAAACCAGGGCACCTGATTAAGGATTGTCCCCTAATGAAGAAAGGAGAACAAGCCAAAGTTTATGCTATCAAGGATGAGCCTTCAACTTCCAAAGATGTGAAGGGCAAAGGAGTGTTGGAAGGTAATATTTTTATCATAGATGTTTTAGTTAGAGTATTATTTGATACCGGAGCTTCTCATAGTTTTATTTCTAAAACGACTGTAGAAGAATTAGAACTTGAACCTAAAATTGTTGACGAACCTATCTGTGTAACGAATCCTATAGGAGGTTCCACTAGTCTTTGTATGCTCTGTGAAAAAGTCCCAATTTCCTATCCTCCCCATCACTTTCCTTTCGATCTTTTCGTCTTAGATTTTATTGGATTCGAAATTTTACTTGGTATGGATTGGTTAACTAAAAATGAAGCTATTCTAGATTGTTTGAAAAGAATAGTTGTAGTGAAGACAAAGTTAGGGAAACTCATAGAAATACCTTGTGAAGGTCCTAGTCCAAGAAGGGATAGTTTTCTTTATGCTTTAGATACATCCCAGACAGGATTAGAAACAATACCCGTTGTTAAAGAATTTACAGATGTCTTTGAGGAAGTAAAAAGTTTACCCCCACATCGAGAAATCGAATTTCGTATCGATTTAGTTCCTGGTGCGATGCCAATTAAACAACAAGATAGAAGGATGGCTCCGAAAGAAAGGAATGAGTTGAATAATCAAACCCAAGAGCTATTAAAGAAAGGACTGATAAGACCCAGCCGTTCAAGTTGGGGATCGGCGGTAGTTTTTGTTGCTAAGTCAGATGGATCTTTGAGACTGTGTGTAGACTATCGAGATCTAAATAAGCAAACCATTAAGAACAAGTATCCTCTACCCCGAATAGACGACTTATTTGACCAGTTACATGGAGCTCGAGTTTTCTCTAAAATGGACCTAGCTACAGGATTCCATCAGTTAAGGATCGCAGAAGATTGCATCCATTTAACTGCATTCAAAGGTCCAAATACTTTCTATGAGTGGTTGGTTATGCCTTTTGGGCTGACTAATGCACCTGCTTATTTTGTCGACCTTATGAATAGAGTGTTTAGAGATGTGCTAAACAAATTCGTGTTAGTCTTTATCGATGATATCCTCATCTACTCAAAGACAGAAGAAGAACACGTAAGGCATCTAGAAGCTGTGTTGGAAATATTGAGAAATAATGTGCTTAAAGCCAAATTCTCAAAGTGCCATTTTTGGGAGAGAGAGGTAAGATTCCTTGGACATATAATATCAAGGGATGGAATTTCAGTAGATCCAGGGAAAGTTGCAGCTATTCAAGATTGGAAGCAGCCACAAACTCCTAAAGAGATTCGTAGCTTCTTAGGGTTGGCAGGATATTACAGAAGATTCGTTCAAGACTTCTCTAAAATTGCCTATCACCTAACGAAGTTGACAATGAAGGATGCTAAATTTATCTGGACTCCTAAGTGTGAAGAAGCATTCCAAGAACTTAAGAAGAGATTGACAACTGCTCCAGTTTTAGCAATTATAAATGGGAATAGGGGATTGACCGTTTATACAGATGCTTGTGGAGAAGGAGTTGGTGCAGTTTTAATGCAAGATGGGAAGGTGATTGCTTATGCAAGTAGACAGCTGAAGACGCATGAGAAGAATTATGCAACACACGACTTAGAATTATTAGCCGTTGTGTTCGCACTAAAGATATGGAGACATTATTTGCTGGGTGAAAAATTCGAACTCTTCACGGACCATAAATCTTTGAAGTATCTTTTCACCCAGAAGGATTTGAACATGAGACAGCAACGCTGGCTAGAATTTCTCGCGTCATATGATCTAGATATTCTATATACACCCGGGAAAGCCAACGTAGTAGCTGATGCATTGAGTAGGAAGTTAGCTACTATTTCTTATTTGGTGGTAACTCCAACTCTCCTAGAAAAGATCGCCAACAAACAAAAAGAGGATCTATTTCTCAAGGAGATCGTTAGGAATATACATCACGGATATAATTCAAGCTTTAAAATAGACAACCATGGAGTACTGCGGTTAAATGGAAGAATTTGTGTTCCAGATGTTGGAAATCTTAAGCAAGAAGTATTAGCTGAATGTCACACAGCCAAACTTAGCGTTCATCCAGGGATTCATAAGATGTACAAGGACATGAAGCGTACATTTTGGTGGAAAAGTATGAAGAGGGACATATCTATCTATGTCAGCCGGTGTGAAAATTGCCAAAGAATCAAAAGCGATCAACAGAAGACAGCCGGATTACTTCAACCTCTGGAGATTCCAGCTTGGAAGTGGGATCAAATATCCATGGATTTCATTGATGGCTTACCCCGAACAAGGAAAGGAAATGAAGGCATTTGGGTTATCATAGACCGATTAACCAAAAGTGCACACTTTATTCCAGTTAAGCCAACAAGAACTGCAGCAAGCCTTGCAGATATATATATGAGGGAGATTGTCCGATTGCATGGAGTTCCAAGCAGCATAGTTAGCGATCGTGATCCAATCTTCACTAGTCAGTTTTGGGGAGCACTACAGACAGCTTTGGGAACGAAGCTGAGTATAAGCACTGCATATCACCCCCAAACTGATGGACAGACGGAAAGAGTCAACCGTGTTTTAGAAGATCTTTTGAGAGCATGTATTCTAGACTTTGGAGGCTCGTGGGAGAATCATTTGCATTTAGTAGAGTTCTCCTATAATAATAGCTATCAAGCTAGTATCAGCATGGCACCGTATGAAGCTTTGTATGGCCGTCCATGTAAATCGCCAGCATGTTGGATAGAAACCGGAGATCGGTTAGTGCTTGGCCCAGATATGATACGAGAAGCTTCAGAGAAAATTGATATGATTAGAAAGAAGCTAAAAGAAGCCCAAAGTAGACAAAAGAGTTATGCAGACCGAAGACGTAGAAATCTAGAATTCTCAGTTGGAGATTCAGTCTTTTTGAAAGTCTCTCCAATGAGAGGAGTAGTAAGATTTGGAAGAGCTGGGAAGTTAGCACCTCGATATATTGGACCTTTTCCCATTCTTGAACGAATTGGCCCACTAGCTTATCGAGTACAATTGCCTGAAAGATTGTCTGGTGTACATAATGTTTTTCACGTATCGCATTTGCGGAAGCATATATATGACCCAGAACAAATCATAGAAACAGCTGCTCAGGATGACTTGGAGTTAGAACCAAACTTAGCAGTTATTAGAAGACCCATTCGAATCGTGGATCAAGATGAGAAACGATTAAGAAGGAAAGTTGTAAGATTGGTAAAAGTTCAGTGGAGCGGGGATGCTGATGATTGCACATGGGAAACCGAAGATAGAATGAGGAAAGCATATCCCGAGTTTAGGATCGATGTATAGACTTTATCTATCATTTGAGTGTACTCACCGCATGTGGTGTAATCACTTATTCCATCTTATCGAATATATATATATTTCCTTTTGAGCTATTTTCTTCTTATCTAATTTCGAGGACGAAATCCTTTTAAGTAGGGGAGAATGTAACGACCCAAAATTTAACCACTTCAAAATATAACATTTAAAGTGAATTTAAATATAAAATATAAGACGTTTTATGATTCAAATAATATTAGATAGGATTTGGAAGTAGAAACAAACGTAAAAATAGTAACATTTGCCTATATCGACAAAAGTGACAAAATCCTGATTTTACAAAAGTAAGTTTCAATGGTTAAATAAATTATTTTAATTAATTTATGAGTGTTTATGTTTTTAAATGACATTATACAAATTTATTTTTAAATTTGGTTTACATAAATAAATAGCTTAAATAAAACGTCAAAAATATGACCGTAAAACATTTTGTAAAAAATCAATGTTTTGTTGATTTAAAGTTGTCGCAACGTTGTTGCACCTTTTATGTATACAATTTAATAAATATGGTAACATATAAAGATAGTTAACAATTAACTAAACAAGGTTACTTTTAGTAATCACACTTAGAAAATTCTAGAAAGTAATTAGCAAAAGTAAACTAAAGAAGACAAAATACATGTCACATCAAAAGTGACATAAAGTAAAGAGAAGTGACATAAAGTAAAGTAATCATTCTTATTCTTTACTTAACTTTAAAGTATTTGAATTTTAAAAGTGTGATGTGATGTGGATGGTAAGTTTTGAATTAAATAAGTTTACTTAATTCTTAAGGAAGGTTATTTAAGTAAAAACACAAATCTATATTTTATTCTCAAATATTTTCTATAAATACATACCCACTTTCTCACTTTCTTTCACACTTCTTCTTCTCAAAATTTCAAGCTTCTTCTTACCTCCTTTAATGGCTTCCAACCTTAACAAAGTTATGCCAAAATAATTCTAAAAAAATAAAGTAAAGAAAATATCAACAAAACACCGTCCGAACCACTTCAAACTCCTCCTCTTTCCTCACATTGCTTACACCCCCTCTTCCTCCATTTGGCCGAGCACTCTTAGCCTTCTCCAAGCTAAGGCAAGCCATCTAAGTCGAAGCGCTCAAGGAATCATAAGCTTAAAACGTCAAGTAGCGAAGCTATAGCCAATTTTCCGTTCACCAAAACCAAACAAAGTGAGAACTCCTAATTTATATGTATATATATTTGGTTATGATGTTATGATATGTTTATTTGGATGTTAATAATGATGTTTTATAAGTGTTTGAAAAAGAAAGCAACCACCTTTAAGTCATTTGCAAAAGTTAGTAAGCAAATTTGTACATAAATGTGAATTATGTGACATTGTAATAAAAAATGTTGTTAAATTGATATGCAAGTTCATATGACATTTTAGAATATGTTAAAATGATTATAAATATTGTTTTGGATGTTTATTAGTTGTATATTGAATGTATATGTTGAAACAAGTCATGGATTTACACGACGTAAAATCACATGGAAATCACTTTCCAAAAGAAATGAAATGTGATATGGAATCATTTATACCTTCAAAAATGTTTGAAAATACATTAGAAATGATTCCTAAGTGTTTAAACTTGTTTCGACAAAGTTTGGATATGAATCTCAAAATACGAAAAAAATTTGACGCGTCGCGTAACGGTAGTTCGCGTTTTCGCGTCAAAAGGTTCAAACGAACATACGAAGTGGAATATAGTTCGGAATTCTTCGAAGTAAGAATCTTCCGAATCCTTATACCCATATCTTTCATAGAAAAATGAAAAAATCAAGATTTCATCTTGTATATTTAGAGATATGGCAAAATCAATTTTCAAGAAAAATCCAGTTTTTGCACTAAATGACCAAAGTTGGAAGTTGATAAAATAATCGTTTTAAAAATATGGAATAAAATCTAAAAATCTTTTAAAATGTCTTAAAAGTGATTTAAGTTGAAAAGATGAATTTATAAATGATATAAAAGTTGTTTTGAAGAATATAGCTTTTAAAGCACTTTTTGCAACACTTTCTACAACGCTTTTTAATAACTTTTGAAATAAAGTTTGAAACTTAACAATGCTTTCTTAAATCCTTAGTAAATGTTTTTAAATGAATAATAAAGCATTTCAAAATAAATTTGAACAATTTAACGTTGTTTCAAAAATGGTTAAACAAATAGTTAAGTGATTTAGAAAGGGAAAATGAGTATGCGGAAACGACTAGTACATGTGTCCCGCCTGTGAGATCTAAAAGTGGAAACAAGGTGTGTAACTAAGGTTAGGGATGGAGCAACCAGTGCCCTGAACTTACCTGGCCTCAGTTTTCTCTTTTAGGCGAGGGGTGGAACATATCGAAAGGAAAGCCCGGATGCTCAACTTGGATTTTATAGAAATAATCTTCTTATACTCATTATTAAAATCCGAAGAGGGAACTTGTCCTATTCGTGGAATTTAAAAGGTGATCTCACCGTTATTCCGCCCATAGCACTTGTTGAATACGGAAGTTGATTTTGGATAAAAGTAGAATGATTTCTATAATCCTATTTTCTCAAAAGATACTCTTTAAAAATGATTTGAGAAATATTCAAAAAAGAGGTTTAAATGATTCCGTATTCACTAAAAGAATATTTTGAAAATATATATCTCTCGAAGATATTTTGGTAAGGAAATGAATGAATTGAAAAACAAGCACCTAATTACATCATTTTTATCGATGATTGGATTTCGAAGGAACCGGAGTCGGATTTGGATAATTCCTATCCGAAAACCACTTCAAACCAATGTATACGTTCGTACGTGAAGACATGTTGAAGATGGTGATTGAAGACCGTGGATCTTCCTAGCGTGAAGACTGCTTGTTGACTTGCTCTGGGTAGCTCCCGAGTTATATATAGCAGTGGTCTCCTCGTGATAGAGATTTTGCGGATTGCAAGGGCTTCTCGCCTAGTAATGGCCGAGGAAAGTACCTTCGGTTTGTCCTGTTCCTGGACAACTTGTATGGAC
Source organism: Allium cepa (assembly GCA_030765085.1). Taxonomy (NCBI): domain Eukaryota; kingdom Viridiplantae; phylum Streptophyta; class Magnoliopsida; order Asparagales; family Amaryllidaceae; genus Allium; species Allium cepa. The sequence goes on along the minus strand of CM060937.1, from coordinate 885,060,209 downwards.
GTTTGTCCGACGTTGCATTTCTAAAGATTACGTACATTGGTTTTTACAAACGTACATCAGTGGTGGCGGAGAAGGCAACTTCTCTTAGCTTAACACCCTCCTTGAGACATACAAGCTCAAGGGTTGTATTTTTGTGGAAGGCAATTAGTAGTTAACGGAAATGGCAATGTGGCATTCAAAGATGTGATATGTGCTTTGTGAAAAGGTAATCGTAGCCTTAAGCCTCATCAAACCGGAAATGACCGAAACAGGATTAGATGCAGCAGGGCTATGTGGGTCATTCCCATTAGGGTATGATCATCCCCTTCTAGATATATTTCTTCCCGCTATGACGTTCGGGATGTTAATTAATGTGGTGTATGGAAAACGAGCGCTCGGTTAAAGGTCGGCAACGACCGGGGGATGACATATTCGGTACTATCTAGTTACAGAGGTAGGCCGGTCTTGTGTTGGTAGAGGGCAGATGTTCTGTGCCTCGGGACATCCATCTAGAGGTGTACCCATTTCGGAAGGTAGATCCTGCGCCTGGTCATTTGTATGGAAACCCATTCTCCAATAAGAACCTGCGGTTTTGTTTGTATTGGCGTAATGAATAGCCTCGAAATGCTATATGGGTAACCATTTCGGCTAAGATTAATAAGTTTATTTGAAAATGTTTTCAAAGAATGTCATTAGAAATAATATCCCTAAATTTTGCGTACTAAAGAGTTTTGGTTATCATAAGGTAAAAACCCGTTCCGTGTTTATGTGCGGCGTGGTCTTATGAGATACCTTTTTGTTTCCAAAATATCGTACTTTGAGTTCTCACACCAGTCCCATGACTGACCCGGAGTTTGTTTTTCCCTTTAAACTCTGGGTGCCCTATTTTTCGGGCAGCCGTATAGTCAGGATACCTTAGGAGCATTTTGGAGCATGCTGGGGAGCATTTTGGACAAGTCTTTTGGAGCTATGAAGCTGAAGTACCTTATGTAGTTATCTACCCATTTTCCGCTGTGTTATGTAGTATGTATTTCTAGCATATGTACGGATAGACAGTTATAACTATCCCGCTAAATTTGTATTAGACTCTGATCATTATGTATAATTATAAATGTTGAATACGATGTGAGATTCTATTATTCTGTTATCTTCTATCTTTATTTTCTTTTACACCCCTGATAATCTGCCTCCCCGGCACTTGGATTTACGGCACGTGAATACCGTGGATGTATTAGCGTCGATTTCTGAGGGTCGAGGAGGCGGGTCGTCACATTTGGTATCAGAGCTGAAGGTTAAGCGAGAACCTTGGCTTTGTTACTCTCTAACCTCTTCTTAATTCACTTCTTCTTCTTCTCTTCTTAAAAAAGGCCTTAGGCCATGAGTTTGGAAGTTGATAAAGGAAGGACGTGAGCAAAGCAAGTAAAGATGGAGATGGTCGAGCACTTGGAAGCATGGTTATGATAAGGTTTAGTGAAGCGTTGAATTAAATGAATGTTGGTAGGAAGTTAAACGTTTGGTTTAAAGGTGAGAAATTCTCATCGCTTTTAAATTATATTGATTATCATGCTAAATTGTTATGTTAGATAATCACTATTTGATGATATGTATGTTTGGTTGATTGTTTGGATATGTTGGATAATCCGTAGTAATATTATGACATTTACCATATTGAAAATGTTGATGTTATATGATTGTTATATGGATGTGATGATAATTTGGATATCAAATTCCTATTGATTTAGTAATCACTTTTGTTTAAAAGACCATATTTTAGTAATATGAGAAATTGTGGAAAAATAAGTCTCTTTTCATTTAGAAGTGAAATTAAAGTTAAAATGAAAGAGAATTTGAAATTTGAAGTGAAACGGATTTGAAAAGAATAGCTAATTAGAAATTGAAATTTAGATGAATAGTGAAATTGAAATTAAAATCAATTTTGAAAAAGTGAAGTTTAGTTTGAGATTAAATTGAAATTTAAATTGGAATTAGATTTGAAATCTAAGTTTTAAATATGTTTAATTTGAGATTAGAATTGAAATTGAGTTAAAATTGGGATTTAAAGTTTAATATTAAAATAATGGGAATATAATAATATTTTAATGTGGTAAGAGTGAAAATATATTTTAAAAGCTTTAAAAGGTGAAAATATTGATTTAAAAGGGTTTCTAATCATTTTATAAGTATTGAAATCCAATTTGAATAAATTATTTCAAATGTTGAAAAATAAGTTAAAACTAGACGCGTCGCGCAACGGCAGTTCGCGATTTCGCGTCGAAAAAGTTCAAATGAATGTGTAGAGTGGAATATTGCTCGGAATTTATGTAACGACCCGTATTTTCGCTACTTCGAAAATGAGAGATTTCGAACGATTTAAAATCTAAAAGGATAAATCTTATAAAGATAATAAAAGTATGTTAAAAGATTTAAAAGTTTGTTAATAATCGTTTTACAAAAATAGCCAAAATTCGCTTTTTAATTTCAACATTAGAGATAGGGTTAGTAACCCAAAAGACGGTTGGAGTTTCCAGGGGAGAGCTGGAGATATTCATGGATGCATGGAGATATTCTTTCATCGCCTTTGCTTAGTGCATTTTGTTTGATGTTTGTCAGCAATTGTAAGGGCAGGTTTTATAACTGTCCAAGCTGAATCTAGGTTAGACTCTGATATTGTATTTTAAAATTTTCCGCTGTAAATATTTTTATTGAAATAATATATGTTATTCCATTCGTGTGAGATTCTGTTCTGTCTATTTCTTCTTTATCACCCTTCATGTTCCGTATTTTCGTACAATTTGAGTTGGACATGTGTGGTTTATTGTCGATTCAAAGGGTACGGGAAAACGGGCCGTCACATTTGATACCAAGTGTGACGCTCTGTTATCACGTGTGACGAACGGGAAACTCCTGGACCCGCCCCGGTAGGCTTTTCAACCATCCCGCTACCCTTCTGCTTTTCAACATGGGGGTACTCCTGCTTTTCAACATGGAGGTGACCACAAGTGATACCTCGGATCTGCTTTTACGGCAAGCCTCTCGACTATCAACCAACCCTTTCACACTAGGGACATGTAGGGGCAAGAGTCTAAGCTTCGTCACTGTTCACAAAGCGAGAACCCCCTATCATGCTGAACATAATCAAGCAAAACCGATGTACGTAATCTTTAGAAATGCAACGTCAGACAAACGTCCATACAAGTTGTCCAGGAACAGGACAAACCGAAGGTACTTTCCTCGGCCATTACTAGGCGAGAAGCCCTTGCAATCCGCAAAATCTCTATCACGAGGAGACCACTGCTATATATAACTCTATAATTTGGGTGCGACCCGAGCAAATCAACAAGCAGTCCTCACGCTAGGAAGATCCACGGTCTTCAATCACCATCTTCAACATGTCTTCACGTTCGAACGTACACATTGGTTCGAAGTGGTTTTCGGATAGGAATTAACCAAATCCGACTCCGGTTCCTTCGAAATCCAATCATCGATAAAAAGTGAATATGAGAATATAGGATTTATTAAGTCTCTTTTCACTTAAATTCTTTTCAGATGATTTCGAAATTCTCTTTCTTTCAACTTAGGATAATTCTAAGTAATTCATTCTTTTGTTTTGGAAAATATCTCAGATTTCTCTACTTAATTCTTGATCCAAATTTCTTAACTTTTAACTTAAGGAAAACATTCCCTTTATAATATCACCTTCCAAAACATCCATTTAATTTAAAGGATTATTCACTGTCCAAAATCGCGAATATAATTCCTTTAATAACTTTCACATTTAACTTATCAATTTAAATTGATTTCAGATTTACAAAACGGTGTTTATAAATTCCATTTTTATATCTCACTTGTAAGTCAAAATCCAATACTCTTATTTACCAATTCATTCCTAAAATTCATTATAAATTCTTTTCTAAACTTCACAGGTTCGTAGAAATCATTCATTTTGGAGATTGCTTAACTTTTGGATAATACCAATCTTCTTTTATTTTGGAAAACTTAACAGAATCTTTTTATTTTGAGAGCATCCGGGCTTTCCTTTCGATCTGTTCCACCCCTCGCCTACGAAAAGAAAACATAGGCCAGGTAAGTTCAGGGCACTGGTTGCTCCATCCCTAACCTTAGTTAAACACCTTGTTTTATCTTCCCAGATCTCACAGGCGGGACAAATGTACTAGTCGTTTCCGCATACTCAGATTTCAACTTCATTTTGGAATTGCTTATAAATATTCCAAATTATCTTTTTAAAACGCTTAATTATCCTTTTTAAAACATTCACGATTATTCTTGGAAACGTTGTTACATTTAATCTCATATTCCAAAAGTTATACAATTCACAGCATAAAAGTGCTGCGGAAAGTGCTATATAAGCTTATTTGATTAAAACAACTTTTAAACATTCGCTAATTCATATTTTCCAATCCAAATCTCTTTTAAATCATTTAAATAGATTTATCAAATTTATTCCATATTTTTCCATAATTAAAAACATTCATTCGAACAGATTTTCTGTTATGGTCACTAAACTGCACTAGCGCGATTTTTCTAGAAAATTGATTTGGACATAATTCAAAATCTACTTATCGAAACTTTGAGTTTCTTTCTTCGTTTAGAAGATATGGATATAATAGTCCGGAATTTTCTTATCTCGAAGAATTCCGAGCAATATTCCACTCTATACATTCATTTGAACTTTTCAACGCGAAATCGCGAACTACCGTTGCGCGACGCGTCTAGTTTTAACTTATTTTTCAACATTTGAAATAATTTATTCAAATTGGATTTCAATACTTATAAAATGATTAGAAACCATTTTAAATCAATATTTTCACCTTTTAAAGTATTTAATATATATTTTCACTCTTACCACATTAAAATATTATTATATTCCCATTATTTTTATATTAAATTTTAAAACCCAATTTTAACTCAATTTCAACTCTAATATCAAATTAAACACATTTAAAACTTAGATTTCAAATCTAATTCCAATTTAAATTTCAATTTAATCTCAAACTAAACTTCACTTTTTCAAAATCGATTTTAATTTCAATTTCACTATTCATCTAAATTTCAATTTCTAATTAGCTATTCTTTTCAAATCCGTTTCACTTCAAATTTCAAATTCTCTTTCATTTTAACTTTAATTTCACTTCTAAATGAAAAGAGACTTATTTTTCCACAATTTCTCATATTACTAAAATATGGTCTTACTAATCAAAGTGATTACTTAATCAAAATGAACATATCCAATATTCATATTTATTACTAACATAACATCCATTCAACAAATCACATGCATATGATTTCAAATCTAACATTCACTATTAATATCATAACGGGATATATTATCACAATTCACTTAATTTACTAATTTTCAAATCATCCATATTAACAATTAATTTGGTATAAACATTCATATGTCATAAGGGTGTAAATATGATTGTTATAACATAATCAAAATATAAATTCAAAAGCGATGAGAATTTCTCACCTTTAACCAAACGTTTAACTTCCTACCAACATTCATTTAATTCAACGCTTCACTAAACCTTATCATAACCATGCTTCCAAGTGCTCGACCATCTCCATCTTTACTTGCTTTGCTCACGTCCTTCCTTTATCAACTTCCAAACTCATGGCCTAAGGCCTTTTTTAAGAAGAGAAGAAGAAGAAGTGAATTAAGAAGAGGTTAGAGAGTAACAAGTGGATTAGTGCTTAAGCACTCCACTATTTTTAACCCTCCTACCTCTCTTAAGAGAGAAGCCATTAAAATAGCTTAAAGGAAGAAGAAGAAAAGAAAGATTTGTGTGAAAATGAAAGAGGTATGCATGGCTATTTATAGGAAAAAGTTTGAAATAAAATATTATTATGTAAAATGACCAAAATGCCCTTTACTTACTTTTTAACTTAACATCACATTTCAAATCATGCTTTATGTCACTTTCACTTAAGAAGTAAGTAAAGTAAAGTAATAATTATGTTTGGTTTGATTTGATGTTGATTTGATGTTTACTTTTGACTTTTCTTACTTACTTTTCTTAATTATATTCTAGAATTTTCTAAGTATGTTTAGTAAAAGTAAACTTGATTAGTGAATAAATTAATACTTATACTATTTGAATATATGTTCCTATATAAGAAAATAAAGGTGCGACGACGTTGCGACAACTTTTAATTGACAAAACGTCGTTTTTCGACGAAATGTTTTACGGTCACATTTTGACGTTTTAGTTAAACTATGTATTGAAGTAAACCAAATTTAAAAATGAACTTTTTACTTCTTTAAATAAATTAAAACAAGTCTCTTTATATTTTAAAATCATATTTAATTAATATCAAAATCTCTAATTTTACCGTGTATGCAAAACTGACAAAATGCGACAAATTTTGGTTATTTTTATAAAACGATTATTAACAAATTTTTAAATCTTTTAACATACTTTTATTATCTTTATTAGATGTTTTAAATAAGATTTACCTTTTTAAATAGATATTTAAATCCATTTATTTAAGCCTTTAATTATTATTAACAAAACTTAACTTTTGTCGATTTGTTCTAAAATCCAAATTCATACTTTTTTTTAATTTATTAACTATAAGAATATATAACTTCTTCACTATTATTTATTATATATATCATATTATTTAAGATTTAAACTCCTTTTTAAATTTAAATCGATCGAAATCTCTCATTTTCGAAGTAGCGAAAATACGGGTCGTTACATTCTCCCCTACTTAAAAGCATTTCGTCCTCGAAATGAAAGTTAGATAAAGGAATCTATCTCATACTCATATCCTCAAAAAATTTTGACTTATTTCTATTGATGATAGAAAAGAAGAAGGCCGATATCATAACAACACTAAAACAAATGATGCCAAACATATATAAAGATTCCCCACACTAAGCTGAGTACTTATCACTTTCTTAAGATTATATATACATACATCAAGTCAAACTTCTATCCTTCCCATCCTAGTGCGTACTGCACACTTAAGATAATGTATCCAACTATCAAACAAGACCATACATCCAAAAACAACTAAACTAATACTATATCAAGATAAATGAATACAACCACATAACTCATCCTTTGACCTAAGCATATACTACACCTGAGGTCTATATATATACATACCAAAACATAATTCTAACCATTATCTCTTATGTCTTCTATTCAAGATAACTATCGAACTACTAAGTTGATAGACCCAACACATCATACTATATGTGATATTTGATTCGATCTATTATTCAAATCCATAACTTTTCTTTCGAACTAGTATCGATCCCCCGATTTTCTACTGTGGACTTTGATCAGACTTCTTGATCACAAACCCTTGCTTTCCTTGCATAGCTCTCAACTATGATAGAAAACTCGTGTACATAATCACAAACTCTCATCAATATTCGCCATCAAGAATTGAGTGATAAATCCTTTTTCGGATTGGTGTAAACACCTCAAAGTTTTGTACTCAAATCTTAGATCAAAATTTATGTGCCAAAATGATCTACGTTTAACTTAAGTATTTATTCACATTCATCTTTACCTAATACATTTCTTCCAAACTTCTATTAATCCAAGTTTATTTCACAACCATTTACTTTCTTCTAAATCCATTATTACTTAAGCTTACAAATGACTTAACTTGTATAATATACCTTTACTTCCTAAGAGTATATATACATATCCCAAATCTTCAAATCGTCATTTACTTTAATTAGCGTCTTCAACAAATGTGGAATTCTATTATTCCAAATAAATAAGTTATAAAACTTAATCCCTAGTTTTTTTTACCTAAGGTCTCCATTTAGCTAATATTATTTATCTAATCCATATTTTAATAAGACAACTTTACTAAATGTACGTCCTTTTTCTTACAAAGTTAACTTATTTACCTATCCATTTTCTAAATCAAATTTCTTAACCTTAAATCCGTCAAATACCTTATAGTCAAATTGTGAAACTTAATTCACATGGTATTTGTTATTTAAACATTTTCATCCAACATTCAACTACTAACCATATTATTCAAAACTACCTCCTTCTAATCTTACTTCATTTTGAATTAAAAATATTACCCTAAATGTATCATTATTTCAAATTTTATATTAGGATGATATTTCTTATACCTCTTGTTTCTAATCAAAGTGTCTAAATTTCAAATTACCTTAACTCATTTATAAGTTATAGAACTTATCCTTTCATAATATATTTACCCAAAATTTCAATTTTGGCTTATCTTTTCTATCTTATTGACAAGAATTTTTTCTAAGTGTAAATTTTCACTTTACTTCCTCTAATTACACTTCTAGCTTCAATATTATCATCAAATATCTTATAATCAAATTTGTGAATTTTACTTCACAATATATTTGTACTTAGCTTTTAAATCCATCCATTATGATAATCACTTAATTATTATTTCTTAATACCAAGTATCTAAGGGTATATTATTATTTCTTAATATCAAATATAACATATATTATGATGTTTTGGGTATGTCAACATAGTAGTTGGATAGTTATCTTAAATAGTAGACGCTAAGATATAAGGGTTGGACTTATGTTTTAATATATAGACCTCAGGTGTAGTACATGCTTAGGTCAGAGGATGGGTTATGTGGATGTATTCATTTATCTTGATATAGTATTAGTTTGGTTGTTTTTGGATGTATAATCTTATTTGATAGTTGGATACATTATCTTAAGTGTGCAGTACGCACTAGGATGGGAAGGATAGAAGTTTGACTTGATGTATGTACATATAACCGTAAGTACGTAATAGATACTTAGGTTAGTGTGGGGAATCTTTATATGCATGTTTGGCATCATTTGTTTTAGTATTGTTATGATATCGGCCTTCTTCTTTTCTATCATCAATAGAAACAAGTCAAAATTTTTTGAGGAGATGAGTATGAGATAGATTCCTTTATCTAACTTTCATTTCGAGGACGAAATGCTTCTAAGTAGGGGAGAATGTAACGACCCGTATTTTCGCTACTTCGAAAATGAGAGATTTCGAACGATTTAAAATCTAAAAGGATAAATCTTATAAAGATAATAAAAGTATGTTAAAAGATTTAAAAGTTTGTTAATAATCGTTTTACAAAAATAACCAAAATTTGTCGCATTTTGTTAGTTTTACATACGCGGTAAAATTAGAGATTTTGATATTAATTAAATATGATTTTTTAATATAAAGAGACATGTTTTAATTTATTTAAAGAAGTAAAAAGTTCATTTTAAAGTTTGGTTTACATCAATATATAGCTTAATAAAAACGTCAAATTTTGACTGTAAACTTTGTCGGCGGAAAACACCGTTTTCAACCAAAACAAGTTGTCGACAAGTTGTTGCAACTTAATACATTTTATAACTTAAAATTACAAGTTTACAAACTATTTAAACACTTTACATTTAGCACTAAAAGACAAAAGGAGTTTACTTTTGAAAATAGTTTACATAAATAAAAAAATAAAAGGACATGATTTGACATAAAAACAATATCATTACTAAACCATCTTTCCACCATTAATGCAAATCAAATCAAGCAAAAGTCTTATTTCCTTTTTACACAAAGTTTAAGAAAAAAAAAAGAGTAATCATTTTATAAATTCAAATCACATTAATGAGATGTTACTACTTTACATGGAAAAGGAGCAAAATATTATTTTAACATTTTAAAAGTTTAAGAAAAAGAGGCAAACATCATTTCATTAAGTACAAACTTACATCCTACCATCATTTCACCATTAATGCATGTCCTTAAAGAGTTAAATCAAGGGTAGAAAAGTAAATTAAAAAGTCAAAAAGTAAAGAAGGGTATTTTAGTCATTTGCCATCCAAAGCTCAAATATAAATATGCATCCATACCTTTCATTTTTCACACTTCATTCTCTACCTTCTTCTTCACTTTCTTCTTCTTCTTCTTCCTCTTTGAAGCTCTCTTTAATGGCTTCTTCTTCTCTTCCAAAATGCTTACTAACTTTTTCAAAACCATATTAAATCAACTCCAAACACCACCAAACTTTGTCAAAGACCTTAGAATACCATGAGAACATGGTTTAACATCTAATAAGTGAAGAAATGATGGAGAAAGAGGAAGAATAGGAGGAGGCCGAACTTATGGAAGAAGTGGTCGATGAAATGGAGTAAAAGTTGATTAGTTGAAGTTTTAGTGAAGTGTTGTTGATATGAATGTTGGTAGGAAGTTAAACATTTGGGTAAAGGTGAGAAATTCTCATCGCTTTTGAATTTATATTTTGATTATGTTATAACAATCATATTTACACCCTTATGACATATGAATGTTTATACCAAATTGATTGTTAATATGGATGATTTGAAAATTTGTAAATTAAGTGAATTGTGATAATATATCCCGTTATGATATTAATAGTGAATGTTAGATTTGAAATCATATGCATGTGATTTGTTGAATGGATGTTATGTTAGTAATAAATATGAATATTGGATATGTTCATTTTGATTTAGTAATCACTTTTGTTTAAAAGACCATATTTTAGTAATATGAGAAATTGTGGAAAAACAAGTCTCTTTTCATTTAGAAGTGAAATTAAAGTTAAAATGAAAGAGAATTTGAAATTTGAAGTGAAACGGATTTGAAAAGAATAGCTAATTAGAAAATTGAAAGTTAGATGAATAGTGAAATTGAAATTAAATTCGATTTTGAAAAAGTGAAGTTTAGTTTGAGATTAAATTGAAATTTAAATTGGAATTAGATTTGAAATCTAAGTTTTAAATGTGTTTAATTTGAGATTAGAATTGAAATTGAGTTAAAATTGGGTTGTAAAGTTTAATATTAAAATAATGGGAATATAATAATATTTTAATGTGGTAAGAGTGAAAATATATTTTAAAAGCTTTAAAAGGTGAAAATATTGATTTAAAAGGGTTTCTAATCATTTTATAAGTATTGAAATCCAATTTGAATAAATTATTTCAAATGTTGAAAAATAAGTTAAAACTAGACGCGTCGCGCAACGGTAGTTCGCGATTTCGCGTTGAAAAGTTCAAATGAATGTGTAGAGTGGAATATTGCTCGGAATTCTTCGAGATAAGAAAATCCCGGACTATTATATCCATATCTTCTAAATGAAGAAAGAAAATCAAAGTTTCGATAAGTAGATTTTGAATTAAGTCCAAATCAATTTTCTAGAAAAATCGCGCTAGTGCAGTTTAGTGACCATAAAAGGAAATCTGTTTAAATGGATGTTTTTAATTATGGAAAAATATGGAATAAATTTGATAAATCTATTTAAATGATTTAAAAGAGATTTGGATTGGAAAATATGAATTAGCGAATGTTTAAAAGTTGTTTTAATCAAATAGGCTTATATAGCACTTTCCGCAGCACTTTTATGCTGTGAATTCTATAACTTTTGGAATATGAGTTTAAATGTAACGACGTTTCCAAGAATAATCGTGAATGTTTTAAAAAGGATAATTAAGCGTTTTGAAAGATAATTTGGAATATTTATAAGCAATTCCAAAATAAGTTGAAAATCTGAGTATGCGGAAACGACTAGTACATTTGTCCCGCATGTGAGATCTGGGAAGATAAAACAAGGTGTTTAACTAAGGTTAGGGATGGAGCAACCAGTGCCCTGAACTTACCTGGCCTATGTTTTCTTTTCTTAGGCGAGGGGTGGAACAGATCGAAAGGAAAGCCCGGATGCTCTCAAAATAAAAATATTCTGTTAAGTTTTCCAAAATAAAAGAAGATTGGTATTATCCAAAAGTTAAGCAATCTCCAAAATGAATGATTTCTACGAACCTGTGAAGTTTAGAAAAGAATTTATAATGAATTTTAGGAATGATAAGATTTGAAAGGAATGAATTGGTAAATAAGAGTATTGGATTTTGACTTACAAGTGAGATATAAAAATGGAATTTATAAACACCGTTTTGTAAATCTGAAATCAATTTAAATTGATAAGTTAAATGTGAAAGTTATTAAAGGAATTATATTCGCGATTTTGGACAGTGAATAATCCTTTAAATTAAATGGATGTTTTGGAAGGTGATATTATAAAGGGAATGTTTTCCTTAAGTTAAAAGTTAAGAAATTTGGATCAAGAATTAAGTAAAGAAATCTGAGATATTTTCCAAAACAAAAGAATGAATTACTTAGAATTATCCTAAGTTGAAAGAAAGAGAATTTCGAAATCATCCGAAGAGAATTAAAGTGAAAAGAGACTTAATAAATCCTATATTCTCATATTCACTTTTTATCGATGATTGGATTTCGAAGGAACCGGAGTCGGATTTGGTTAATTCCTATCCGAAAACCACTTCGAACCAATGTGTACGTTCGAACGTGAAGACATGTTGAAGATGGTGATTGAAGACCGTGGATCTTCATAGCGTGAGGACTGCTTGTTGATTTGCTCAGGGTGCGCACCCATTGTAGAGTTATATATAGCAGTGGTCTCCTCGTGATGGAGATTTTGCGGATTGCAAGGGCTTCTCGCCTAGTAATGGCCGAGGAAAGTACCTTCGGTTTGTCCTGTTCCTGGACAACTTGTATGGACGTTTGTCTGACGTTGCATTTCTAAAGATTACGTACATTGGTTTTTACAAACGTACATCAGTGGTGGCGGAGAAGGCAACTTCTCTAGCTTAACACCCTCCTTGAGACATACGAGCTCAAGGGTTGTATTTTTGTGGAAGGCAATTAGTAGTTAACGGAAATGGCAATGTGGCATTCAAAGATTTGATATGTGCTTTGTGAAAAGGTAATCGTAGCCTTAAGCCTCATCAAACCGGAAATGACCGAAACAGGATTAGATGCAGCAGGGCTATGTGGGTCATTCCCATTAGGGTATGATCATCCCCTTCTAGATATATTTCTTCCCGCTATGACGTCGGGATGTTAATTAATGTGGTGTATGGAAAACGAGCGCTCGGTTAAAGGTCGGCAACGACCGGGGGATGACATATTCGGTACTATCTAGTTACAGAGGTAGGCCGGTCTTGTGTTGGTAGAGGGCAGATGTTCTGTGCCTCGGGACATCCATCTAGAGGTGTACCCATTTCGGAAGGTAGATCCTGCGCCTGGTCATTTGTATGGAAATCCATTCTCCAATAAGAACCTACGGTTTTGTTTGTATTGGCGTAATGAATAGCCTCGAAATGCTATATGGGTAACCATTTCGGATAAGATTAATAAGTTTATTTGCAAATGTTTTCAAAGAGATGTCATTAGAAATAATATCAAAGGTTTTGATATAAAAGTGTTTTAGTTATCATAAGGTAAAAACCCGTTCGTGTTTATGTGTGGACGTGGTCTTATGAGATACTATTTATTTCAAAGAATTTTATCCAAAGGCTGATATATGACACTGTCATTTATTATTGAGTTTTTCTCACGCTGGTTTATCAAGCCTGATCCGGGTATTTTCAATACTTGGGTCAGATCCGAGTAGTTTCAGGATAGTCGAAGACGGTTGGAGTTTCCAGGGGAGAGCTGGAGATATTCATGGATGCATGGAGATATTCTTTCATCGCCTTTGCTTAGTGCATTTTGTTTGATGTTGTCAGCAATTGTAAGGGCAGGTTTTATAACTGTCCAAGCTGAATCTAGGTTAGACTCTGATATTGTATTTTAAAATTTTCCGCTGTAAATATTATTATTGAAATAATATATGTTATTCCATTCGTGTGAGATTCTGTTCTGTCTATTTTTCTTTATCACCCTTCATGTTCCGTATTTTCGTGCAATTTGAGTTGGACATGTGTGGTTTATTGTCGATTCAAAGGGTACGGGAAAACGGGTCGTGACATTTGGTATCAGAGCTGAAGGTTAAGCGAGAACCTTGGCTCTGTTATGGGTAAAGTCTCATCAGAGATAGGATTAGTAATATCCTAGGATGAGTAACTCATTAGAGATAGGGTTAGTAACGCCCTAGAATGAGTTATGAGAGTATTATATATATGAGCGCGTATTTGTTAAATTTATAAAAATGATTTTGTTTTAAAAGAAATTGGTAAATGAAATAATTTTACCTTGGGTTTATATTATAAATACTAAAGGGGATATTATTATCTTTTGGGTTAAGGATTGATTGTGATTTAGCTTAGTGAAATTAAAATATGAATATCTTGTGATTAGAATTGCACAAATTTGACTATAAGATATTTCATATAAAATTAATTAGTTGAAAGCTAGAATTTAAAATTTTGACCATATACCCCTAGACCTTTGGTATTAAGAAATAATAATGATTAAGTGATTATCATAATGAATGGATTTAAAAGCTAAGTACAAATATCTTGTGAAGTAAAATTCGCAATTTGATTATAAGATATTTGATGATAATATTGAAGCTAGAAGTGTAATTAGAGGAAGTAAAGTGAAAATTTACACTTAGAAAAATTCTTATCAATAAGACAGAAAAGATAAGCCAAAATTGAAATTTTGGTAAATATATTATGAAAGGATAAGTTCTATAACTTATAAATGAGTTAAGGTAATTTGAAATTTAGACACTTTGATTAGAAACAAGAGGTATAAGAAATATCATCCTAATATAAAATTTGAAATAATGATACATTTAGGGTAATATTTTTAATTCAAAATGAAGTAAGATTAGAAGGAGGTAGTTTTGAATAATATGGTTAGTAGTTGAATGTTGGATGAAAATGTTTAAATAACAAATACCATGTGAATTAAGTTTCACAAATTTGACTATAAGGTATTTGATGGATTTAAGATTAAGAAATTTTGATTTGGCAAATGGATAGGTAAATAAGTTAACTTTGTAAGAAAAAGGATGTACACTTAGTAAAGTTGTCTTATTAATATAGGGATAAGATAAATAATATTTGTTAAATTGAAACCTTAGGTAAAGAAAACTAGGGATTGAGTTTTATAACTTATTTATTTGGAATAATAGAATTCCACATTTGTTGAAAACCCTAATTGAAGTAATGACGATTTGAAGATTAGGGATATGTATATATACTCTTAGGAAGTAAAAATATATTATACAAGTTAAGTCATATTTGTAAGCTTAAGTAATAATGGATTTAGAAGAAAGTAAATGGTTGTGAAATAAACTTGGATTAATAGAAGTTTTGGAAGAAATGTATTAAGTAAAGATAAATGTGAATAAGTACATAAGTTAAACGTAGATCATTTTGGCATATAAATTTTGATCTAAGATTTGAGTATAGAACTTTGAGGTGTTTACACCAATCCGAAAAAAGGATTTATCACTCAATTTTTGATGGCGAACATTGATGAGAGTTTGTGATTATGTACACGAGTTTTCTATCATAGTTGAGAGCTATGCAAGGAAAGCAAGAGTTTGTGATTAAGAAGTCTGATCAAAGTCCGCAATAGAAAATACGGGTCGTTACATTTATAAAATGATTACTCTTTTTTTTTCTTAAACTTTGTGTAAAAAGGAAATAAGACTTTTGCTTGATTTGATTTGCATTAATGGTGGAAAGATGGTTTAGTAATGATATTGTTTTTATGTCAAATCATGTCCTTTTATTTTTTTATTTATGTAAACTATTTTCAAAAGTAAACTCCTTTTGTCTTTTAGTGCTAAATGTAAAGTGTTTAAATAGTTTGTAAACTTGTAATTTTAAGTTATAAAATGTATTAAGTTGCAACAACTTGTCGACAACTTGTTTTGGTTGAAAACGGTGTTTTCCGCCGACAAAGTTTACAGTCAAAATTTGACGTTTTTATTAAGCTATATATTGATGTAAACCAAACTTTAAAATGAACTTTTTACTTCTTTAAATAAATTAAAACATGTCTCTTTATATTAAAAAATCATATTTAATTAATATCAAAATCTCTAATTTTACCGCGTATGTAAAACTAACAAAATGCGACAAATTTTGGTTATTTTTGTAAAACGATTATTAACAAACTTTTAAATCTTTTAACATACTTTTATTATCTTTATAAGATTTATCCTTTTAGATTTTAAATCGTTCGAAATCTCTCATTTTCGAAGTAGCGAAAATACGGGTTATTTTTATAAAACGATTATTAACAAACTTTTAAATCTTTTAACATACTTTTATTATCTTTATTAGATATTTTAAATAAGATTTACCTTTTTAAATTTTAAATCGTTCGAAATCTCTCATTTCCGAAGTAGTGAAAATACGGGTCGTTACATTCTCCCCTACTTAAAAGCATTTCGTCCTCGAAATGAAAGTTAGATAAAGGAATCTATCTCATACTCATATCCTCAAAAAAATTGACTTATTTCTATTGATGATAGAAAAGAAGAAGGCCGATATCATATCAACACTAAAACAAATGATGCCAAACATATATAAAGATTCCCCACACTAAGCTGAGTACTTATCACTTTCTTAAGATTATATATACATACATCAAGTCAAACTTCTATCCTTCCCATCCTAGTGCGTACTGCACACTTAAGATAATGTATCCAACTATCAAACAAGACTATACATCCAAAAACAACCAAACTATATCAACATAAATGAATACATCCACATAACCCATCCTCTGACCTAAGCATGTACTACACCTGAGGTCTATATATATACATACCAAATCATAACTCTAACTACTATATCTTAGTGCCTATTATTTAAGATAACTATCCAACTACTAAGTAGACAGATCCAACACATCATACTATATGTGATATTTGATTCGATCTATTATTCAAATCCACAACTTTTCTTTCGAACTAGTATCGATCTCCCGATTTTCTACTGCGGACTTTGATCAGACTTCTTGATCACAAACCCTTGCTTTCCTTGCATAGCTCTCAACTATGATAGAAAACTTGAGTACGTAATCATAAACTCCCATCAAGAATCGAGTGATAAATTCTTTTTCGGATTGGTGTAAACACCTCAAAGTTCTGTACTCAAATCTTAGATCAAAATTTATGTGCCAAAATGATCTACGTTTAACTTAAGTATTTATTCACATTCATCTTTACCTAATACATTTCTTCCAAACTTCTATTAATCCAAGTTTATTTCACAACCATTGCTTTCTTCTAAATCCATTATTACTTAAGCATACAAATGACTTAACTTGTATAATATACCTTTACTTCCTAAGAGTATATATACATATCCCAAACCTTCAAATCGTCATTACTTCAATTAGCGTCTTCAACAAATGTGGAATTCTATTATTCCAAATAAATAAGTTATAAAACTTAATCCTTTGTTTTCTTTACCTAAGGTCTCCATTTAGCTAATATTATTTATCTAATCCATATTTTAATAAGACAACTTTACTAAATGTACGTCCTTTTTCTTACAAAGTTAACTTATTTACCTATCCATTTGCCAAATCAAATTTCTTAACCTTAAATCCGTCAAATACCTTATAGTCAAATTGTGAAACTTAATTCACATGGTATTTGTTATTTAAACATTTTCATCCAACATTCAACTACTAACCATATTATTCAAAACTACCTCCTTCTAATCTTACTTCATTTTGAATTAAAAATATTACCCTAAATGTATCATTATTTCAAATTTTATATTAGGATGATATTTCTTATACCTCTTGTTTCTAATCAAAGTGTCTAAATTTCAAATTACCTTAACTCATTTATAAGTTATAGAACTTATCCTTTCATAATATATTAACCCAAAATTTCAATTTTGGCTTATCTTTTCTGTCTTATTGATAAGAATTTTTTCTAAGTGTAAATTTTCACTTTACTTCCTCTAATTACACTTCTAGCTTCAATATTATCATCAAATATCTTATAATCAAATTGTGAGTTTTACTTCACAAGATATTTGTACTTAGCTTTTAAATCCATCTATTATGATAATCACTTAATCATTATTATTTCTTAATACTAAGTATCTAAGGGTATATGATTACAGTTTTAAATTCTAGCTTTCAACTAACTGATCCTATATGAAATATCTTATAGTCAAATTGTGCAATTCTAATCACAAGATATTCATATTTTAGTTTTACTAAGCTGAATCACAATCAATCCTTAATTTCTAACCCAAAAGATAATAATATCCTCTTTAGTATTTATATATATGAGCGCGTATTTGTTAATTTTATAAAAATTTATAAACCACAGGTCCGACGTTGCATTTCACAAGATTACGTACATCGGTTTTGCTTGATTATGTTCAGCATGATAGGGGGTTCTCGCTTTGTGAACAGTGACGAAGCTTAGACTCTTGCCCCTACATGTCCCTAGTGTGAAAGGGTTGGTTGATAGTCGAGAGGCTTGCCGTAAAAGCAGATCCGAGGTATCACTTGTGGTCACCTCCATGTTGAAAAGCAGGAGTACCCCCATGTTGAAAAGCAGAAGGGTAGCGGGATGGTTGAAAAGCCTACCGGGGCGGGTCCAGGAGTTTCCCGTTCGTCACACGTGATAACAGAGCGTTCACATTTGGTATCAGAGCTGAAGGTTAAGCGAGAACCTTGGCTCTATTATGGGTAAAAACTCATCAGAGATAGGATTAGTAATATCCTAGGATGAGTAACTCATTAGAGATAGGGTTAGTAACACCCTAGAATGAGTTATGAGAGTATTTATATATATGAGCGCGTATTTGTTAATTTTATAAAAATTTATTTTGTTTTAAAGAAATTAGTAAATGAAATAATTTTACCTTGGGTTTATATTATAAATACTAAAGAGGATATTATTATCTTTTGGGTTAGAAATTAAGGATTGATTGTGATTCAGCTTAGTAAAACTAAAATATGAATATCTTGTGATTAGAATTGCACAATTTGACTATAAGATATTTCATATAGGATCAGTTAGTTGAAAGCTAGAATTTAAAACTGTAATCATATACCCTTAGATACTTAGTATTAAGAAATAATAATGATTAAGTGATTATCATAATAGATGGATTTAAAAACTAAGTACAAATATCTTGTGAAGTAAAACTCACAATTTGACTATAAGATATTTGATGATAATATTGAAGTTAGAAGTTGTAATTAGAGAAAGAAAAAAAAATGCATACTTAGAAGAAAAATTCTTATCAATAAGACAGAAAAGATAAGCCAAAATTGAAATTTTGGGTAAATATATTATGAAAGGATAAGTTCTATAACTTATAAATGAGTTAAGGTAATTTGAAATTTAGACACTTTGATTAGAAACAAGAGGTATAAGAAATATCATCCTAATATAAAATTTGAAATAATGATACATTTAGGGTAATATTTTTAATTCAAAATGAAGTAAGATTAGAAGGAGGTAGTTTTGAATAATATGGTTAGTAGTTGAATGTTGGATGAAAATGTTTAAATAACAAATACCATGTGAATTAAGTTTCACAATTTGAGTATAAGGTATTTGACGGATTTAAGGTTAAGAAATTTGATTTGGCAAATGGATAGGTAAATAAGTTAACTTTGTAAGAAAAAGGACGTACATTTAGTAAAGTTGTCTTATTAAAATATGGATTAGATAAATAATATTAGCTAAATGGAGACCTTAGGTAAAGAAAACAAAGGATTAAGTTTTATAACTTATTTATTTGGAATAATAGAATTCCACATTTGTTGAAGACGCTAATTGAAGTAATGACGATTTGAAGGTTTGGGATATGTATATATACTCTTAGGAAGTAAAGGTATATTATACAAGTTAAGTCATTTGTATGCTTAAGTAATAATGGATTTAGAAGAAAGCAATGGTTGTGAAATAAACTTGGATTAATAGAAGTTTGGAAGAAATGTATTAGGTAAAGATGAATGTGAATAAATACTTAAGTTAAACGTAGATCATTTTGGCACATAAATTTTGATCTAAGATTTGAGTACAGAACTTTGAGGTGTTTACACCAATCCGAAAAAGAATTTATCACTCGATTCTTGATGGGAGTTTATGATTACGTACTCAAGTTTTCTATCATAGTTGAGAGCTATGCAAGGAAAGCAAGGGTTTGTGATCAAGAAGTCTGATCAAAGTCCGCAGTAGAAAATCGGGAGATCGATACTAGTTCGAAAGAAAAGTTGTGGATTTGAATAATAGATCGAATCAAATATCACATATAGTATGATGTGTTGGATCTGTCTACTTAGTAGTTGGATAGTTATCTTAAATAATAGGCACTAAGATATAGTAGTTAGAGTTATGATTTGGTATGTATATATATAGACCTCAGGTGTAGTACATGCTTAGGTCAGAGGATGGGTTATGTGGATGTATTCATTTATGTTGATATAGTTTGGTTGTTTTTGGATGTATAGTCTTGTTTGATAGTTGGATACATTATCTTAAGTGTGCAGTACGCACTAGGATGGGAAGGATAGAAGTTTGACTTGATGTATGTATATATAATCTTAAGAAAGTGATAAGTACTCAGCTTAGTGTGGGGAATCTTTATATATGTTTGGCATCATTTGTTTTAGTGTTGTTATGATATCGGCCTTCTTCTTTTCTATCATCAATAGAAATAAGTCAATTTTTTTGAGGATATGAGTATGAGATAGATTCCTTTATCTAACTTTCATTTCGAGGACGAAATGCTTTTAAGTAGGGGAGAATGTAACGACCCGTATTTTCACTACTTCGGAAATGAGAGATTTCGAACGATTTAAAATTTAAAAAGGTAAATCTTATTTAAAATATCTAATAAAGATAATAAAAGTATGTTAAAAGATTTAAAAGTTTGTTAATAATCGTTTTATAAAAATAACCAAAAATTTGTCGCATTTTGTATACGCGGTAAAATTTGAGATTTTGATATTAATTAGATATGCTTTTTTAATATAAAGAGACTTGTTTTAATTTATTTAAAGAAGTAGAAAGTTCATTTTAAAGTTTGGTTTACTCCCATACATAGCTTAATAAAAACGTCAAATTTTGACTGTAAACTTTGTCGGTGGAAAACACCGTTTTCAACCAAAACAAGTTGTCGACAAGTTGTTGCAACTTAATACATTTTATAACTTAAAATTACAAGTTTACAAACTATTTAAACACTTTACATTTAGCACTAAAAGACAAAAGGAGTTTACTTTTGAAAATATTTACATAAATGTAAAAAGATGTAAAAGTTATGATTTGACAAAAGTGTGTATAAGTAAACAAATAAAACAACATCATTACATATTTTTCTTTTCTCTTATACATGATGTAACTAATACACCTTGAATTCAAACAAAATAAAGTATGAAAAGATAAGTAACTAAAGGAAGTAATGACACATACATACATGCATTTAATACACATCAAATCAAGGCAAAGTCTTCTCTTTAAAATGCAAAATTTAAGAAAGTAATCATTCCTATCTTTAACATCACCATTAATACACATCAAATCAAGCAAAAGTCTTCTTTCTTTTTTTACACAAAGTTTAAGAAAAAAAAGAGTAATCATTTTACAAATTCAAATCACATTAATGAGATGTTACTACTTTACATGGAAAAGGAGCAAAATGTTATTTTAACATTTTAAAAGTTTAAGAAAAAGAGGCAAACATCATTTCATTAAGTACAAACTTACATCCTACCATCATTTCACCATTAATGCATGTCCTTAAAGAGTTAAATCAAGGGTAGAAAAGTAAATTAAAAAGTCAAAAAGTAAAGAAGGGTATTTTAGTCATTTGCCATCCAAAACTCAAATATAAATATGCATCCATACCTTTCATTTTTCACACTTCATTCTCTACCTTCTTCTTCACTTTCTTCTTCTTCTTCTTCTTCTTTGAAGCTCTCTTTAATGGCTTCTTCTTCTCTTCCAAAATGCTTACTAACTTTTTCAAAACCATATTAAATCAACTCCAAACACCACCAAACTTTGCCTAAGACCTTAGAATGCCATTAAAACATGGTTTAACATCTAATAAGTGAAGAAATGATGGAGAAAGAGGAAGAATAGGAGGAGGCCGAACTTATGGAAGAAGTGGTCGATGAAATGGAGTAAAAGTTAATTAGTTGAAGTTTTAGTGAAGTGTTGTTGATATGAATGTTGGTAGGAAGTTAAACATTTGGGTAAAGGTGAGAAATTCTCATCGCTTTTAAATTATATTGATTATCATGCTAAATTGTTATGTTAGATAATCACTATTTGATGATATGTATGTTTGGTTGATTGTTTGGATATGTTGGATAATCCGTAGTAATATTATGACATTTACCATATTGAAAATGTTGATGTTATATGATTGTTATATGGATGTGATGATAATTTGGATATCAAATTCCTATTGATTTAGTAATCACTTTTGTTTAAAAGACCATATTTTAGTAATATGAGAAATTGTGGAAAAATAAGTCTCTTTTCATTTAGAAGTGAAATTAAAGTTAAAATGAAAGAGAATTTGAAATTTGAAGTGAAACGGATTTGAAAAGAATAGCTAATTAGAAATTGAAATTTAGATGAATAGTGAAATTGAAATTAAAATCGATTTTGAAAAAGTGAAGTTTAGTTTGAGATTAAATTGAAATTTAAATTGGAATTAGATTTGAAATCTAAGTTTTAAATGTGTTTAATTTGAGATTAGAATTGAAATTGAGTTGAAATTGGGTTTTAAAGTTTAATATTAAAATAATGGGAATATAATAATATTTTAATGTGGTAAGAGTGAAAATATATTTTAAAAGCTTTAAAAGGTGAAAATATTGATTTACAAGGGTTTCTAATCATTTTATAAGTATTGAAATCTAAATTGAATAAATTATTTCAAATGTTGAAAAATAAGTTAAAACTAGACGCGTCGCGCAACGGCAGTTCGCGATTTCGCGTCGAAAAAGTTCAAATGAATGTGTAGAGTGGAATATTGCTCGGAATTCTTCGAGATAAGAAAATTCCGGACTATTATATCCGTATCTTCTAAATGAAGAAAGAAAATCAAAGTTTCGATAAGTAGATTTTGAATTATGTCCAAATCAATTTTCTAGAAAAATCGCGCTAGTGCAGTTTAGTGACCATAACAGGAAATCTGTTTAAATGGATGTTTTTAATTAAGGAAAAAAATATGGAATAAATTTGATAAATCTATTTAAATGATTTAAAAAAGATTTGGATTGGAAAATATGAATTAGCGAATGTTTAAAAGTTGTTTTAATCAAATAAGCTTATATAGCACTTTCCGCAGCACTTTTATGCTGTGAATTATATAACTTTTGGAATATGAGTTTAAATGTAATGATGTTTCCCAGAATCAATTGTGAATGTTTTAAAAAGGATAATTAAGCGTTTTGAAAGATAATTTGGAATATTTATAAGCAATTCCAAAATAAGTTGAAATCTGAGTATGCGGAAACGACTAGTACATTTGTCCCGCCTGTGAGATCTGGGAAGATAAAACAAGGTGTTTAACTAAGGTTAGGGATGGAGCAACCAGTGCCCTGAACTTACCTGGCCTATGTTTTCTTTTCTTAGGCGAGGGGTGGAACAGATCGAAAGGAAAGCCCGGATGCTCTCAAAATAAAAAGATTCTGTTAAGTTTTCCAAAATAAAAGAAGATTGGTATTACCCAAAAGTTAAGCAATCTCCAAAATGAATGATTTCTACGAACCTGTGAAGTTTAGAAAAGAATTTATAATGAATTTTAGGAATGATAAGATTTGAAAGGAATGAATTGGTAAATAAGAGTGTTGGATTTTGACTTACAAGTGAGATATAAAAATGGAATTTATAAACACCATTTTGTAAATCTGAAATCAATTTAAATTGATAAGTTAAATGTGAAAGTTATTAAAGGAATTATATTCGCGATTTTGGACAGTGAATAATCCTTTAGATTAAATGGATGTTTTGGAAGGTGATATTATAAAGGGAATGTTTTCCTTAAGTTAAAAGTTAAGAAATTTGGATCAAGAATTAAGTAAAGAAATCTGAGATATTTTCCAAAACAAAAGAATGAATTACTTAGAATTATCCTAAGTTAAAAGAAAGAGATTTCGAAATCATCCGAAAAGAATTTAAGTGAAAAGAGACTTAACAAATCCTATATACTCATATTCACTTTTATCGATGATTGGATTTCGAAGGAACCGGAGTCGGATTTGGTTAATTCCTATCCGAAAGCCACTTCGAACCAATGTATGCGTTCGAACGTGAAGACATGTTGAAGATGGTGATTGAAGACCGTGGATCTTCCTAGCGTGAAGACTGCTTGTTGATTTGCTCAGGGTGCACCCATTATAGAGTTATATATAGCAGTGGTCTCCTCGTGATGGAGATTTTGCGGATTGCAAGGGCTTCTCGCCTAGTAATGGCCGAGCAAAGTACCTTCGGTTTGTCCTGTTCCTGGACAACTTGTATGGACGTTTGTCTGACGTTGCATTTCTAAAGATTACGTACATCGGTTTTTACAAACGTACATCAGTGGTGGTAGAGAAGGCAACTTCTCTTAGCTTAACACCCTCCTTGAGACATACGAGCTCAAGGGTTGTATTTTTGTGGAAGGCAATTAGTAGTTAACGGAAATGGCAATGTGGCATTCAAAGATTTGATATGTGCTTTGTGAAAAGGTAATCGTAGCCTTAAGCCTCATCAAACCGGAAATGACCGAAACAGGATTAGATGCAGCAGGGCTATGTGGGTCATTCCCATTAGGGTATGATCATCCCCTTCTAGATATATTTCTTCCCGCTATGACGTCGGGATGTTAATTAATGTGGTGTATGCTAGAGGGCCCTCGATAAAGGTCGGTAACGACCGGGGGATGACATATTCGGTACCATCTAGTTACAGAGGTGGGCCGGTCTTGTGTTGGTAGAGGGCAGATGTTCTGTGCCTCGGGACATCCATCTAGAGGTGTACCCATTTCGGAAGGTAGATCCTGCGCCTGGTCATTTGTATGGAAATCCATTCTCCAATAAGAACCTACGGTTTTGTTTGTATTGGCGTAATGAATAGCCTCGAAATGCTATATGGGTAACCATTTCGGATAAGATTAATAAGTTTATTTGCAAATGTTTTCAAAGAGATGTCATTAGAAATAATATCAAAGGTTTTGATATAAAAGTGTTTTAGTTATCATAAGGTAAAAACCCGTCCGTGTTTATGTGTGGGCGTGGTCTTATGAGATACTATTTATTTCAAAGGATTTTATCCAAAGGCTGATATATGACACTGTCATTTATTATTGAGTTTTTCTCACGCTGGTTTATCAAGCCTGATCCGGGTATTTTCAATACTTGGGTCAGATCCGAGTAGTTTCAGGATAGTCGAAGGAAGTTGAAGTTCCAGAGGAGAGCTGGAGATATTCATGGACGCATGGAGATGTTCTTTCATAGGCTTTGCTTAGTGTATTTTGTTTGATGTTTGTCAGCAATTGTAAGGGCAGGTTTTATAACTGTCCAAGCTGAATCTAGGTTAGACTCTGATATTGTATTTTAAAATTTTCCGCTGTAAAGATTATTATTGAAATAATATATGTTATTCCATTCGTGTGAGATTCTGTTCTGTCTATTTTTCTTTATCACCCTTCATGTTCCGTATTTTCGTACAATTTGAGTTGGACATGTGTGGTTTATTGTCGATTCAAAGGGTACGGGAAAACGGGCCTTGACACACGACCTAACCAATTAAGGCCGAGCGACTTAACGAGGTAAGTATGGCCGAGCGACCTACGCCCTAACGACCTAGCGACCTAATTCCGAACGACCTAAAGGTGGACGAAAAATATGCAGGCCGAGGGTTTGAGGCAGTGCTACCTAAGCCCAGTAATTCACCCAAAACACTAAAAATTGGAGTTTTTCGCCAATCCAATCCAAACCAAATGCAAATGTACGTGCTAAAGTAATAGGAATTCATTCCCAACAATCCAAGATAGTTATAGACAAGAATGTGAGATAAAAATCTCACCTTTGCACCAAAAATCAATGAAGATGAAGCTTAAAGCAAGCAAGAATCAATCTCCCTTTAATCTCAACACAAGAAGCTTGAATCCAATGTCTTCTCTTTGAAATTGGAGTTGAATGATGGATTTGCAAGAGAACTTGAGTTTGGAATTTTAATTTCCCATTCCACTCACCATTTTTGATGAAGCTTATGTTGTTAGGAAATTATGAAGGGGAGAGGGAGTGGAGGTTGGGCCTAATAGCCTAAGTCCAAACCAAAGTCCAAAGTGAAAAGGAAGCAAAATTCCACTAACTCCAAACATATCAAAGTTTATACTTAAAAAGATTGCAAACGTCATTTCGAACCCAGTGGAAGTGGTCTCGAGTCCTAATTTGAGCGTATGCAAAAAGTAGCTTTTCGGACTAAAATCCGACTAAACGATAAAATATTTAAATAATATATTTAAATATCAAATCAATACATATGCGGGTTGTTACAGACTCCCCTCCTTAAAGAAATTGCGTCCTCGTAATATATAAGATGGAAATAAAAAGTAACAACCATAAAAGCATATCAACACAAAGGAAATTTGAAATATGAAGTTCACCTCAAAGAGCATGAGTAAGTAAGTCCGGATGTGTTCGCTCGATGAATTCTCTAGATTCCCAAGAACAATCTTTAGTATTTGAGGACCATTGAACTTTAACAAGCGGAACATCTTTATTTCGAAGTCGTTTGACTTCCGAAGCAATAATACGAACAGGATGTTGCTCATAAGTTAAATTCGACGAAACTTCAATTTCTTCCACAACACTAAGCTCAAGAATAGAATCGGAATCCCTAAGGAATTTCCGTAATGGAGAAACGTGAAACACGTCATGAATGGCAGAAAACTGAGCTGGTAATAAAATGTGATAAGCCATGGAACCAATACGTTTGGTGATAGGAAATGGCCCAATATATCGAGGCGCTAACTTTCCCAACCTACTGAAACGTACAACACCCTTCATAGGTGAAACACGAATAAAAACAAGGTCTTTCATGGAAAATTCTAATTTCCTTCTTCGATTATCGGCATAGGATTTTTGTCTACTCTGGGCTTCTTTCATCCTATGACGAATAAGGTCAATCTTCTCTGTGGAATCACGAATGAAATCTGGACCTAAAACCAGCTTCTCACCGGCCTCAAGCCAACAAGAAGGTGATCGGCATGACCTTCCATAGAGTGAGTCGTAAGGTGCCATACCAATACTAGATTGGAAGCTATTATTATAGGAAAATTCAACAAGAGAAATATGATCTTCCCAACTTCCACCGAAATCAAGCACACAAGCTCGAAGAAGGTCTTCAAGAGTTTGATTCACACGCTCTGTTTGTCCATCGGACTGGGGGTGATAAGCGGTGCTAAAATTAAGCTTCATTCCTAAAGCTTTTCGAAGACTCTTCCAAAATCCACTAGTAAACAATGGATCACGGTCACTAACAATTGAAGTAGGAACACCATGCAATTTAACAATTTCTTTGATAAAGAGTTTGGCCAAGAGAGGAACGGTTCGATCAGACCGAACGGGAATAAAATGGGCAGATTTAGTAAGCCTATCAACTATCACCCATAACCTATCATGACCCGAACGAGAACGGGGAAGGCCATCTATAAAATCCTTGGAAATTTGGTCCCACTTCCAAATTGGAATTTCTAAAGGTTGCAATAACCCACCGGGCCTTTGATGTTCGGCCTTGACAAGTTGGCAAGTCATGCAACACTTAACAAAGCTAACAATATCGGATTTCATTCCCTCCCAATAATAAAGTCGCTTCATATCCGCGTACATTTTACTACTACCGGGATGAATGGTAAATTTAGAACGATGAGAATCTTCTAAAATATCTTTTCTAAGATCACTAATATTTGGCACGATAATTCTACCAAATTTTCGAATGCCGCCACAAGAATCGATATCAAAGTCTTTCAAACCTTCAATATCAATTTTATCCTTAATATTTTGGCCAAGAAGAGCCAGTTCAGGATCTTGCCTTTGAGCTTCAAGAATGCGGTCTAAAAGAGAAGGATGAGCCTCAAGGCTACATAAAACAAGCGATGAACATAAAACGGAAACACGATTTCGAATTTCATAAGTGGATAGAATCTCGAGATCATTCCATTCGGATATCATTATGGAAACACCCGCTTGTTGCTTACGACTAAGAGCATCAGCAACTCGATTTCCTTTCCGGAAGTATAAAGAATATCAAGATCATAAGATGCAAGGAATTCGAGCCAACTCAGTTGACGCAAGTTAAGTTCCTTTTGAGAAAATAAATACTTCAAAATCTTATGATCGGTATATAGAACAAATTTCTCTCCTAAAAGATAATGACGCCAAATCCGAAGAGCGAAAACAATAGCCGCGAGCTCTAAATCATGAGTGGCATATCTAGTCTCGGCTGGCTTCAATTGCCTAGAAGCATAAGCAATAACACATTCTCTTTGCATAAGAATGGCACCCAAACCAACGCGACTAGCATCGGTATAAACAATAAAATCTTGATTCCCTTCGGGAATAACAAGAATAGGAGCATCGGAAAGGAGTTCTTTTAATTTCTGAAAAGAAGTTTCACATTTGTCCGACCAAATGTATTTAACACCTTTCTTAGTTAAGCTAGTAAGAGGCACGGCAATTTTAGAAAAGTCCTTGATAAAACGATGGTAATAACCCTCCAATCCGAGAAAACTACGAATCTTCATCACACTCTCCAGTCTCTTCCAATTTTGAATCGCTTCAATCTTTGAAGGATCAATGGAAATTCCGGATTCAGAAATAATATGACCGAGAAACTTCACACGAGATTGCAAAAAGTGGCATTTAGAAAATTTTGCTTTTAATTGATTACTCCTAAGAGTTTCCAATACAATCCGAAGATGCTTTTCATGCTCCTCCTCGGTTTTCGAATACACAAGAATATCATCAATAAAGATGAGAATAAATCGATCGAGGAAATCTTTGAAAACTCGATTCACAAGGTCAAAGAAATAAGCCGGAGCATTCGTTAAACCAAATGGCATAACTAGCCATTCATAAGATCCATAACGAGTATGGAACGATGTCAAAGGAATGATATCCTCTGCAATACGAAGTTGATGAAAACCGGTAGCCAAGTCCAGTTGTGAAAAGACTCTAGCACCACTAAGCTGATCAAATAGATCATCGATCCGAGGTAAAGGATACTTATTTTTGATAGTAAGATCATTAAGCTTGCGATAGTCAACGCAAAGCCTAAGTGTACCATCGGATTTCTTCACGAAAATAGCCGAAGCTCCCCAAGGCGAGGAACTAGAACGAATAAATTGCTTCGTCTCCAATTCGGATAATTGTTTGCGCATCTCCTCATTTTCCTTATTAGACATGCGATAAGGAGGACGAGTAATAGGTTGAGCTCCAGGGATAAGATTAATTTTGAACTCGATTGCTCGTTTAGGTGGTAATCCTAAAACGGGTTCAAATATGTCGGAAAATTCACGAACAACGTGAATAAGAGAATTAACATCCTCCTCCTCATCATCATCGTCATCACGAGGGTTTAAAGAATATAAAGATGCTGTCAAATCGAAATCCGAATCTTTAAGTACAATAGAAATTTACTGAATAGATTAAGGATGTCGAAGATAAATAGTCCGCTCAGGACATAGGATTTGAGCTTCATAGTGGTTAAGCCAATCCATACCCAAAATCATTCCGAAGCCTAAATAACGCATGACATGCAAATCGGCTAGGAAAGAAAAATCATACAAAATAATCTCCACATCTCTACAAAGCAAACTAAGAGTTGCGGATCCACCAACCGGATTCGCAATTCTCAAAGAAGTCATTAAAGCAACAACATTTAAAGAAAAAGTATCGACAAGTTCTTTTGAAATAAAAGAGTGGGAAGCACCCGTATCAAAAAGAACTCTAATAGGTTGATCATGAAATATAATAATACCATCAAGGATAGAATGAGATATACCTTGACCACGAGATGTGTTCCCAGGGGCTTGAGCCACATTAAGCTTTCCCTCCTTCTTGCCTTGAAGTCTAGGGCATAAATGTATATAATGATCAGGGCTCTTACAATAACGATAAGAACGGGGCTTCGAGCACTTGTTCGTAAAATGGTCCTTAGAACCACAGTTATAGCATTGCCCGCTACTAGGGGAAGAAGTCTTTGCTGTAGGAGTTGCTTGTTTCCCCTTTTTACTGGGATAAGGGCCTTTGAATTTGTTAGGCCTTTTCTTGTTATTGTTGAAGTTTGGTTTGGATACCACTACTTCAACATCACTATCCTTATCTGCCTCTTCAAGTCGAAGAGCGATATCTATAAGTTGGTCAAAAGAAACTTCCAACTTCAGAAGTAATGGTTTCTTAAGATTCATATTCAAGCCATAAACGAACCTCTGATTCTTCTTCAATGGGGTATTAATATATTCAACCCCGTATTTAGATAGAGATTTGAAAGATGCGACATAAGCTGTCACAGAAGATTCACCTTGAACAAGGACAATAAAACGACGAGCCAATGTCACCTTCTTTGCTTCTGACACGAACTTTAATTCGAAACGCTCCCGGAATTGCTCCCAGGTGAGATCCGCTTCTACTATTTCAGAGATAAGAAGCTCATACCAATCCAATGCTCTTTCTTAGAACATGCTAGAAGCCACTTGGACTCGATAGAGATCAATAAGATCCATGCGGGAAAAGATCTGATCGCACGTTCTCAGCCAAGCCTGGACTTCTATAATGGTTTCAGTACCCTTGAATGGGTTCCCACCCAAATTAGTATAATCGTTGCACAAACGTGCAAATCTAGATTTAGGGTGAGTAGACCTCGTATTAGAACCAGCTGCCTGAGCATTCTTAACGAGATCAAGAAGATGCTGGGCAATCATAAATACTCCATCTTGGGGAGTAGCTCTAGGTTGACTGGCGCTGGGACGGCCTGGTCGAACCATTTCTCTTCCTTAAGAGAGAAAGAAGAAGAAGAAAATGGTTATTCACCAAATGAATATCAAACATTCTTGATAGGTGAAACAAGGAATCATAAAAGAAAATAGGATAGAACGGTACGAAGACACGAATAATATCTTAAAGCACGACTTCTAAGATGGACTTAGGACGATGATCCCTATTAAGTTATTCTACATCATTCAGAAGTTTGGCTTTGATACCAAGCTGTGACGCCCCACCTTTATACCCACGCTAGCCAAGAACAATACGGAGTAATGCTGTCAACTAGCACGGAGAATAAGACTGTTGAGGAGCGACCATCCGTGTAATTTCTTTATGCGAGCACCGATATGTCAAATAGTATAGCATGCATTTCATTTAAGAAGGAAATCCGACATACAAATACAACCTCAAAGCTATCGCACAGTGGCTATATATAATCTTCGAAAACAAATATAGAAATAAACATAACACAAATCAGTCACAGACATCCATATCACAAAGGCGGAAAAAGATATGAATATATAACACATGAAAGTGTACACCAGAGTAGTGGTCAAAAAGATCCACAATAACCCAAAAGAATAGAAACATGTGCTATACAAAATAATAAGTATAGATCATAGAGTCTACATCTCAAATGTATATATCCAAAAACTACTAATCTAAGTAGTTAGCCAAAAGTCAGAGTAATCCTAGAAGAGAAGTCAAGCAGAAGCACCTGTAACATCTCGGTCTGACCCGAGTATTATTTCATAAGAAAATAATAAACGGATCAGTCTAGCTATAAATATCAGATGATATGATATAGGATAAAAGATATGGCATGAATGTATAATAACCACAATGACATACTATAATAAGCATGTAAACGAAAATCTAAAAGAGATCAATCAATATCACAAGAATCTTCTCAAAGATAAAAGGGGTATCATACCCTAAACTTGTATTCATAACAAGTCAATGACACACAAATTCACCAATGCACAAAAATTGGTAAAACTTACCAATGGAAATCACGAAAATTGGTGAAGCACAAAATTCCAGAAATCATCTCAAGAAATCCAGAAATCACAAAAAGTGGGAGGCCTATCACAAAATGGGAGTATGAAAACTCACCAACACGTGTATCACAAAACGAGACGCTATCTCATTGTAGCAAACCATTAATTTTTGAGCCGAAGCTCCACAAGAATGGCCCAAAGACCGTGGGGCGCTACCCCACATATGTCATGTAGAAACATCACACAAACGGGGTTTAGTCTCCCTCGTAGACAAAGAGACATCGCACAGTTGCTATCTAAATCACAAAAATGACCGTCAATGATCATCAAGAAGTGTCAATTACACTAAGTTAGTAAATATATGAGTTTAGCTTCATGTCCCAAAACCACTTGCTTAACTTAAATATTTACGAACAAACTGTAGATCTTCACTAGAAAATGGTCACAAAAGGTTCAATCGAACAAGTCCAAGAATTAACAACGAAGCAAATGCAAGCATTTCATACCACTTGTTTTACTAAGCCGTTTAATTCAATTTCTCATACGAGTGAGGTAAAGGTTTGTATATACTAATAGATTAGAAAACGGTTTAAGGAAAAAGAGCTTTGTAATAAAATAGAGTTGAAATCACTTTGATGAAAGAGTTTTGATATTTACTACTAGTATTGAAACCTTTATATATTTAAAGTGACAAAGCACAGAATTGATTGGTGAAATCACAAGTCACAAAAATTCACGTTCGAGGACGTGAATAAAAATCCAAGGAAATCGATTCCAAAACCATTAAAATAGAAGTACCATTGCGACCTAACATGGCCGAGCTAAGGTGGTGCGACCTTGCAAAGACAAGCGACCTAAAGGAGAACAGGCCGAGCGACCTAATGGAAATGAGGCCAAGCAACTTAATGCGAACGACTTGAGGTCTAACGACCTAATGTGGAACGACCAAGGAAAAAAAAAAGGTCGAGCGAGTTAACGTGCCACGATCTAAGAACCTAGGCCAAGCGACCTAAGGGACTTTGCAACCCAAGTGGCCCTGTGACCTAAATGTTGCACGACCTAGTGGCCTTGCGACCTAATGGAAATCAAGGCCGTGCGACCTAATGTGAACAGGCTGAGCGACTTAGGGGTTAAGCAACCTAACGTTGCAGATGTGAATTAAATAGGTCAAACGACCTAGATGCGAACGACTTAACAGAAACAAGGCCGATGGACATAAGGGGCACACGACCTAACCAATTAAGGCCGAGCGACTTAACGAGGTAAGTATGGCCGAGCGACCTACGCCTTAACGACCTAGCGACCTAATTCCAAACGACCTAAAGGCGAACGAAAATAATGCAGGCCGAGGGTTTGAGGCAGTGCGACCTAAGCCCGGTAATTCACCCAAAACACTAAAAATTGGAGTTTTTCGCCAATCCAATCCAAAACAAATGCAAATGTACGTGCTAAAGTAATAGGAATTCATTCCCAACAATCCAAGATAGTTATAGACAAAAATGTGAGATAAAAATCTCACCTTTGCTCCAAAAATCAATGAAGATGAAGCTTAAAGCAAGCAAGAATCAATCTCCCTTTAATCTCAACACAAGAAGCTTGAATCCAATGTCTTCTCTTTGAATTTGGAGTTGAATGATGGATTTGCAAGAGAACTTGAGTTTGGAATTTTAATTTCCCATTCCACTCACCATTTTTGATGAAGCTTATGTTGTTAGGAAATTATAAAGGGGAGAGGGAGTGGAGGTTGGGCCTAATAGCCTAAGTCCAAACCAAAGTCCAAAGTGAAAAGGAAGCAAAATTCCAATAACTCCAAACATATCAAAGTTTATACTTAAAAAGAATGCAAACGTCATTTCGAACCCAGTGGAAGTGGTCTCGAGCCCTAATTTGAGCGTATGCAAAAAGTAGATTTTCATACTAAAATCCAACTAAACGATAAAATACTTAAATAATATATTTAAATATCAAATCGATACATATGCGGGTTGTTACATAGGCCATACCCTTACCCATGCACTCCACGTACATGCACCATACTCAAATCATATCCCCCATTTTCAAAAACCATACCCTTCTCAAATCATATTTTCAGTCTTCTCTCTTCGTTTTAAAACTACAGAAAGGAAAAGCAAAAAAATGATGAAAACTTTAAAATTCAAATCAAACAAAAATTGTCTCAAAATTGAAGGAGCTTCACTTAACGACCCTGACTCGACCTTTGAAAATCAACATCCATACTTCACCCGTATTCGAATGCCGTAGATTCAAACGTCGAGTCTGTTTCGTCGGAGCTTATAACACATTAAATTAAAAACACAGCAGAAACAAAATGAATAATTTTGTTGATACATAATATTCGATACAACAATGATACAAATGAAATGATCAACATATATCAGAGACAGATATAACAGCGGAAATACAGTAGTACAAGACAAACAGCAACAACAGTAGAAAGGTAAGGTCTTCAATGCCAAAGCTCTAAAATATGAAACCAAGAAGCTCGAACCACCCTCATGCTGAACTTGAAGCAAATGCGACCCCCAATGCGATCGCCAAACCAAAGACTTCTAGATCCATATCTACTATCTATTGATAACCTGACTCTAGGTTGCCCGTGTGGAAAATTATAGGCACCTAGAGTTTAGAGAGGGAACAATAAACTCTAGGTCAGTCATGGGACTGGTGTGAGCAAACAAAAACAGTTTATCTTGTACAAAAGAAATTCGCCATGCTTTTTGGAAAATGAAACTACCATAAGGCCTCCCGGCACACACACACAATGTAATCGCACACTTGGGGGAGATTTCTCCTTATGATAGTCAAACATGCTTGATATGCAAAATCCTTTTGATATTATTATTAGTGCATAGTGCAAAAAACATTTCGAAAGTATAATATTAATCTTAGCCAGCATAGGTACCATTATATTATGTCTACTATAGCTACCATTTAAGAATGGCAGGTTATACAACTGAAATCGTAAAGGGCTCGTATTGGATGATTGGATTTCCAATAATGGTCAGGCTAAGGAACTTCCTTCATCGAATGGGTACGCCTCTAGAGGGACGCCACAAGAACTTAACCAGCTCTCTGCCAACACAAGGCTGGGTTATGTAACGACCCTGGATTTTGGCCCCGTCTATTTTAATAAATATTTAATCCAATTAAATAAAATGTGAACTGATCATATTAAAATGATTTAATCATTTGGAATAATTGCCATTTGTTTAGAATGGATTTGTATTTTAAAAAGGAAATTGGTTTGAAAGTTTAAAAAAAAAATATTTAGAATAAAATATCTCAATAATATTCACAATAAAATTTGTCTTTAATGATTGAATTAAAATATCTTACTTTGTTTATATTTAGTAAGTACACATATGAATGATAATGTTTGGAATAGAATTAAAATATAGATGTGAAGTATAAGTCAAACTCATGCTTATAATTTAAATAAAATACAAATGGAGATAAATAAGTATAAATGTAAATAAATCATATTATTCATAATTTAAATATTTATAGTTAAATACAAATAAAATAGATATAAAAAAAATAAGTAAACTCACGAATCTAATTTAATATTAACAGCTAAGAATATAAATATAAGAATATTAACTATAACACATGATTAAGAACAAGGTATAGAGTAAAATAACATAAATAGAATTTAAATAAATAAACAAGCATACAACATATTTTTAAACTTTGTAAGCAAAATAAAATGAAATATGACACATAGGCAAAATATTCAAAACTCAAAGCTGTCAAAACAAATACTTTAATCAAATGTCTTCTTAAGCCAAATCTTTTCACAAATAAGAGAAACACAGTTCTTATTCCTGCAAGTATATTTAATACAAAATCCTTTTCATAACAAAGCATGATAATTATGTAAATATTTTAATTCATGTGCAAACTAATTAAGCTACAAAACAAAAAGGAAAAATGAATGGCTTCATGTCCAAGCTTTGTGAGCCTGCAAAATGAAGAGGAACAGAACTAATATCTTCATGTATAGTACAAAGCAATAGTACATGATAATTATGTAAACATTTAATAACTATACAAGCTAATTAGGGTTCAAAACAAATATAAATTAATGAAAAGCTTCTTGTGCAAGCTGGCCTGCAAAATGATAAAGAGAGCAAATCAATATATTTCTGCATAGTACAACAATTATATATGAATATGCAGCTGAAGATAATGAGTGTGTAAACTTATTTAGGGAACAAAATATTTAATGCTAATCTTCTCAGCCTCCATTTTGTCAACTCAAGATATTTATGAACCTGGTCAATTAAGAAGTTACTGTCCAGTTGAAGCCTCCACTCTATTCTATTTATATGTATCTATCATACTACTTCTAGTTCGTATAACAAAAAGAAAAAAAAGAAAAATGAAACCTGAAGAAACTAAAAACAAGAAAAGGAAACATGTTCAAATCTAAAGGAAAGCAGATTCATAAACAAAGTTATAGACAGTTTTGAAACTACAGTATTCAAGATATCAAAGGGGTTTTCTATTTCATTATTTGAGGTGAGTAAACATTAAATTTGAAGTTTAAGTTCAATTTAAATCAGTGTATGATTCAATAATCCTATGGTCTGGAATATGCCTTATTTTATATAAGTATATGTTGCTCTGTGCTCTGTGATGGTAACAGTTGAAATTTATTTTCAAAACTTAAAAGAAAAAGAAAAAGATTTATTTCATCTAGTCATGTTTAATGTTAGAATTACAAATATATAAGGAAATTAAAGTCTAGATTAAGATTATTGACACTGTTATGAACATATTACAAGAACAACATCTGGAAACCATGATTTACAGAAAATTAAATAAAAATGTGATAAGAGCATCTGATGAAATAAATTAATTCAAGTTTATAATTTGAAATATCACTGGAAATCATGATTTTTGAAACAAAAATGAAGTCTTTTACTTAAGTATTTCACGAGCAATTCGATATTGAATGAAATTTGAAATTTTATCAAATTCACGAATTTGATCCATTATAAAATGCTGCAATTCTTACTGAAGCAAGTGTAAGGGATAGTGGACTGAGGAAAAATATTCAATAATTTTTCCATTGCATAGGGATTGAATACGAAGTCAAAATAGGGTTTATTGTGCGTTTTTATACCTGTCAGTAAATTATGAAGTTCGTCTCGTACCTTTGACCGAGTGGATCAAGGCTTGGAGGGGAGGTTTCAGGTGACGTTGTCAAGGTGTGGTTGAGGTGGCATCGCCTCTGGTGAACTGTGCGTGCGTGGCGCAACGTTTGTTTGCTGAGGGGTTGACAGTTCCTTCCATTCGAACTGTAAATTTTGATTCTTGATTGTTTGGTGTTATGCGACTTAGGATCTCGCGAATTCATGTTATTTGGGATTTGCATGACGCCTCATATGATCGCCGGAGTTATGAACGGCGCTGTACACGTGTACACCACCGAGGCGTATCAGTGTTTGAAGTTGGGGAGAGGGAGGGTCGCTGTCTCGAGTTATGCTCGAGAGTTTTGGTTGCTCGCTTCGGGTTGTCGTGCGAGTTCGAGTGCGTGAATCTCTGATGTTTATTATATAATTTAAGTTTTTTATAAAAGCTTGCTGTAATAAAAAAAGAAAAAGAAAAAAAGAATGAAGGAAGAAGGTGAAGTCGCGATACTGGGTTGGGTAAACTCGGGTGAAGGGACGATTTACTCGAAGCAATGCTTGAGTTTTTGCAGGGGAGACCTCGGGTCTTTTATTTCCGAGTGTAATGATAAATATAGGCTTCAGTAAGATATCACAGTGACAATAAATACTGTTCATTCAAGTATTAATTAGCCTAGTAAGGTTTAACAATAGTTTAACTCGAGATTAATTATTTAACTTAACTAATTACTTTTGTTTAAGCTTAACCTTGTTTTTAAAATCTTGTTAATATTTAGTAACAAATCAAGTACATTAACAAATATTGATTCAGTTAGTAATATAATTGAAAACAAATTTTAAGAAGAATTGATTGTTAATTATGTGAATAATCAATATTAATTGATGGGAGGCAGAAGTAATTAAGGGTAATTACTTTGTAATAAAATTAGTAAATGTATTATAAAGAAATAAGTGAAATTGTAATTGAACACTTAATTAATTCATGAAAGAGTAACAGTTAATTAATCAAGTGTTTTAAACTAAGAATTGAGAAATGATTAATGAAACAATTAGCAATAAATAAACAGGTTATTAAGTTCTACTTAGGTCAAAGAATAGTGATTAAGAAATAATTACTTAAGTAATTAAAGTCAGGTAACTTGACTAAGAAAGTAATTAGTTAAATAATGTGAATAAAGTAATTAAGTAATTAAGCAATTAAGACACATATATATTAATTAACAAGTGATTTGTTGATTGAATAAATTTGAAGGGAAATAAGTGATTAAACAGAGTTAAGAGATTAACTCTCAAGTAATTAAGTAACTGATGGATAATTAAGTTTTATAAGTTAATAATTAAAGTTATTAATTAATTAACTGAGTAATTAAAATATAATTATTAATTAAGAGTTAATTATTAATTAAATAATTTGAAATGGAATAAGTAATAAGTTATTAACAAATTGATTAATCTATCAGGTTTAAGAGGTTAATCCTCAAGTAATTGGTTTAATTGAATTGACTAAATTTAGAACTTAAGATGATTGCTTATGAATGTTGCATGTGATGTATATTTGTTTGTGATGTTTATGGATGATATTCTATGATGCTCTGTGATATGCTGTGATATATCTATGATATTTGGATATGATTCATCTGTGATAAATGTTATGTTAATTCAATTGTTGAATTTAAATTATTAAACTGTTTAAGTTAATTAGACAACTTGGACTTTAAAATGGCGTTTGGATTCCGATGAGACCGGGATCGGGTATCCAATTGATATTCTGAAAACCACATCGATCCAAATTAAACGTTAGGTCGTGAATTCTGAAGTGAAGATCAAGATGGTGCTTTCAGAATGCAAGGGTTATCGTCGTTGACTCTGAGGGTGATTCCAATATGAGTGTGACGAGATAATGCTTTCGGTTTCGTTCGAACCCGGAACGAACTTGTATGGATTGAATGCTTTCAACACATCGTCAGGCGGACGATGAGCATTCTAAGATATTTGTTCTATAAAGGTAATCGCAGCCTCAAGCCTCATCAACCAGGAATGGCTAAAACAGGGGAGGTGCAGCAAGGTTAGGTGGGTCATGCCCAAGCAGGACGAGATATACCCCTGTCTAGATGTCCCTTATTTCGGCTGTGTGGGCGGTTGGAATTGCGCACCAACTGCGGGGTTATCTTGTTCGGGACTGTTCAGTAAGGAATGGTTCCGGCCTTGTGTTGTAGGGGAGTTAGGGTGGCTCCTCGGTACTGTGATCTAGACCACGTACTGTGACGGGCGGTACCCCAGTAGCCCTGCCATTATATGGGATCCAATTTCCAATAAGCACCGTACGTTTTGATTGTGCCCAACTACGTTGGAATGTGAGATGTAAGCATTTCAGCAATTTCTGTATTCTACTTGAAAACCCTAGACACTATTATAATATCACTGGATTTCCTATAAGATGTTTTGGTTAGCGTAAGGTAAAAACTTTCCCGTATTTATTTGTGGGGAGTCTTACGTGATACCTTTGTTTTAAAAGGTTTTCAAAGTTAAACAAATTTAAACCGTTTACTCATACCAGACCCATGTCTGACCCGGAATTTATTTTTGTTTCCATAAACTCTCGGGTACCCAAATTTTTACGGGTAGTCAAGAGATTCAGGTTGGCTTTGACGAATTCTGGAGGAGCAATGGAGCAGGAGGCTTCAGCGTTGTAGATATCTATCTAGTTCCGTTGTGTTAGTTAATGTATTCTGTATCTCTGATGTATATAGTGACAGATGTCTGTATGATTGTCATGTATATTGATATAGTATAACTCTAATGTATGTAAACTATGTA
This sequence comes from Allium cepa, assembly GCA_030765085.1. Taxonomy (NCBI): domain Eukaryota; kingdom Viridiplantae; phylum Streptophyta; class Magnoliopsida; order Asparagales; family Amaryllidaceae; genus Allium; species Allium cepa. The sequence continues at coordinate 885,020,483 of CM060937.1, read as the reverse complement.
ATATTTATGTGATATATTATATTTTGTTCCGTTCCGCTGTGAGATTCTGATGTTTTTGTTCTTTCTTCTATATCTTTTCTATTTTCTCATCCCTTTCTTTCTTAATGATGATGCGTCTTTCTGGTAGCAGAAGGGCGGGTCATCACACTTGGTATCAGAGCGCTAGGTTGAGTGAATACCTAGGCTCTTAAGTGATTTCTTTCTTGAGAGAGCGTATTTGTAATTTTGATATATATATATATTTATTTATTTCTACCTATTTATTGGGTTACCTGTTCGGGTATTCCAATATAAGTTATAAAGGTAGATAAGATAGTGGTGTGTGAAACACGACTACCGATGGTTGGAGTTTTGAATATTTGTAGTTGGAGTGTATTTGTCGAGACTGTAGACCTATTACCGTCTCAAGTGAGCTTTGGATGGTGTGAGAATTTCATTGTTGGAATGTAATTTTGGATGAACTTGAGTTTGGATCTATCGGTTGGACAGGAGCAAGTCATGATATCTTGATATCTCCAGGTGTTGTAGATGTATAATGAGACCCAGTGAGTTTGGATGTCTCCGAAGATGTTTTCTTTGGAACAAGTTAAGGAAGTATGTCTGTTTCGGCGTTGTGTCTAAATCCAGTAGGGTATTTTTGTTTGGATGAGGCCCGAGTTTCTCAAAGAGCTTTAAATGGAAGTCTTTGGCATCAAGGTTAACCCTATGGCTGGAAGTGTTCTGTGTGCTGTCGAGAAGGTTTGTTGATTAGCAGTTTCCTTGAGGTGATTTCAGAAGTAGCAGAGTGGATTGATCCGAACAGTATATGACTGTTCTGGATTGTGAAGGGAGAACAAACTTATTTGGGTAGAATTGCCAGGGTGTTGTACGACATTCTGGAATTCATTTGAGTAGTCTTTTATTGGAGTTGGGGCTTCTCAAAAAGAAGATTTAAGTTATTATTGTGATCCAAATTGGAAAAGAGATGGAGTTTCATGTTGATTTGATTTCAGGGTAGTGCTAGTGATTCAGTCTAGTTGGAGAATGGTTCTAAGAAAGGAAGAAGAGTTAGTTGAGAAGATTTAGAATCGATAGGAGTATGAATGAGTTTGTTTATGTATATCCTAAGTTTGAAGAGAAGCTCAAGCTGTATTTGAAGATGGTATTGGAGACACTGGGGAGGCATGTTTTGAAGGCGAGTTCTTTAAGTGCCATTTTTGGAAATCGGAAGTTATTTTGAGGCACATTATTTTGGGTGAAGATATCTCTTTAGACCCAGCGAAGGGAGAATCTATTCTAAGAGTGGAAGACGAGGCTGACCAGAGCTCCAGTGATTGTTATTCCGGAAGTGAAGGGCAGCTTTGGAATTTATACGGATGCTTGTATAATTGGTTTGGGAAGCAGTGTTGATGCAAGATAGAAGAGTAACTGCGTATGTGTGTTAGTAATTAAAGCAATATGATGGGAACTACGCTACGCATGACCTTGAGTTGTTAACCTTTGTGTTTGTTTTGAAAATTTGGAGGCACTAACTGTTGGAAGAGAGGTTGAGTTATTAACGGACCACAAACCATTGGAATTTTCTCTCTCTAATGGAATGTTAATCTGAAGCAGCCATGGTGAGTCGAATTTCTGACCTCATGTGATATGGATATTCTGTATACCCAGGATAAGCGGATGTTGTGGTTGATATTCTTAGTAGGGATGCGGTATTGTTCTTTTAGAAGTTATTCCTCTCCAGGGCAAAATCATAAGTAAGCTAAGAGAAGATAGATCTTTTAAGGAATTGATTCTTAAACTAAGGATGGAAGGTGTTCAAATTATAAGGTAGATGATCAAGGTGCCTAAAGGATTAGTGGCCGTTTGTGTGCTTGATATAGATGAATTGAGGCAATAAGTTTATCTGAATGTCATCATTCCAAACTAAATATTCACCCGGAATCTTTATGATGTATAAAGATTTGAGAAGAATCTTTTTGAGATCGAGCATGAAGAGGATTGTAGTTGCTTTCATTTATAGTTGTACTTTCTATCAGTTAGTTAAGGTGATCAATAGAAGTTGTCTAGGATTGTCGCAATCTTTAGAAATCTCAAATGAAAGTGGGTGATGATTTCGATGGATTTCATCGACGGTTTGTCAAGAAATGAGAAGAAACAATGAAATATGGATTATTGTGAATCGGTTAACTAAGAGTGGTCATTCTATACCAGTTAGATAACTCGCACTACAGTTTCAGGCCAAAAATTTTCTTGAAGAAAATAGTAAGATTGCTTGGTGATCCTGTTAGCATAATAAGTGATCGTGACCCTATTTTTCACCAGCAAATTTCTGGAAGGTTCTACAATTGACTTTGGGGTCGAGTTTGAAATTTAGTATAGCCTATTATCCTCAGACGGACGGATAGAGAGATTGAACCGTATTTTAGAGGATAAGAGACAAGTTTGAGTTTTGAATTTTGGTGAAGTGTGGAAAGACTATCTTGTGTTTGGACCAGTTTTGTTTTGTGAAGTTTCTGATAAGGTTAGGTTTATCAAAGGATAAGATAAAGAGCTTCTCAAGACCGCCAGAAGAAGTACGCTGATAAGAAGGCGACAATTGGAATTTGAGCTTGGAAATTTGTTTTTGGCCAAAGTTTCCCGATTAAAAAAAAGAACTATTAGATTCGAAAGGCGGGAAAACCTGACTCGGGATATATTGGACTATTTCAGATATTGGCAAAGATTGGAACTGTAGCTTGCAAAGTCGAATTGTCAGAACAGATGTCTGGAATTCATAATGTATTCTGTGTGACCCATCTAAGAAACTTGTTCTTGACTCAGTATTAGTTGTAGAATCAATAGTACAGAAAGACATAAAAGATGAGCCGAATATGACTGTGGATAGAAATTTAGTTCGGATTGTTAGTTAAGGTGAGAGGCAACTCAGGAGTATAGTAGTATAGCTTATCATAGTGTAGTGGAGCGGGGATCCCAGATATTTCACCTAGGAAACTTTGTATAGTTTTAGCAAGCTTATCTAGATTTATGTCTGGATAGTTAGTGATGTTTGTTAAGATAGTTTGTTGGTTGTTTGCTAATATATGAATGATATATATGTTTGAATGGTTGATATGACAACTTTTAAATTATCTTTGTTTTAAATTTCGGGGACGAAATTCTTTTAAGGGGGAAGGAATGTAACGACCCTGGATTTTGGCCCCGTCTATTTTAATAAATATTTAATCCAATTAAATAAAATGTGAACTGATCATATTAAAATGATTTAATCATTTGGAATAATTGCCATTTGTTTAGAATGGATTTGTATTTTAAAAAGGAAATTGGTTTGAAAGTTTTAAAAAAAATATTTAGAATAAAATATCTCAATAATATTCATAATAAAATTTGTCTTTAATGATTGAATTAAAATATCTTACTTTGTTTATATTTAGTAAGTACACATATGAATGATAATGTTTGGAATAGAATTAAAATATAAATGTGAAGTATAAGTCAAACTCATGCTTATAATTTAAATAAAATACAAATGGAGATAAATAAGTATAAATGTAAATAAATCATATTATTCATAATTTAAATATTTATAGTTAAATACAAATAAAATAGATATATAAAAAAAAGTAAACTCACGAATCTAATTTAATATTAACAGCTAAGAATATAAATATAAGAATATTAACTATAACACATGATTAAGAACAAGGTGTAGAGTAAAATAACATAAATAGAATTTAAATAAATAAACAAGCATACAACATATTTTTAAACTTTGTAAGCAAAATAAAATGAAATATGACACATAGGCAAAATATTCAAAACTCAAAGCTGTCAAAACAAATACTTTAATCAAATGTCTTCTTAAGCCAAATCTTTTCACAAATAAGAGAAACACAGTTCTTATTCCTGCAAATATATTTAATACAAAATCCTTTTCATAACAAAGCATGATAATTATGTAAATATTTTAATTCATGTGCAAACTAATTAAGCTACAAAACAAAAAGGAATAATGAATGGCTTCATGTCCAAGCTTTGTGAGCCTGCAAAATGAAGAGGAACAGAACAAATATCTTCATGTATAGTACAAAGCAATAGTACATGATAATTATGTAAACATTTAATAACTATACAAGCTAATTAGGGTTCAAAACAAATATAAATTAATGAAAAGCTTCTTGTGCAAGCTGGCCTGCAAAATGATAAAGAGAGCAAATCAATATATTTCTGCATAGTACAACAATTATATATGAATATGCAGCTGAAGATAATGAGTGTGTAAACTTATTTAGGGAACAAAATATTTAATGCTAATCTTCTCAGCCTCCATTTTGTCAACTCAAGATATTTATGAACCTGGTCAATTAAGAAGTTACTGTCCAATTGAAGCCTCCACTCTATTCTATTTATATGTATCTATCATACTACTTCTAGTTCGTATAATAAAAAGAAAAAAAAAGAAAAATGAAACCTGAAGAAACTAAAAACAAGAAAAGGAAACATGTTCAAATATAAAGGAAAGCAGATTCATAAACAAAGTTACAGACAGTTTTGAAACTACAGTATTCAAGATATCAAAGGGGTTTTCTATTCAACCATTATTTGAGGTGAGTAAACATTAAATTTGAAGTTTAAGTTCAATTTAAATCAGTGTATGATTCAATAATCCTATGGTCTGGAATATGCCTTATTTTATATAAGTATATGTTGCTCCGTGCTCTGTGATGGTAACAGTTGAAATTTATTTTCAAAACTTAAAAGAAAAAAAAAGATTTATTTCATCTAGTCATGTTTAATGTTAGAATTACAAATATATAACGAAATTAAAGTCTAGATTAAGATTATTGACACTGTTATGAACATATTACAAGAACAGCATCTGGAAACCATGATTTACAGAAAATGAAATAAAAATGTGATAAGAGCATCTGATGAAATAAATTAATTCAAGTTTATAATTTGAAATATCACTGGAAATCATGATTTTTGAAACAAAAATGAAGTCTTTTACTTAAGTATTTCACGAGCATTTCGATATTGAATGAAATTTGAAATTTTATCAAATTCACGAATTTGATCCATTATAAAATGCTGCAATTCTTACTGAAGCAAGTGTAAGGGATAGTGGACTGAGGAAAAATATTCAATAATTTTTCCATTGCATAGGGATTGAATACGAAGTCAAAATAGGGTTTATTGCGCGTTTTATACCTGTTAGTAAATTATGAAGTTCGTCTCGTACCTTTGACCGAGTGGATCAAGGCTTGGAGGGGAGGTTTCAGGTGACGTTGTCAAGGTGTAGTTGAGGTGGCATCGCCTCTGGTGAACTGTGCGTGGGTGGCGCAACGTTTGTTTGCAGAGGGGTTGACGGTTCCTTCCATTCGAACTGTAAATTTTGATTTTTGATTGTTTGGTGTTATGCGACTTAGGATCTCGCGAATTCATGTTATTTGGGATTTGCACGACGCCTCAGATGATCGCCGGAGTTATGAACGGCGCTGTACACGTGTACACCACCGAGGCGTATCAGTGTTTGAAGTTGGGGAGAGGGAGGGTCGCTGTCTCGAGTTATGCTCGAGAGTTTTGGTTGCTCGCTTCGGGTTGTCGTGCGAGTTCGCGTGCGTGAATCTCTGATGTTTATTATATAATTTAAGTTTTTTATAAAAGCTTGCTGTAATAAAAAAGAAAAGAAAAAAAGAATGAAGGAAGAAGGTGAAGTCGCGATACTGGGTTGGGTAAACTCGGGTGAAGGGACGATTTACTCGAAGCAATGCTTGAGTTTTTGCAGGGGAGACCTCGGGTCTTTTATATCCGAGTGTAATGATAAATATAGGCTTCAGTAAGGTATCACAGTGACAATAAATACTGTTCATTCAAGTATTAATTAGCCTAGTAAGGTTTAACAATAGTTTAACTCGAGATTAATTATTTAACTTAACTAATTACTTTTGTTTAAGCTTAACCTTGTTTTTAAAATCTTGTTAATATTTAGTAACAAATCAAGTACATTAACAAATATTGATTCAATTAGTAATATAATTGAAAACAAATTTTAAGAAGAATTGATTGTTAATTATGTGAATAATCAATATTAATTGATGGGAGGCAGAAGTAATTAAGAGTAATTACTTTGTAATAAAATTAGTAAATGTATTATAAAGAAATAAGTGAAATTGTAATTGAACACTTAATTAATTCATGAACGAGTAACAGTTAATTAATCAAGTGTTTTAAACTAAGAATTGAGAAATGATTAATGAAACAATTAGCAATAAATAAACATGTTATTAAGTTCTACTTAGGTCAAAGAATAGTGATTAAGAAATAATTACTTAAGTAATTAAAGTCAGGTAACTTGACTAAGAAAGTAATTAGTTAAATAATGTGAATAAAGTAATTAAGTAATTAAGCAATTAAGACACATATATATTAATTAACAAGTGATTTGTTGATTGAATAAATTTGAAGGGAAATAAGTGATTAAACAGAGTTAAGAGATTAACTCTCAAGTAATTAAGTAACTGATGGATAATTAAGTTTTATAAGTTAATAATTAAAGTTATTAATTAATTAACTGAGTAATTAAAATATAATTATTAATTAAGAGTTAATTATTAATTAAATAATTTGAAATGGAATAAGTAATAAGTTATTAACAAATTGATTAATCTATCAGGTTTAAGAGGTTAATCCTCAAGTAATTGGTTTAATTGAATTGACTAAATTTAGAACTTAAGATGATTGCTTATGAATGTTGCATGTGATGTATATTTGTTTGTGATGTTTATGGATGATATTCTATGATGCTCTGTGATATGCTGTGATATATCTATGATATTTGGATATGATTCATCTGTGATAAATGTTATGTTAATTCAATTGTTGAATTTAAATTATTAAATTGTTTAAGTTAATTAGACAACTTGGACTTTAAAATGGCGTTTGGATTCCAATGAGACCGGGATCGGGTATCCAATTGATATTCCGAAAACCACATTGATCCAAATTAAACGTTAGGTCGTGAATTCTGAAGTGAAGATCAAGATGGTGCTTTCAGAATGCAAGGGTTATCGTCGTTGACTCTGAGGGTGATTCCAATATGAGTGTGACGAGATAATGCCTTCGGTTTCGTTCGAACCCGGAACGAACTTGTATGGATTGAATGCTTTCAACACATCGTTAGGCGGATGATGAGCATTCTAAGATATTTGTTCTATAAAGGTAATCGCAGCCTCAAGCCTCATCAACCGGGAATGGCTAAAACAGGGGAGGTGCAGCAAGGTTAGGTGGGTCATGCCCAAGCAGGACGAGATATACCCCTGTCTAGATGTCCCTTATTTCGGCTGTGTGGGCAGTTGGAATTGCGCACCAACTGCGGGGTTATCTTGTTCGGGACTGTTCAGTAAGGAATGGTTCCGGCCTTGTGTTGCAGGGGAGTTAGGGTGGCTCCTCGGTACTGTGATCTAGGCCACGTACTGTGACGAGCGGTACCCCAGTAGCCCTGCCATTGTATGGGATCCAATTTCCAATAAGCGCCGTACGTTTTGATTGTGCCCAACTACGTTGGAATGTGAGATGTAAGCATTTCAGCTATTTCTGTATTTTACTTGAAAACCCTAGACACTATTATAATATTACTAGATTTCCTATAAGATGTTTTGGTTAGCGTAAGGTAAAAACTTTCCCGTATTTATTTGTGGGGAGTCTTACGTGATACCTTTGTTTTAAAATGTTTTCGAAGTTAAACAAATTTAAACCGTTTACTCATACCAGACCCATGTCTGACCCGGAGTTTATTTTTGTTTTCATAAACTCTCGGGTACCCAAATTTTTACGGGTAGTCAAGAGATTCAGGTTGGCTTTGACGAATTCTGGAGGAGCAATGGAGCAGGAGGCTTCAGCGTTGTAGATATCTATCTAGTTCCGCTGTGTTAGTTAATGTATTCTGTATCTTTGATGTATATAGTGACAGATGTCTGTATGATTGTCATGTATATTGATATAGTATAACTCTGATGTATGTAAACTATGTAATATTTATGTGATATATTATATTTTGTTCCGTTCCGCTGTGAGATTCTGATGTTTTTGTTCTTTCTTCTCTATCTTTTCTATTTTCTCATCCCTTTCTTTCTTAATGATGATGCGTCTTTCTAGTAGTAGAAGGGCGGGTCATCACAGATTACCTCTGTAACTAGGTAACTACTGACACGAGTATGCCATCTTTTGGTCACCACCGACCTTTTCCGAGCGCTCAACACCAACAAATTCCAACAACCACATAAGTTAAATATCTGAGCTCCATACCATGATATCACTTTTTATCCAGAAGGAAATGTACATACCCCAAGAGGTGCTACCCCCGTAACCTTGCCACATCCTTCCTGTTTTGACCCTTTTCAGGATGTGAGGTTCGACGAAGTCTCATCCACAAAACTACGCTTTTCACAAAAGTCATGCTTCGATCAACAAATGATCAGCACTCAGCATGCCACATTACCAAATTGGGAATATATCACTAGTAACCATCAACTACATAACCTCTGAGCTCGTACGTCTTAGAGAAGAGTGTTAAGCTAAGAGAATAAATTCTCCGCCACTAGCAGAAATGAATTTGATAGAAACCAGCTTTACATCTCAAAGTATAACGTCAGACATACATCCATACAAGTCCATTCCGGGTTCGAATGGAACCGAAGGCACTTCAAAGAAGCCCTTGCAAATCCAGGTTTCCACAATCACGATCGGACTCCCTATCACATATGGAGATCTCTATACCGGCGTGACTCGGTGCAGAGACATTCGACAGGTAATCCTTTCGTTTTCGAAAATACCCGGTCTTCACCAACGCCTTCAAATGTTATCCATTTCGTCATATCATTATTCGGAATGAGTTTTATGACACAAAGTCCTCTCCCGGCTAAATCGAATAATGAGCGCTTAATTTAAAAGCAAATGGATATATTGGGATCTTAGTTAAGTCACAATTTTTAATCCCCAAAACCTTTCCTTTTGAATGGTTTAAACAAATTTCCACTTTAATCATTTTAAAAAAAAGATTCACCTTTTAAAATCCTCTTCAATTTGAAACCAAGGTTCACCAATCTTTCACAAAGATTCATTCATAGCTTTCAAAACTATTTTCATTTCGAATCTTTTATACAAAAGATACACCTTTAAGATCCTCTTCAATTTGAAAACAAGGTTCACCAATCTTTTAACAAAGATTCATTCATAGCTTGAAATCCTTTCAATAAAAAATGGGAATTCTTTCCTTTATATGAAAGCTCTTATCATTGGAAAACAAAGGTCTTTCGTTTCATAAAATCCAATTAAATATGCTCAAGTTATAGCCTTTCAAAGTATAATTTAAATTTCCAAAATAATTCATTTAAACATGGTTTAAAATCCATATACCATTATAATCCCTTTAAACCATAGTTTTCAAATAAATATATACATATGTATATCAACTTCAAAATCTTGAATTCAAATTCAAATTATTTTAACAAACCATATCATATTCAAGATAATTTTAATTCCAAAAATTTCCTTTCCAAAAGTTTAACCCAAATCTCCTTTAAACCATTTTGGATTCAAAATTCAACTTTTTAAACCATTTTGAATAAATTTATATCAAATTCAAATACCCATGACTTAACCAATTTCCCGTGCAATCCATATTTATGTGTGTGTGGTGTAGTCCAGGGGTTTTACACACAACAATAAAATATCACAACCATCATCAATTCAAGCACAACAATATCGATAAGTGGTATAATCCCATAACGCTTATCTTTCATTCACAGATAAACAATTTATATTCATCACAGATAAATAAATCACAGTTCACAGCTCAATTCAAACAATTCATATCATAGACATCACACATCAGAGATATCAAATAATTCAAAGCATCCAATAGAATCCAATCATTCATAAGAAAAATTAATTAACTATCTGATTATAATTAACTTAAACCAGATTAATTACTTATGAATGAATTACTAATCCTGGTTAATTAGCATTAATTAATTACAAACCATTTTAATTAATTATCCTGTAATCATTTATTAGTTAACCATTAATAATAAATTAATTAACCTTTAATTATTAATTAATCAACCTTAATTAATAAATCAATCAACCTTTAATCCTTAAATAATTAACCTTTAATTATTTAATTACCCTTTAATTAATTATCCTTAATTACATTAATTAATTAACCCTTAATTAATTACCATTTAGTTAATTATCCTTAATTAATTACAATAAGTGATTATCCCTAATAACTTATATTAATAAATCATAAATTAATTACATTGAGTAATTATCCTTTAGTCACTTGATTAATCAATTTTAATCATTAATTAATTAATTTTTAATTAAGTAATTATCTTTAAGTAATTAATTACCTTTAATTACTTACATTAATTAATCTTAATTAGTTAATTATCCTTTAATGTAATTAAACAAAGTAATTATACCTTAATTACATTAAGTAAGGATATTTTATTAATTACATTAAGTAATTATACTTAATTATTCTCATTAAGTAATTATCCTTTAATTATTCATCATTAATTACTTATAACAAATTAGTTAATCCTTAATTTATACTTAATCAACCTTTAATTAAGTAATTATCATTAAATTTCAAATTAATGATCCTTTAACCTTAAGATAACCCATTTATCTTAATTAATTATAAAATCATCATTTAAATCCTATTTTAAATAACCTTCGAAACAAATTAACAAAAGCATATAATTCAATTTAAACCCTTTTAATTTAATTGATAATCAAAATCAGTAATTAAAGTGAACCGTTTTATTTTTAAAAACTTATTTAAATAACCTTGAAAATAAATTATCATCAACATATAAATTAACTTAATACCTTTAAGTTAATTACAAATCAAAAACATCATTTAAGACAAACCATTTATTTCTTAAATCATTTTCTTAATTTAAACTATTAAATTTTATTTCAAAATAAACTTAAGAAAACAAAACTTAATTAATTTTAAGTTAAATAAACTATACAACATTCATTAACCGAAAATTTAAATAAACTTTTATTATATAAAGGAAATTTGTTTTAAGAATAAAAATTTTTAGACTATTATATTTAAATTTCAAAACTGATTTGTTTAAATACTTAAAAACTCAGACCCGAGACAAACTCAGGTTCCAACCCGAGTCACATGCTAATTTCCCCGAGTAAAACTCCGAAGCAAGCCCTCTTTTTTTTCTTTGACTTTAAATTTAAAAACCTAGTTAACTAAAAATGACTTAAGCCTAAACCCTCAAACTACCCGAGCCAACTTCGAAAATCCCCGAGCACGACTTCGAGTTAAACTTCATCCTCTTCCTTCAACATCACCCAGGCACTTAAGTACACATGTGCACATGTACACCAAGTCCAGTCATCTTCGATCGGCGCCGCAACCATCAACACGTCGTCAACAACCTCATCGATCATCCCTACCACCCAGTTCATTGAATTCGACAGAGAATCGAAATCGAGGAGTTCGATCACCTAGGCATTCAAACCCAATCAATCAAAAATCGCCTCACACCACCACGTCAAGCCACCAATGACCACGAAACTCCGACCAGCAATGCATCGATCCCCCCCGGTGCAATCACCTCCGATCAACCATCAATATCACACGAACTCGGACAACATCATCGACACAACCCGGTCCTAAAACCCTATTTCGAAGTTGTGCCACCACCACGACCACTTAAAAATTCATTAACCGTTTTTCCCTTGAACCCCAATCCATGAGCCATCTCCAGGCCAAACCTCGATGAAAATCTCATCGCAGTTAATCGGCAATCGACAAAAGTGTCGAATCTGATCAACCAAGAATATCTCATCAATTACAATGCTAAAAATCATGATATTAATGTCAAAAATCATCATTTCACAACACGGTTCAGTTTAGATAATCAAAGCATGATATTAAGAATATTGATTTTCGACGTATATATGTTTATTACTGTAATTTTCCAATTTTTAAATATTTACTCAATAAATACACTTGAAACCATTTTTAAAATTGGTATTACATTGTTATGATCACTTTTCATTTAGAGATCGAAACCTAAAATCATTTAGATGGGATGATTTGAATTTTTGATCAGGTTTTAAAACCTGTAACTTATAACTAAGTACCAATGTACATACACATAAGCATTCACAGAATATATACATATTTATATGTATATGCAACACAATTTCATCACTTCACTTCACATACATCAATTTTATAAACGGATTCAAGCATTAATGGGTTTGTTTGCTCACCTGGAATGGTTGAAAAGAGAACAAGCTTTTGAACTGAAGATTGGAAAATGAATTTGGAAAACCTGGAATTGTATCTGATCTTGATTGTTGAATTTAAACCTTGATTTTGTTTTGACTGCTTGAAGCTTGCTTAATCAGGTTAAAGATGCTTGGAAAAATGCTATTTGTTTTTTATTTCAGGTTGATCTTGAATCAAATATGCTAGTTCAGGTTGAAGTTATTGTTTGATCTATACTTGATTTGATCTTTGAACTGTTTGATATTGAGGTGATCTTTACTTCAGGTTTGAGTTATTGAATTTAGATTTGAAGCTTGTTCTTAACACTGATTTTAAACTTTGCTTTTGATCTTTATTTTTCTGGTTCATATATTTCAGATTTTTAGATTTGTTTTGGTTTTGAATGCAAGAAAGAAAATTGAGAAGAGAAGGAGATAGATTTATATATAAATCTTGTTCTCATTATTTTTGAAAATAAAACGAAAATTAATATTTGACACTTGTTATTACATGGCATAGGAAGCTTACAAATGTTTTAAACATGTTTTTAAAATCTTACAATGTCATAAACATGTATTTTTATGTTTAAACACTTTACTTATAAAATTATTAATCGCTTCTATTTTCATAAATTTATTTATTATGTTTATATATATATAATCTCAAATTAGTTTTACATATATATATATATAATTCTTATATTATATTTTCCATATTTTAATAAATACATTTCCTTTTATATATTTTTATATAAACTTAAAGAAACCGATTTTAAAACTAATTATTCATAAACAAATGAACACGCATATATATAATATATTAGTTTTCAAAATATAGAATTTAACTTTCAAATAGCTTTTTAAAATTTATTTTATTAAATTCAAATATAACTTTCAAATCATATTATAATTACAAAACAAATTTTTATTAATTTTAAAATATAGTGTTTTCAAAATCAAATTATTTCTCAAAATATTTATTTTTCAATTTCAAAATCCATTTTACAATAAATTCATATACATATATATGAATAAACAAACAAATATCTTATTTAATTTGGAAAAATTCAAATCAATTCACAATTTAATCCAAAATTTATATTAATTACCAATTTAAGTTTGACTCAAAAACCGGGATCGTTACACTTCACATCCAGGTAGTTTGGTGGGCTAGGCAGTAGTTTGGACGAGGAGCACGAGATCTAGGGCTTCGATTTTCATGGATTTTAAGGTGAAATGGATGATAATGGAGATCAGAATTGCATTGTATGGTTTGAGTAGCACCAAATTGTCAAGTTTCCGGTGGTGTGAGCTATTATGGGTGGAGGTGGTTTTTTTGAGATGTTGCTGGGTCTCGTCATGGTCGCGATTCGAAGGGGGCTCTCTTGCCTTGCGTAGGGGTGACTGACGTAATGGTGAGGAGAAGACCAGCACGATGGCGAGGTTGGAATTTGTTTTCGTCGAGTGTGGGTTGCGTTGTACCGTGTGTATACGTGACGTGGGGAAGGAGCATGAATTATAAATGGAGTTAAGGGAGGGAAGGAGATGAGAGAACGGTTCTGAAGGGTAATTAAGTTAATCAGTTATTAATTATAAGTTAATTAATCTTTAATTGTTTCAATCATTCATTTATTCATAACTTGCCCATATGAGGTCCAAATTGAATGCGACGAGTTACGTTGCGCTCGTTACAGCGAAGGATACGCTATGGAGTTGGATAAATGGATTCGGAGCTTGTGGAAAATTTGTTCATCCAATTTTAATCCAAAACAGAATGTTTTGATGAACTAAAGTCAATGTGAGTTAATCTCACCTTTTTGGTTAATCAGAAACTTTATGTAGTCAACAAAAATTATTAATTGGATGTGTGGATATTTTATTATTGATTTTTATTGACTGTTCGGATGGATTACTAGTACATATTATGGGTTTGGATATATTCCCGCCTATTGGAGCGGATAAGACTCTATTGCGTTTCCGTGTAAGAGCGGATAACCCTTTGTATACGAATCCCACCTCAAAGCGGTTGAATTATATTTCTATAATTATATACTGTATGTGATGTAGGGGGATGGGTTGGAGGGATCCAATGGGATTCCTCACACTGTAATTTTATTTTCACATAAATGGATATATGACATGTTGGATGTTATAATTGATGACATGGACACAATTTTCTTTATTTAGTGCTTTAGTAGCACCGGGACATATGTTTTGGTATTTTAAAATACCATAAAATAGTAATTGATTTTGAAAACAGATTTCAAAGTTATTTTGGAAATTATATATGTTTTAAATAATTATTATTGAATTATTTTGGTGAAGTGATTTATTTTATAATCAAAGGAATGATTTTTATGGATATTATAATTTAATAGTTTTATAAAATATTTTTAAGAAAGAGATTTTGAACAGTAAATAAAGATTTTTAAGATCTTAGAAGATAAGTCAGTCTTCTATGATAAATGATATTGTTTTAAGAGGAAACTAGAAATATTTTGATATGAATATATATTAACCATTTCATATAAAATGATATATATATATACATAGGTACATAAACTGTAATTTATTTATAAAGGTGAAATTCACAAATATGACAATTTATAAAAGTGATATTTTACAAAGAAAACAAAGATTTGTAAAATCGTATTTTGTCAATAAAAGTATGGATTCATAAACTAGATTTATAAATTAAGTGAAACTATCGTCATTTAATAAATTGGTTAAATAAATCAAATGGTGGATTTATTATAAGATATGGAATGGTATTTTAGAAATATTTGATTCTATTTTGGAAATTGAAGGTGAGGGTAAATTTGAAATTGTAAAACAATATTTTATAAATTGAAGGAAATTTATGGAAGAAATTTATACCTATGGGAAGCAAGGTTAAAAACGATTGAAATTATGTTTTGAATGAGATTTATAAATAAGTGAGATTCATAAAGGAAATAGAGTTGTGAATGGAGTTCATAAATAAAGGGATTTTTATGAAAGGAATTTTCGTAAAATTGAAGAGATTTGTAAATGTAGCTTTATAAGTATGGAAATGATTAAGTGAAAAGTTAAGTATGGATTTTTATCAAAGAAATATAATTATGTTTTAATTTTTTTTATCTATATTAATATTGTTTTGAATTGGTTATTCAGTATTTTAATATTTTGAAAAGTTTATTATTTAAATTATTAATTATCAATATGGTTTGAAATAAATTATAATTATTTATCAATAAAGTTTGGAAATTAATTATTAGTTTTTATAAAAATGTTAAGATAAATTATTATTGTTTTAATTAGGATATTTGGAATTTATTAATTATTATTACAAATTGTTTTAAAGATAATATTTATTTATAATGTTTACTATTATATAATGATTGTGTTTTAAGTAAATGGTTAGAAATTAGGTTTTAAATGTGTTTTGAGATTTATAAATAGGGTTTTACAAATAGATGTGGATTATAAGAGGAATCTTATAATATGTTCAGAAATCATAAAGGAAAATTGGTTAAATATATAAAGGTTTTATAAATGGTAGTAGATATTCATAAAAGAATTTTAAGAGTGGATATATAGATTGATAAAAGGAGTTTTACAAATTGTTTTGTAGACCTATGATGGAGTTATGAATGATTTTCGAATTGAATAAAAATGGAAAATCTTCCCAAATGTTAGTAAATATACTTATACAGTTGGGATAAGTGTATGGATTCTTTTATCTAAGATTGAGAAATAGGGATTTTTGGATATATATATATATATATATATATATATATATATATGTTTATATATATAAAAGTATTTTGGTATAAATATTTACAAAGTCATTTGAGTTAATGAAAGGATTTGTTAAAAGAGGCTTAGTGTTGCTTGGTGCTTAACCAAATGTTGGGTTATCCTATGGAACCGAATCTCTGACTGAATGTTTGTTATTCAATAGTTAAATAACCGACAATCGAAATTTGGATCCAAAAGTGACTTTGAAAATATCTTGGAGAAACATATGAGTTATGTGGCACAATGGTCTCCGATGATGCTGTACTGTGCGTATTAATCTTATTTCGTTCTCTTAGGATAATGATTAGGAAATTCATCCACTGACGGTTAGAAGGTGATCTCAGATCTTATCTTTGGTTGTTTATTTCCTAAAGAACTGGGTTGAGTTTACTGGAAATTATCGAAAGTTATTTCGAAGAGACTAGGATTTGATATGCTATTCGAAAACCACTTCGATCCAGCAAATGTGTTTCGAAGTGACGACATCATGAAGATGATGGAATTATAGATGGAGCTCTCAAGTGTTTCGTTCAGTCCCAGAACCAACTTGTATGGATGAATGTTGTTATTGCATTGTTGCTTGGAGGGCAATGTTAGCATTCCAAGTGGGAGTCCTATATAAAGATAAAACGTAGCCTCAAGCCTTATCAACCGAGACTGACTAAAACAAGTAAGACGCAATAGGCTAAGTGGGTCGTCCCAAAGTAGGATATGATCATCCCTATCCAGAGTCGCTATTATCTCTCATTTATATGATTTGGGCCCATTAACAGAGGGGTGATCATATTCGGTACTATCCAGTAAGGTGTAGGCTGGTTCTGTGTTAGCCGGGGATCTAGAAGAGGTCCTCGGTGTTATTTTATCTAGAGATGCACCGTGACAGGCGGTGTCCCAGTAGCCCAGCCATTATATGGAATCCATACTCCAATACAAGCCTTTTCATTTTTAGTTGTATACCTATTATTCTAGAATTTAATTAATATACAATTTCAGCTAAGATTAACAAGTATTTTTATTAAGACACTATTATAATATCTAAATTTCATAGAAATGTTTTGGTTATCGTAAGGTAAAAACCCATTTGTGGTTATGTGCAGCGTAGTCTTACGAGATACCTTTGTTTTCAAAGGTTTTTATAACTTGAAAATCCAATTGGGTGTGTTTTCTTATGTTGGTTTTCTAGATTGACTCGAGTGTTATTTTATTATATTGCTCAGGTCAGACCGGGCATATCTACAGATTGCTTTGGTGGTCTTCAAGTCGTATTTACGTACTTGTTTATTTTCCGCTATTTGTCTTTGAATTCTTCAGCAATTGTGAGGATAGGTTTTTATAATGGTTTAGGCTAATGATTGTGATTGTTATTGTACTGTGATGGATGTATGTATATAATAGTTTCTCTTTTGTAAGGATCATTGCTATTATATTATATATTGTTCCGCTGCGATTGTGAGATTCTGTTGTTGTTTAGTTTATGTTCTTCTTCATCTCTTCTCCTTTTCTTTTTCTTTCGCATAACTATCCGTCTTTCCATTCAATTTGGGTTGGACATGTGTGGTTTATTGTCAGCTTGAATTGTACGGATTGGCGGAATGTTACATTTGGTATCAGAGCTGAAGGTTAAGTGAGAAACTTGGCTTTAGTGGGGCAACTCCTTAAGAGATAAGGTAATGGAATGCCACATTATGAGTTTGAGTGTATATAGATGAGCGTGTATTTGTTACTAATATAAAAATATTTTATATTGTGTTAATTTTTATGTTGAGTGGCTTATGAATTATGGTCAGTGCATGGGACGCCACATTATCAACAAGGGTTTCCAAACACTTAAACAAGGCAAATTAACACAGTATTGTTTTAAAAGTGGATAGGTGAAATAATTTTACCTAAATTATATTTTATATACAAAGGAATAATTTTTCAGAAATTATTATAGCTATATATGGAGTATTGGGTTGTTGGTGTATGATAATATGTAACAACCCATTTTTCCTTATAATTCAAGCTGACAATCAACCACACATGTCCAACCCGAAGCAAACGGAAAGACGGATAGTTAACGGATAGAACGAAGAATAGAAGAGAAGAAGAAGAGAAAAGAAACTAAAAATAACATAGAATCCCACAATCGTAGTGGAACATAATATAATATAATATAATATCAACGATCTTTACAAAAGAAAACTGTTATATACATATATCCATCAGAGTAAAACAACAACCACAATTACCGGGCAGGGCAGTTATAACAACCTGTTCTCACAATTGCTAGTAATTTCAACAATAAAGCAGCGAAAATAAACATATACGTGTATACGACTTGAAGAAATCCAACTCATCTCCTGAGCTCCAATGCATCCAAAGCAATCTGTATGTACGCTTGGTTTGACCCGAGCATTATAATAAAATAACACCCTCGTCAGTCTAGAAAACCAGCGTGAGAAAACGCACCCAACTAGATTTTAAAGTTGTAAAAAACCTTGAAAACAAAGATCTCGTAAGACCACGCCGCACATAAACACAAACGGGTTTTTACCTTACGACAACCAACACATTTTTGTATGAAATCCTATGATATTATAATAATGTCTATTATAAAAATACTTACTAATCATAGCCGAAATTGTTACATTTATTAAATTCTAGCATACTAGGTCATACAACCAAAAACGAAGGCTCGTTTTGGAGAAAGGATTCAAACTATGAAAGGGCAAGGGTCTACCCACCAAATCTGTATACCTCTAGATAAAATGTATGGGAGGCTACAAAACATTGCACCTCTACTGCTCAAGACTGGCCTACCACATTCTCGAGTAGCATCAAATATGATCACCTCTTGGTTGCAATCAACAACCACACAATGGGATCACGAAGCGTAAATGAACATCGCTCTACACTTGGGATGATCATACCCTGCTCGGGTGCGACTCACTTACCCCTGCCGCATGTCCCTGCTTGATTCTTTTCCCAGGTGTGAAGCTCGAAGAGGCCATACTCTTACCATTTCTTCCAACTTGGAATGCTAATATTACCCTCTAAGAAACCAATGCAATACCTGCATTCATCCATACAAGTTCATTCTGAGACTGAACGAAATGCTTGAGAACTCCGTCTTCAATTCCATCATCTTCAAGATGTCTTCACTTTGAATGCTTGAGTTAGATCGAAGTGGTTTTTAGATAACATATCTGATCCTAATCTCTTTGAAATAACATTCAACAGTTTCCGACAAACTCTACCCCGATTCTTTAGGAAATAAACAGTCAAAGATAAGATCGAGGATCACCTCCTAACCATTAGTGGACGAATATTCTTATCATTGTCTAAGGGAACGAAGTGAGATTTATACGCACAGTACATCATCATCGAAGATGATTGTGCCACATAACTCACGTGTTTCTCTTAGATATTTCAGAAGTCGCTTTTGGGTCCAAATTCTGATGGTCGGTTATTTAAGTATCTAATAACAAACATTCAATCAGGTATTTAGTAACATGGGAAAAACCAGCATTTGGATAAACACCAAGCAACACTAAGCCTCCATAATTAATCTTTTCATTAATTAAAACCATATTGTAAATACTTGTATCAAAATATTTGTACAAACATATATTCAAAAACCCTTCTATTTTCAATATTTAGAAAATATCCATATATTTATCTCATCGGTATAAGTGTATGTACCAAACACTGAGGACGACCTCTCTTTTACCAAATTATAAAATCATTTATAAACTCCAGTATAAATTTCTAAACCATTTATAAATTATTTATCAAGTCACTTATAAATCTTTATAAAACCATGCAATTATTTATAAATTCTTTTTATAAATCTATAAACCCGTTTCTAAAATTAATTTGTAAATATCATATATTTATAAACCTCTTTATTTTGTAAATAATCTCCCTTTAATTCTTCAAACCATTTTATAAGCTCTTTTTATAAAAATCTAGGTCTATGTACAAAACTCTAGTTATGAATATCGAAATCATCATAAATAAATAATTATTATTAACTTTTAACCTCTTTAAAATAATAATTGATAATTTAAACCACTATGGATAAAACAATCGTTAATCTTTACCATATAATAATAATAATAAATTACCAAAATACTACTAATAATCACTATTATTAATTTCAAAACATATTAATAATTTAAATAATCAACCTTTCAAAATTAATTTAAATAACTTTAATCAGTATTAGCATGAATAACCAACTTAAAAACAATATATATTTCCTTGGTAAAAATCCATTCTTAAATTTCAATCCAGTCATTTCCATATTTATGAAACTATATTTAAGAATCTCTTTCCATTTTATAAAACTTCCTTTCATAAAATCCATTTATTTATGAATTCCGTTTATAATTCTACCTTTTTATGAATCTCACTCATTCATAATTCTCATTTAAAATGTTAATCACCATCTCTTTAACGTTGTTTCCATATGGATAAATTCCTTTTACAGTATTAGTTTTCCTTCTTCTACGCACGTAACCCAGGCATAAACACGTTCTTCTTCCTCTTTTTTTCTTTGAATCAATCATGCCTTGCCTAACCACGACACCGCGCAGCCCTCGCCAGCAACCACATCCTCTCGCACCTCCCTCGCACTGCCTCACATGCGCCAGCCTCCACCTTTGCATGTGCACAACACGCACGAAAACCTTAAGTCGCTACTTGCGATGCGCTATCATAGCCCACGCCAGCACGCGCCTTACGGCTGCCTGCAACCACGTCGTGCGCCTACCGCCTTGCCTCGCCTCCACGCGCGACTATGTGGTGGTCATTATGAGCGCGTTTTTCTTCCTTTCTTGAACTTTAATTTTTACTAGGAAGAAGGCATTTAACTAACGGTTATGGAGAAATATGCTGCAAACGTGGGACTATGTTATGCACAGTAGAGGAATGCCTATGCATGGTTTAAGGAAGGTACCTATATATTTTAAAATAAAATACCTAGCTTGGTATATTCAAAAATATCGAACCCAAAACTAGGCATGCAGCCTGGCGTTCTATATGTTATACCGTATTCTGAACGTAATGAAACTAGTCTCGAGACCTAATTCGATTATTTGCATTAGATAACTTTTTAAACCCAATTATTATATAAATTCCTTTAATTAATTTTTACGCATTTCGAACTTGCACGACCAAACGATACGTCCGATCGTCACGAAATTTGATGGCTACAATAATTCACTATTACAGATCCGATAAAATTGGTTTCATTGAAATCCGAGACAATGCCTCAAAAAGCTATTTTTACACGTCAATTAAAACGAGTAATTCTCAAAAGCAGTTAAATCACTTTTAAATCCAATTCAAAAGCAGTTAAATCACTTTTCAATCCAATTTAAAAGTTTAGTATCTTCATTCTAGTTCAAATAGAAATTAATTCAACTTTTGAAATCATTTTCATTCATATCAAATTCAACATTCGATTATTTAAACAATTCCAATATTAAATTCAATAATTTAATTATCAAATAAATTGCTATATTTGAAATACAAGTATTTAACTTATAAAAATAACTTTTCAATATTTAAAATCAATTAAATATTCCAAATTTGAATGACTGAAAATTTGGGGTGTTGAATAATATTTGATTATTATCATTTGTTTTTGTCCTAATAAAAATTGTTATTGTTATAATCTAAACAAAGATGAATAGTTGAGAAATGAGTTATATAATAAAATGAATTATGAATACGGATTTTAGAATATTGATTAAAATTAAAATAATGAACATTTGTCAAACAAAATTTCGTAAGTATATCTAAAACATGATTTGTAGATTGAATGGATCTAAAATAAGGAATTTGATAAATTAAGTCTCGTTAATTTGAATATATTTTTTCAAGGGTTTTGGAAAAATAATAGTAGTATTATTTTAGAAAATATTTGGTTTTAATATTTTCAAATAGGATCTAAAAGGGATAGAAAGTACTAAACTCACTTCAATCGCTGGAAAATAATTCTGGTGATGACTACAGTATCATCGCGTTCATTTTTGAATTTCTAAGTAGGGTATTATGCAACGATCCAGAATTTTCAATCATTTGAAATTGGAATAATTAATTGACTTTTAACGTTGGGAAGTAAATTTATGGGATAAATTAACTTGAATTCCCAATATAACGATTTATTGAGTAATTTAATTGTTGAATTTAATAACTGGAAATCGTTTATATAATTGAATCTTGGGTTTTAAGCTAGATAAAAATAATTTCAAAGCTTATTAATTTCTATTAATAAGAATGAAGATAATAAAACTTTTAAACTATATTTAATAGCGATTTACTCGATTTTGAAAATAACTCGTTTTAATTAATGAGTGAAAATAGCCTCCCGGGGCACTGTCTCGGATTTCAACGATGATGAACGATGATGGTGTTTTTCACCAATTGCAGCGTCGTCAACTTTTGGTCAATGGTTCCTAAAGGAGGATTGTAGAGGAGGTAGTAAGCTATCTTCGATCAAAATATGGTGGTGTGACGTGGCCTGTGGCAACTACTAGGCGAGGTTGAATGGAAATCTATTTTGAGTCCATGGTGGAGCTAGGTGGGGTTGCAAGTGTCGCGGCTATGGTCTATCGATGGAGGAGAGTGGAGGCTCATTGCTTGTGGGATGCGGTGGCCATTGTTGATGGATAGCGGCAGCTGGGTGAGGTTAAAGGTTTTGTGCCTAGGTTTGAATGTGAACGAGAAAGAAAGGGGTGGCGGTTATTAATTTTAAACGTGATATTTATTTGTTAATCTTGTAATTAAAGGAAAATAATTATTTTATTTTATTGAATGCTTATTAATTTAATTAAATGAAACCTTTTGCATTGCGCTTGTAATGACGAAAGCTTCGCAATGGAACTAGTCTCGACGAATTTAAAGACTGTTGAAATTTGGGATAAAATCGGACGCCGTTCCGATTTAGTTCCAAACTAGAACGCCTCGGGGACAACAAAAAATTTGGTGAGCTTAACTCACATTTTTGGATAACTAGTATGATTTGTAGTTGATAAAAATTATTGAATGATTGTTCGGATGATTTTAAATTATAATAATATTGATTCAAGGTTATTTAGTTATAATAATATTATTTTAAATTTATTTAATTATATTAAAAAAATTGATTTATATAATCATATTAATATTATTTTAAAGTTATTTAATTATTTTAATATTATTTAAAAGTTATTTTTTATAATTAATATATTTTAAGAATTTATAAGAAGGTTAATAAAATGAAAGATTAATTAATTAAGAATAACTATGGTTTGGAATTAATGATAAGGATTTATTAATAAGGTTTTGATATAAATTATTATCATTTATAAAATGGTAAAGATTAATTATTATTATTATCTCTTAAGCAACATTTTGAAATGATTAATTATTATTTTAAGATATTTAAATTTATGATTTTCATTATTTATAATCTTTATTGTTAGTAATTATTATTATATAATGATATTTTAAAGTAAATGATTTTAATTATTTTTTAAATGTTTCTGAGACCCATGAATAGATTTGAAAGGCTTAGATTTTTTGTAAGGGTTTATAAAATGGTTTGTAGACTTAAGGAAGAGTTATTTGCAAGGTGAAAGAGTTTATAATAGTAAGATATTTATAAACGAATTTTAGAATCGGGTTTATAGATTTATAAAAGAAGTTTATAAATGGTATATGGGTTCATAAAGGGTTGAAACTGATTTTTGAAATGTACAAGAAGTTTATAAATGGTTGAATTTTTAGTAAAGGGATTATAAGCGGTTTTTTGGAGATTTATAAAATGGTTTATAAACGATTTTGGAGAATTGTAAGGGAAATTATAAGTGATTTGAGAATCAAATAAAAAGAAAATCAAACGGTAGGGGACCATCCGACCCAGTCAGCCTTGCTAAAAAATATCTTTCTAAATTTAATGGAGATATTTATATCATTGGGATAAGTATATGGTTATTTCTAAATATTGAAATATAGAGATTTGCGAGTATATCTTTTAAAAGGAGATTATGTACAAGTAGATTACAGAGTAATGGTATGGATAAAGACTTATTAAAGGAGGATAGTGATTGCTTTTATATTGAACCAATGTTGGTTTTCTAAATGAAATAAAATCCTGATTGAATGTTTGTTTTTCGATAGTTAAATATCTGACTATAAAAAATTGATCCAACGTAACTTTGGAAATATCTAGGAGAAACACGTGAGTTATATGGCAGAGTCATCTCCAATGATGTTGTATTATGCGTATAAACCCTATTTCATTCTTCTAGGATAATCATAAGGAGATATGTTCACTTAACGGTTAGGAGGTGATCTCTGATCTTATCTTTGTCTGACTATTTCTAAAGAATCGGGGTTGAGTTTACCAGAAATTATCGAACATTGTTTCGAAGAGGCCGGGATTGGATATGTTATCCGAAAACCACTTCGATCTAAAGAATGCATTTCAAAGTGAAGACATAGTGAAGAGCATGGAATCGAATAAAGAGATGTGAAGTGTAAGGGCTAATCGCTACTAATCCTAAGGGTGATTCCAAGATGTATGTAGAAGGAATAGTGCCTTCGGTTTCGTTCATACCCAAAACGGACTTGTGTGGATGAATGCTATCAGCACATTGTCATTGGAGGGCAATGAGAATTCTAAGTGTAAATGTTCTTGAAAGGTAATCTTAGCCTCAAGGATCTTCGACCGGGAATGACTAAAACAGGGAAGATACAGTCGGGCTAAGTGGGTCGCTCCCAAGTAGGGTATGATCATCCTTATCTAGAGTCGCTATTATCTCTTATTTGAGTGCTTCGGGGACCATTAATGGAGGGGTGATCATATTCGGTACTATCCAGCAAGGGGTAGGCTGGTCCTGTGTTGGCAGGGGATCCAGGCGAGATCCTCGGTGTTATTTTATCTAGAGATGCACCATGACGGGCGGTACCCTAAAAAATCAGTCAATGTATGGAATCCATTCTCTAATAAGCGCCATACGGACTTAGTTGTATCCAAATATGCTGAAAGATGAGATGCTAGCATTTCATATATATTCATATTTTACTTTGACCTCTAGACTTTATTGTAAAATAAATTGATTGTCTATAAAAATGTTTTGGTTATCATAAGGTAAAACCCGTTCGTGATTAAGTGCGGCGTGTTCTTACGGGATACTTTTAATTTCAAAGATTTTATATAACTTTAAAATCCAATTAAGTGTGTTTTTCTCACATTGGTTTTCCAGACTGACTCGGGTGTTATTTTATTATAAAGCTCGGGTCAGACCGAGTATAATATAGATTAGTTTGGATGCTTGGATGACGCAGCGAAATATACAAGTTGGAATCAAATGATGCACAACAAACAAAATGGATGAAAAGATGGAATGATAAATCGATGGATTAATGATACCCAAATGCCCAAATGCCCAAATCCGTTGATCTCTCGAGATACCGGATTCTATCTATCTCCAACACGTTGATCGCGCACGATACCGTGTTAAAAGATCTACGATTCTTCGACGTTGATCTCGCACACGAGATTCCGTGAATCGGCTTCAATTTCGTTGATTCGAGCGCACTCGAATAACCGAAGATGGAGAAAGGAGATTGCACTCAACTTCCAATTTTAAAGAGGCACAAAGCCCTCAAACAAAGTTTATTCAAAATCAACCACTTGTACAATGACACAACACCCTTATTTATAGGGTTACAACATACAGCACTGTCGACCTAACAGACAAAGCATAACACAATACAGGTCATTTACGACCTAACAGACGCGACCCACGACCTATATCACACGAGTTACAACAGTACGACTTACGATCTATCATGTACATAAGCGACTCAACGACATAAGAAAAATACAACACATGTGCGACATACAAACGACATAACAACACAGTACAATACAAACGACTTAAGAAAATAAAATACAAGCGACTTATCAAACCATGCGACCTAAACAAGTAACGACCTAAATAAACACGGCAGCGACATAAGCTCTTCAAAGCGGCATAAGTTGATATGGCTTAAGTGTTCAGCGACCTAAGAACATAAGGGAGTAGCGACTTAAAGAAATCACGACATAAGTTGAGCAACATAGAGGAGCGACCTATGGCAAGCGACCTAAATGAAACTGGCCGATATAAGGTATGCTTAACTCGTTAGGTCAGTCATGTGACTCGCTCGCGACCTAAGGAACTGGGTTTAACTCGCTAAGTCACTCTAGCGACTTAAAGCTTAACTCGCCAGTAGGTTGCGCTGCATCACTAAGTCGCTTGAGCAACTTAAGGCTTAACTCGCCAGTAGATTGCGTCGCATCATCCTCCCCCGGTTGAAAAGAATTCGTCCCCGAATTCACACTTTCCTCTTCTTCGACAAACTTCTCCCCATAATACGAAATTAAGTGTTTGACATTGAAAACATCAGAAATATGAACATTTTCTGACAACCTTAACTGATACGCATTATCATTGATCTTCTTCAAAATTTCTACTGGACCAATCTTTCGAGCTTTCAATTTGTTGTAAGTTCCAACTGGAAAACGATCTTTCATTAATACTGCGTAAACAAAATCACCCTCTTTGAAGTCCACACTCCTTCGCTTTTTATCTGCCAGTTGCTTATACTTCTCATTTTACTTAAGCAATTGTTCATGAACAATCTTGTGACACTCCTGCAACTCATTCACGAAATCACAAGCTCGTTTAACAACCCCTTTCTAAAGTGGAACTGTCGACAAATCCAACGGTCCCTTCGGAATTGCTGAATATACTACTTGAAATAGATTGAATCCAGTACTTCGATTAATAGCATGATTATGTGCAAATTCTGCCTGACACAATTTCACATCCCAGCTCTTCAAATTATCCTTCACAAGACATCTCAACAAATTTCCCAAAGTTCTGTTCACCACTTCCGTTTGCCCATCCGTTTGTGGATGATAGGCGCTACTAAAATTCAGCTTAGTCCCAACCATCTTCCACAGACTCAACCAAAAATGACTTAGAAATCGAGTATCCCTGTCAGAAACAATGGTCTCAGGTAGCCCATGTAGTCGATAAACCTCTTTAAAGAACAATTGAGCAATACGGACTGCATCGGCGGTCTTTCTACAAGCTATTTAATGTGCCATCTTCTAAAATCTATCCACCACAACATATATAGAATCATTTCCTCGTTGAGTTCTTGGCAAACCCAAAACAAAATCCATGCTAACATAACCCATGGTCTGGTAGGCACGGGCAATGGCATATACAATCCTGCATTCGTAGCTGTCCCTTTGGAAACTTGACATATATGACATCTCTGCACAAATCTTCCAACTTCTTTCCTCATGGAAGGCCAAAAATATGATTGAGAAATCAACTGCAAGGTACGATCTCTTCCCACTTGACCTTCTTCATGCAATTCCTTCATAATCTTCATTCGCAAACTGCACTCTGGTATACACAACCGATTTCCTTTGAATAGAAAACCATCTACCAACACATACTCATCCGTCTTCCCTTTCTTGACTTCATCTACAATCTTAGCAAAGTAAGGATCCTCAACAAACAATTCTGGAAATACTTCAAAACCCGTCACTTCAACTCTCATCGTAGTCAACAAATGATTTCTTCTACTCATTGCGTCTGCCACACGATTTGTAACTCCCGACTTATGCTTTACAACAAATGTAAACTGCTGCATGTATGCAATCCATGAAGCATGCCTGACTGCAATCTTATCTTGTCCCTGCAAATGCTTCAACGCTTCGTGGTCCGTATATAACACAAACTCTTTATGAAACAAATAGTGCCTCCAATGCTTTATGGCTTAGACAATAGCATAGAACACCAAGTCATAGGGACTGTATCTTGTCTTGGCTCTAGAAAGTTTCTCGCTAAAATAAGCAATTGGATGACCCTTCTGACTTAATACTCCACCAACTCCAACCTTAGACGCATCAGTATCTAGCTCAAAGAGCAACTGAAAATCCGGGTAACTAAGAATCGGTGTTGTAGTCAAGAGTGTCTTGATCTGTTGGAAAGCAGAATCAGCCTCTTCAGTCCACATAAACTGCTTTCCTTTCATACAATCTGTAACTGGTGCCATCACGCTACTGAAATGTGGAATAAACCTTCGGTAGAATGATGCTAACCCATGGAAACTTCTCACTTCAGTTACAGTCCTGGGTTGTGGCCAATCCTTAATTGCTTCAACTTTACCTTGATCCACATGGATTCCTTCCTTGGACAACACATGCCCCAAAAACAAAACATTGTGTGTCATGAACATGCACTTCTTTGTTGCCGCGTAAAATTGCTCCTGACGTAGTATCATCAACACTTCCCGCAAGTGTTGTAGATGTTCTTCTATGCTTCCACTGTATATCAATATATCATTAAAGTATACCACTACGAACTTTCCAATAAACGGTCAAAAGATCTGATTCATCACTCGCATTAAAGTACTAGGTGCATTCAAAAGACCAAACGGTATGACCAGCCACTCATACAACCCTTCCCGAGTCTTGAATGTTGTCTTCCATTCATCCCCTGGTCGAATTCGAATTTGATGATACCCACTCTTCAAATCAATATTTGAAAAGATAGCAGCTCCACTCAGCCGATCTAACAAATCATCCAATCTTGGCATCGGAAATCTGTACCTCACTGTAATTTTGTTTAGTGCTCGACTATCTGTACACATTCTCCAAGTTCCATCCTTCTTTGGCACTAACAAGGCTGGTATTGCACAAGGACTTAAACTTTCTTGTACGCGACCTTGTTCAAGTAACTCCTCCACTTGTCTTCTCAACTTTTCGTGGTCCTTTGGACTCATTTTATAATGTGGTCTATGCGGTAACACAGCTCCCAAAACAAGATCAATCTGGTGTTGTATGTCTCTCAACGGTGGTAACTCTTTTGGTAATTCCTCAGGAAATACATCTTCAAATTCCTTCAACACTGGCTTAACTTCCTCAGGAATTTCAACCGTTTCACTACTTTCATGTCTAATCAACAAAAATACTTCAGGCCCATCCTCTACTTCTTTGACAAACTCCTTCAAAGATAACAGAGTCTTTAGTTCCTCGATTTTCCTCCAACTTGCTTTCACTTTGTTGTCGCTTTTTAGGAACTAAAGTGATTCTAGTGCCATTGAACATGAAACTATAGTAGTTAGTTCTACCATCGTGTTGCATGGCTCTATCGAATTGCCACGGTCTTCCCAACAACAAATGACATACATCCATATCTACCACATCACACCAAATTTCATCCTTATACTTCTTTCCGATGGAAAAAGTGACACAAGCTCTTCCACTAACCTTCA
Source organism: Allium cepa (assembly GCA_030765085.1). Taxonomy (NCBI): domain Eukaryota; kingdom Viridiplantae; phylum Streptophyta; class Magnoliopsida; order Asparagales; family Amaryllidaceae; genus Allium; species Allium cepa. The sequence continues at coordinate 884,991,098 of CM060937.1, read as the reverse complement.
CTTCCCCGCCTTTCCTCAACCAAGCTAATTTGTAGGGTTTGGGATGCTTCTCTGTCTTTAACGCCAACTTCTTTACAGCTTCTGTAGAAATGATGTTATCACAACTTCCTGCATCGATAAAAATCTTACAAACCTTTCCCAAAATAGTGCACGTCGACTGAAAAATATTACTCCTCAACCAGCTAGTCTCCTCTTCCTTCTTTGGCGTTAAGCAAGATCTCCTCATCATTAAAAAATATCCTTCGTCTCCCGCCAATAATTCTTCTTCCTCCTCAACTTGTAGTGAATTGGAACATTCTATTTCTGCATGTTGAATATGTGATTATATGATTTTTGTTTGATGATAATAAACATATATATATATATATTCATTTAAATGTATTTGTTAATGTACTATTTTATTTTTCATAGATTAAATAAATATTTGCTGAATAAAATTAAATAACACAGAATTTGAATTTGCTGAATAAAATTAAATAACACAGAATTTGAATTCAAACGAATATTTTATTCAAACAAATATTTATTACAATTTTGAATAGTACAAATTCAAGCTCTCACTATACATATACAATTTTGATTCTAATTACATCACAATTCAATTTACATAAATTCCTCACTACATAACACTCACACTCGTAGTTTATCTTCAACTTCATTCCAGTTAGAATCCAGCATCTGAGCAATCTGCAAAAATATTCACTAACGCAGTAAAATTGAAAAAGAAATATTTTTGCAATATAAAATAAAATATGGATTTTGAAAATATTATTTGTCTCGGTTATTTGGGTTGTTCATCATCATTTACATTTGAATTCATCACACACGAACAATGTGACATGCACAGTGTATCACTGTACATGCCACAAGGCCGTGCACACCGATATACACTTGATAATGTTACAGGGACAGGTGAGCACAGGTCAAACCCAAATGAAAAGCCGGGTTCAACTCAAATGCAATATAAATAAAATCACAACATGCGCACAAGGTCAAACCCGAGCGTTTAAGCTAGATTCAACTCAGGTGCAAATGGCCAAAACTCAAGAATCAAGTGTCGACTAGTTAAATTTAAACAAAACCAGAAAGTACACATGATTATTTCAACTTCAAACATAAACAAGCCAATATGGCAACATGAATGAACTAGTCTAGCAACATACTCAAAATCAACATAAACAATGCCAACAATATGGATATACAGTGATGCATGAAACAAGTCAAAGAGTGCAACACTACAGGCACCAGATCAGAAAATTGGATCAAGAAAGTGCAGACACTAGTGGTGATGCAGCAGTAATGAAAATACAGTGATACAGAAAGTGGTGCAGGTACAACTCGAAGCAATGCACCAAGTTCATATGTACAGCAAACAAACTACAAAGACATCAACATGTATGACAGGAACATATGATCAGTGGGATGCATATGAAGTACACAAGTGCAACAGTATGGAAGCAGTGTGCAAACAGCAGGTCGGATCAAAGTATGCAAGCTAATCTACAATTACAAGTCATGAACCAGTTAATATGAAAATCCAGACTCGAGCACAAATGTAACATGCTCAAAGTAAGCACAAGTATGAAACTCACAGACTGAATCACAAAGATGCACATGGCAACAACACAACAATGCATGAAAGCTTGAACAAGTGACTCAGGCAAATGATACCAAATGAAACCAAACTGCCAAGGTCTCAAATTCAGGGCATCAAGTCAAAAAATGAAGCATAAACAAGTGTGCAGGTCAGACCAGTTTTGACCAAGGCTACAATATGCACAGTTCACCAAAGTTCAAGTGAAAACAAGACAAGCCGGAACTACAAAGTGAATCAGTGCCAAGTTCGAACAAAAATCAAGTAGCAGTTTGAACAATGACAGAGAATACGAAGTCGTCTTTTATCTCAAAGTCAAGTATGATACAAAAATAACCAAAATCATGGAATCGCATAAACAAAGTCAGGTGACCACGTAACAAAGTCAAAGCCGTGTTTTAAAATCAAAATCAACACCGTAATGACCGAAATCAAAGTATGAACATGTCAAAATTGAAACCGTGAGAATAAAGTCAGCAGAAAAATGATCGGAGCTGAAGCCGTGGCAATCAAAGAGTCGAACAAGTCAAGGTGTAATCGAAATCAATACCGTGTGAATCAAGCTACTAGAAAATATATGAAATTGACAAAGTCAGGAATAATCACGAGCATCCAAGCAACATCAATCGGCCAAGACAAATTCAAACATATTTTGTACGAACGAAACTCAAGGGTTACAAACCCTATATAAACAATCATCATCGGCAATTTCAAAACCATCGAGTTCAAGCATCAAACCAGAAAAACAAAGGAATAAATTACATACCGCTCATCATATCAAACTCGATCAAAATCGAAGTTGCCGAAGCAAGGTACAAGGAGACAGTCGATCGACAGGCCAAAGGACGAAAATCACAAATTCGATCGATCAATTTAAAGTCGGCATCTTCGATTCTATACAAGCCTTAATTTCAGAGCGCAAAGAGGAATGAAAGCGAGGCCGCCATTTTACAGAAGCAAAAAGAAAAAGGAACGGGCAGAAGAAATGAAAGGGGCCGGCCTTGATTAATTAAGGACGTAGTTTTATTAAAGAAGGGCTTTAAATTTTAATATTGTTTTTAAATTTTTCTTCTAAATTTAAACTCTTTTTAAATCGTTGTATTTTCTAGTCGTGTGACTAGGGGACAAACTACATGGCGTAGTTTGAGAATTCGCAACTCAGTGGCTAAGTTGTGGCAGGGTTTTGAACGTAGAGTTAGGTTAGTCAGTAGCAGGTGTCGCGAGTTTACGTGTGTAAGCGTGTGACTACTTAATTTCTAGTAGAAACCTTAGGGGCAGCACGTAGGCAGGGTTTTGCCGAAACTGGGTAAATTCTGTGTCGTTCTATTTCTGCATTTATTATTCTGCTATTATCTATGCTGCTATTATTCTGTGATCTGTGTTGAAATAATTTTATAAGCTTCTGCAATTAATTTTTATAATTTATACCATCACCCTATTCACCCCCCCTCTAGGGTGAAATCGATCCTACACTGCATCCTCATCCTCAACCTCAGCAACCATCGCTCGCTTCTTAGGCTTCGGGCATTCATTGCTCTTATGACCAAACTCCTGACAGTTATAACACTTGAAATTTTTGTTGACCTTGGTCTTGGCAACTTCATTGACAACCGGTTTACTAACAGCCTTGGAAACATTTGTATTGCTACTATCCCCTTTCACCTGATTGTTGGAATTTGTAAACACACCACCTCCTCTTCTACCTTGCCTCTCCCAAGCTAGAGCCTTCTGGTGTGCTTCAGCAACGGATCTTGGATCAAACATATTCACCATAACCTGAATTTGCATTCTCAATCCTCCAACAAATCTAGCTGTCAACTGTTCCTCTGTTTCCATGATATCGTTTCTAGCAATCAGTTGATAAAACTCATCTGCATAATCATTTACCGACTTTGTCCCTTGTCTCAAATTCTGTAAGCGCTAATACATAAGAGACTGATAATTATAAGGCAAGAAAGTAGCCTTCATCAACTTCTTCATCTTTTCCCATGAAACAATCTTCGACTTTCCCATTCTTTCCCCTGTAAGTTTAGTTTGTTGCCACCATGCCATAGCTCTTCCCCTCAATTGTGTAGCAACCAACTTAACTCTACGATGCTCGGGCACTTCCTTCAAGTCAAAAGTTTCTTCAACATTTGATAACCAATCCAGAAAATCTTCCCTCCTTTGAATTCTGGAATCTCTGTTTTCATTCCCGACTCCCATCGACGATCATCTTCTACATCTAGGTATTGATTTCGCACTTGGCCTCAATTTCGATAATGAATACTACCTCTATCACCATTCTCCTCAAAATCAGACGTACTTCGATATCGATCTCTACCATCTACATCTCTATGATCACGCATATCCCTTCTACTCTGTCTTTCAACATCATGATATGGTTCATGTTCATACTCACGTTGAGTTCTTCTCTCTTCATTTTGATAAGATTGTGGTGACACCCTCCTCACTTCCAAAACCGATGGCGAAACCCTATTTCCTCCAAGGTTCGAGACTGGTGACCCTCTCCGTTGACTTTGATTCAAGTCGTTCATCAATTTCTCCAACTTTCCAATACCTTCATAGAACTTTTCATTGATACGTTGTTCCATTTCTCAGCTTCTTATCTTCGATACACATCTTCAACATTTTGAAAATGGTTAGCTCGTCTTGGAGACATGATCTTCAAACAAACTCTGTCCTTCTCTTATCTCGGCTTTGACTTACTTTGATACAAAGTAATGCACGGCTCCTTCATTGAACCTGCTCTTGGCTTTTCTTAGCTCGGATCTAAACTCCAACACTTTAACTCAGCTCCCAATAGGCTCGGCTTAGCTATGATTGGCTAAGTCTAGCTCCAATACCAAACTGACGCAGCGGAATATACAAGTTGGCACCAAATAATGCACAACAAACAAAATGGATGAAACGATGAAAAGATGGAACGATAAATCGATGGATTAATGATACCCAAATGCCCAAGTCCGTTGATCTCTCGAGATACCGAATTCTAGCTATCTCCAACATGTTGATCGCGCACGATACCGTGTCAAAAGATCTACGATTCTTCGACGTTGATCTCGCGCACGAGATTCCGTGAATCGGCTTCAAGTTCGTTGATTCGAGCGCACTTGAATAACCGAAGATGGAGAAAGGAGATTGCACTCAACTTCCAATTTTAAAGAGGCATAAAGCACTCAAACAAAGTTTATTCAAAATCAACCACTTGTACAATGACACAACACCCCTATTTATAGGGTTATAACATACAGCACTGTCAACCTAACAGACAAAGCACAACACAATACAGGTCATTTACGACCTAACAGACGCGACCCACGACCTACATCACACGAGTTACAACAGTACGACTTACGACCTATCACGTACATAAGCGACTCAACGACATAAGAAAAATACAATACATATGCGACATACAAACGACATAACAACACAGTACAATACAAATGACTTAAGAAAATAAAATACAAGCGACTTATCAAACCATGCGACCTAGACAAGTAACGACCTAAGCAAACACAGCAGCGACATAATCTCTTCAAAGCGACATAATTTGACATGGCTTAAGTGTTCAGTGACCTAAGAACATAAGGGAGTAGCGACTTAAAGAAATCACGGCATAAGTAGAGCAACATAGAGGAGCGACCTATGGCAAGCGACCTAAATGAAACTGGCCGATATAAGGTACGCTTAACTCGCTAGGTCGGTCACGTGACTCACTCACGACCTAAGGAACTACGTTTAACTCGCTAAGTCGCTCTAGCGACTTAAAGCTTAACTCGCCAGTAGGTTGCGCTGCATCACTAAGTCACTTGAGCGACTTAAGGCTTAACTCACCAGTAGATTGCGCTGCATCATTGGAGCTTCAGAGACAAGTTGGAGGCTTAGAGACGTATTCACGTACATGGTAATTTTCTGCTGTATTCATTGTTGTGTTTATCTGCCATTATGAGGACATGTTAATATAACTATCCAGACTGAACTAGGTTAGTATACATTGATTGATGTCTATATATACATATAGTAGAGTTTTTTATGTAAAGACTTGTTGTATATTATAGATTACTCGTTCCGCTATGAGATTCTGTGTTGTTGAGTTTACTTCTTATCTTATTTCTTCTTTCTTTTTCCCCTAAGAATTGGGTTATCCTGCATTCAATTTCTCGGCATGTAATACAGTATATGTATTAGTGTCGATTTTTGAGGGTTGAAAATTTGGTTCATTATAGATTGCTACCATTAAAGTTTAGTTTTGATAAAATAAATTGTTTTATATTCTAGAAGTGTAATTTGATATATAAAGGAGTTATGCATATATATGATTTCAAAATGATTTAAAGTAAAATTGGGTGTTTAAAATCCTAAATATTTCTATCTAAATGTTTTGAGAAACATAAGATAATAAGTTTTTGAACTTTAAAGACAATATAGATAAGAAATAAGCTTACAATTTATGAATTTGGAAGTGATATGTTAAAACAAATTTCTAATTTGTTGGATATGAATGTTAAGGAATGAAAATCATAAATCGAGATAGGTATTAAATTTTACTTCAGTTACGTTAAATGAAATAATTTTGAAATAAAATTTAACTCAAGTAGGGTAACATAATGAATTAAATGAAATTGAATTTGAGTTGCAAAATGAATTGAATATGGTTGGAATGTTGTTTAATAGAATTGATTATGAATTTAAGTTGTGGAGTGAAAATAAACATTAGAAGTGTTGTATAAAATGTTTAAAATGGACATAAGTAAATAATTTTATGGAATTGTTGTTAAGTGTTGTTAGTACTAAAGAAAATATACTAAGTAAATTGAATATGGAATGAAATGTTGTTAAACATAATGTGAATAATGGGATGTGAACCAATGAATGTAAATGGATCGAGCGTAAATAAATTAAATGCAAATGGATTGAACGATAAGTAATTAATTGTTATTAAATGAATGTGAATAAATTGGGAGTGAATAAATTGCATAATTAGAAATGGAAGTGCATAAATATAATGTTGACATTTGAAAATGCAAATCGATATGATGGTAAATAAATTGGACGAATATTATTTGTTTTAGGGTTTCTCTTGTTAAAGTAGCTGAAATTGTGTATAGCTATTGCATAATCTATATTTTATATATTGATATTACTTTTTATATACGTGTTCTCATTGTTTGTCGAATGATTAGAAGGTGCAGATGGCGTCTGCTTAGCATTTGGAGCTCACTTTCATGGTATATTGATTGTATATGGTTGCTAATGCTAACAAAAAGGTACAAATCTTAGATTACATACTGTATTTCTATATTTTTTCCTATGGGATGCCTCATCCACGAAGATGCGATGTATATTTGTAATTATATATACATTGTGAAATATTATGATCGAATCATGCAAAGGAGATACGAGCGAAATTTTCTAAAAATTGAAGGAGTTAGAAATTTCTTTTGAGCATTTTGGAAAGAAATTTGATAACAAAAATTTGATATTGAATTGTAAACTGAAATGGTTGAATGGATGAAAATTAGTCAGTATCGGTGAATGAAGTTAAGGACTTAAAGGAATTTGGAAATCTATTACAACTAAAATCCTTTTGAAAAGATACTAGGATTGGGGAATTTTTATTACCTTGGAAATTTCGAGAACGAGATTCTTTTAAGGGGGAAGAATGAAACGACCAAGAATTTCAGTCGTTTGAATTTGAAATATTTAATTGCTTTTAAAAATTGGAAGATTAATTTAATAAGTTAAATAACTTGAATTTCAAATATAGTGATTTATTTGATAATTAAATTGTTGAATTTAATATTTGGAATTGTTTAAATAATTGAATCTTGAATTTAATATGAATGAAAGTGATTTCGAAAGTTGATTTAAATTCTATTTGAATAAGAAGGAAGATAGTGACAAGCACCATTGTCCTAGTGGTTAAGTGATTCGACATTGGTGCAGAAGTCATAAGTTCGAAACTTGCATAGCATGATTCGAACATTTATTGACACATTATTTGTGTTTGTTGTCCCAGTGACATGTTGTACCTAAGTACCATTTCAGAAGAAAAAAAGATAGTGAAAATTTGGATTTAAAAGTGATTAAACAAAAGTTTAGGAAATTACACATTTAAGTAAACATGTAAAAAGTTGTTCCATGTTTATGTGAGGCGTGGTCTTATGAGACACCTTTTGTTTTCAAAAGAATCCATTCTTTTGAGTTTCTTACACCAATCTCATGAATGACCCGGAGTTTATTTTTCTTTTTCCTTTAAACTCTGGGTGCCCTATTTTTTTCGGGCAGCTAAGTAGTTCAGGTTTAACTTGGAGCATTTTGGAGAAGCACAGAGCCAGAGACCCCTTATAGATAGTTATCTATTTCCATTCCCACTACATCCATTTTTTTGTTTTTCAACATTTGTAAGGACAGTTCTTTATAACTGTCCAAGCTAAGCTTAGGATAGACTCTGACAAATGTATTTTAAATTTTCCGTTGTAAAGTTTATATATTGAAATAATATATTTTAACTCGTTCGTGTGAGATTCTGTTCTGTCGTTATTTCTTCTTACCCTTGATCAATCCACCTTTCCAGCACTTGCTTTGTGGCACTGAATACCGAGTATGTATTAGTATTGATTTCTAAGGCTCGAAAAGGTAGGTCGTGTAACAACCTACATGTTTAACCATAATTAATTTGAATTGTTAATTTAAATATTTAGTCGTTATTGAATTGGAAACCTAAAAAGTGACTTTCAACATATAGTCGAATTAGGACTCGTGACCACTTCTTTTTAGTCCGGATCGATGTTGCAAATTTTTTTGTGTATAAGCATTGATATATTTCGATCGATGGATTTTTAAGCTAGTAAACTGGGTTCGATTCGTGAATCGATCCAAAAAGATAATTTTTTATATGATGGGATTAGGACGTGAAATCTTTTCCATTAATTCCAGAATGACCTTCAGGATTAATGAGTAGAAGGTTTGATATGTAAGGAGTTCTACACCCCTTAATAAAGTGATTAGAGACCCTATAATCCTTAATTAGTATTTATAAATGGTTTCATGATTTTATAAATGAAGTATATATTTTATAAAATGGGATATGATATTTTATAAAATAGTAAAAAGGTGTACTTGATTTTGTATGAAGTAACTGAGTGTTTTAAAGGCTTTAAAGTGATTATAAGCTAGTATGGTATTTAATAAAATGGTTTATGATTTTATAAAATGATATAAAGAGATGTTTCACTCATATTATTAGAAAGACTACTAAAACAAGTAATATTAGAATTAAAAATATATAGATTGCCAATATGGATATTTGCGTGCACGAGCGGGTATACACATACATGTATTCAAAGTTAGATAGAGACTGAAACAACTTTAGTGTTGTACTAGAGTTGTGATGAGAGTTGTATTTGTAAATGTGAATGTTCGTGTTTTGAACTATATATCCAAATGGAAACATCCATATGTGTATAGGGTCGTGCGATGAGCGATCTCATGTGACCATAGTGACCACCGTGTGCACTAAGTTGCATGAGAAAGTTTCGGGTCGAATAATCGCCCCGTTGAAGCTCAAATGTAATTGTTTGATTGTGGGGATGTGTTATTGAAAATAATTGGCATTTTAGGTAGCCATAGCGACTATCATTTCACTTGTTTATAGGAAATACGAATTTCCCCTGAGCCACGTTTGTGGAGAGGGTCGGTTGTGATTTAGTAGTTCCTGTTTATTTGTATATGGTTTTCATATACAGTATTTAGAGATAGTTCCCTCACACCAGACTTTTATGTCTAACCTGAGTTTCTGCCTTAGTCCATTTATGTCACGACAACTATCGGGTACTTAATTGAGTAGTTCGAGAGTCAGGTGCTTTTGGGAATACGCTAGTAGAGTGCGCAGCTGGAGCATTTTAGGAACGTGGCATCAATATTTTGAGATATATATACACACACATATATATACTTGTTGTTTTTATGTATATGACAGACCTGTTATTTGTATATGAGACCGTTGTATCAGATAACTATTTCGAACTCTGTGCTTTTGGAGTTGACATATTCTGATTATTCTATACTGATATTTATTTGTCAGCTACTTTAATTGGTGGTCTCTTATATATATTGTTATTCTATTTCTGTTCATGTATATTCAGTGTTATATGTTGTCATTCCATTGTGAGTTCTTATTGATGTCTGGAGTTAGTGTTTTTATTCTGACAATCTGTCTTTCATGGTATTTGATAGTAAGGTGATGTTGTAAGGCACCAACTTTTAAATATTACGAAGATTGGGTCATTATAGGTCGACATATAATTAATATTTTATAAATATTAATTGATTTAATTAATTTATAACAATTATAAACTAATTAAATTGTTTGGTCAAAGGAGAATTCATTATTTTGGTTGTGTGACTTGTCAGGTGTAAATTTGGTCAGCGGTTAATATTGAGCTGTTTGAATATTAATGTTGACATGTCACCTAGCCGGTAGTGAGACATTTTGTCTAAGTTTATAGCTTATTTGGTTTCGGTAAAACCCTATTTTAATTTAATAAGTGTTATCCAGTTGTGACAATTATTTACACCAACTTTCTTCATCGAAACTATATCACATTAGGACCTATGGAATTTGGTAATGGTCAAAGTTCCAATATCGTCCACAATCAACTTAATAGTCCAAATACAAATACCTTGGTTCAATAATAACAATTATTATTAACCGAACTTCTATGGTCAAAGACTTTGTCTTTGAGTTGACTTGAGTTGATTGTGATACTACCCAATATAACCGAGGGGACGAATCCTCTTTTAAATAATGCTTCACTTCCTATACTTCCGCTCGACCCAACGGTAGTCATTCGATAATACACAATGCCATGATTTGACTATAATCAAATTGGAGCTTTCATATTGAAGATCCATAGTATTCTCAAGTCGACAAAACTACGTAAATCGGTCACATTAATATTTTTTGTTTGACTATAGTTATATTAACCAACTGAAAACAATCGATTGAGTCATTCCACAGTTATTCAATAACTATCAAAAATTAACCTCTAGATGCCCCTAGTAGCCATAAATAATACATTGCCCAACATTTTGGAGAGCACAACATACTCTAATCTCAATGGATATATCGGTATCCAGTCTCGATACATCTTGACGAGGAATAATTAAAATGGTATATTTATTTCATTGTGATAACTTACTCATGATTACAACACCTTATAACTACTATCATAAAAAATACCATTTATGGATTTTTCTATTAAGTTTACTTTTAATTAAATCAATTAATTAATATGACCACATTATATCAAGTATTTGATAGAAAGAAAACACTTTATTTTGAACAAGATTTCTAGACTAGTTAGATATATGTAATAGATTACATAATTTCCCCTAAGGCATACACCTAACTCTATCATAAACAAATTAAGATATTTTAGACATCATAATAAGTATGATAATTCCTACTTCCAATGCATAAGGAATCCATTTTACGTGTTATCTATTAAACATTTTAATATGGTGTCCTTGCATATTGCTTAAGGACATTCTCTATATCTTTTATACTTACTATAAAAGACATTATTTACAAATCCAAAATCGATCATTGAAGTAATTAAGGTTGATTTTAACACTAGTACGTCATTAAAAATCAATAATGTTTTGTTTACATATGGTTTAGAAGTGTCTACGTACCTTTTAACTTTCTTACCTGCATTTGGTTGACAATCAAACTTTATGATATTTCCATTAAAACATTTGTTCAGTCTTGATGCTTATAAAATGACACTTTCTATCATTCCTTGGATCATATCCAAAACCCACAAACTCTATATCGCTCTCACTAATTTTAAGATGGATTGGTTGTTATGTGCAAATAATCTATTATAAATCTATATTTAGAACTTTGTGTTTGAAGACATATATACCAAAACATAAAGTCATTCTAAGGAATAATTTTGTTAGTAAATTCGAATAAACTTGAGTACCTTGAATAATGAATGTATTACCCTAATTTCAACAATTGAAATTTAGGAGGTTATTCTTATCAATGTTTATTATTAAATTCCAACTACATTAGTCTCTATAAGGCACAATCGTGGCCGATGGATCACATCTCTTCGGATATGACTACCAAAATTGTATTTCGATAAAATAATTAGAACTCCTTCGGATATGTGCATCATATCGTATCATAGAGTCAATATTCTTGATGGCTTAATCAATAACCGTGGATTGTCTATTCTTGACATTAATAGAAATTCATAGTTTTTCCTCTATGTGCAAGAATAATTATTAGACACTCTAATGCGATGTGTTCATTTATGTTAGGTTGATTTCATTTCATCCTACACAATAGTTTTGCCTTACAATTCCATTTTACTACGAATAATTTCTCAAAGAAATTTCTTCACATTGAAGTTGGTATTTCTTGTAACAACGACTGTTTCTCGGTGCATGAAATAGGTGTTCTTAAACATTTTATGAAATGCCTTCTATATAAAACTGATTTTGTTTTTAGTTGACAAAGCTTATGTTCAAAACATAAATGTGTCATCTAATGGAAGACTTTCCCAAACTCCTTTTGGAGAGATTCATACAAGATCCCTCACGAACAATTATTACGTGCAATCTTTCGACTCGCACAACCTGCAAACTTCTTGGTCTAGGATATGTTGGGTTTTCTTATAAACCCTTATCTTATATGATTTTGTAAACTATTTTTTATATGAAATAATATTAACCTTGTGTACTACTCTTAGGTACATGACCTTATAGAAAGAAATGAATTCAATGTAACGACTCGACTTTTCGACCCTTGAAAGTCAACAATGATACATCCACGGTATTCACATGTCGAGTATCCAATCCCCTGAAAGACGAATTGTTTGGGTAAAATAAAAGGAAATAGGACAAGGAAGAAGAGAAGACAATATCAGAATTTCACATGCAGAACGATGATACATGATATCTCAAAAGGTCCATGTCTAGAAGAAAACTTTGATATATATATACATCAATCAGAATAAACCAACCTATCATCAACCTAGATAGTTATAGCTGCCTGTCCTCACATATGCTAATAGAAACAATCAAGTAATGTAGCTAAAAATAAATATGATAAGAAACCATCCAGCTCCTCTCTTAGAGCTCCTTCGCACCATAGCCAATATGGGAAACATAATCGAGCTAACCCAAGCATTATAAGAGAATAACATCCGAATCAGTTTGCTAAACCACCGTGAGAAACTTAAGTCATATATTACATGAAATATTACCAATAAGACCATTTGGATTCCAATAATGGTTTTCTGACGTAGCGGATTAATCAAAACAAACTTCAATCGGTGAAAGTAGCGATCGATGGAATGAAGATACCGAAATGCCCAAATTCGTTGATCCGAAGATACCGAATTCTAGCTATCTCAAACACGTTGATAGCGCACTATACCGTGTTCAAAGATCTACGATTCTTCGTACGTTGATCTAGCGCACTAGATTCCGTGAATCGGCTTCAACAAACGTGGATTCGAGCGACTCGAATGACGTAAGTGGAGATAGGAGATTACACTCAACTACCAATTTGAGAAGAAAGCACAAAGCAATCAACAAGAAATTTTATTCAAAAATCAACCACCCAAAAATGTACAACACATGCCCTATTTATAGCTTGTTACAACCGGCCCCCTTAAGTCGTATACGACTTACGACTCATCTTGAGTCGGCAACGACCTATGACTCACGACTCAAAAACACACAGCTTAAAATCCAGCGACTTAACAAACTTCACGACTCATCAGCTACCATGACTCATGAATTATTATAACAAATGACTCAAAACATGTACAGACTCAATTATAGGTCGTGAACAACTTACGACTCAGAAACTACAAACACACATCCTTCTACCGACTCAACTTCATGCCGACTCACGACCTATGGAGTAACCGACTCAAGAAAATACAGACACATTGCGGCATAACTCCTTAACGACTCAATTAGGTTGACTCATCATGAGTCGTAACTCGTTGACTCGGCACAGTCTCCTTCTGATATCCAGTTAGCTCGGAAGCGACTCATGCTTCCATTGACTCGTGAACGACTCAAGTCCGATACCTCCTCCATTCGACCTATGGTTATCACTTCCCCCTGTAACTCCTTAGGTCGGAAACGACTCATGTTTTCATTGAGTCGTGGACGACTCATCAAACTACACCATAAACTCATGCTTTCAGGAATTAAAGATTGCACAATTTCTTCTCTGGCCTTAGCTGCATCATCCTCCCCTGGTTGAGAAAAATTCGTCCTCGAATTTGTACATTCTTCTTCATCTGATTGTTTACCTCCGTAATATGGAACAAGATGTTTAACATTGAACACGTCAGACGTGTAAACATCTTCTGGCAGCTTCAACTTATAAGCATTTTCATTAATTTTCTTCACAATTTCAATTTGACCAATTTTCCGCGCCTTCAACTTGTTATAAGCACCCACCGGAAAACGATCCTTCGTCAATACAGCATAAACCAAATTACCTTCCTTAAATTCAACACTCCGTCGTTTCAAATCAGCAGCCCGCTTATACTTCTCATTTGACTTTTCTAATCGTTCTTGAACGATCTTATGACATTCGGTTAATTCTTTAACAAAATCAACAGCCCGTTTAACCGTCCCCTTTGGTTGTGGTACCACCGCTAAATCCAACGGTCCCCTGGGTAAATTTGAATATACAATCTGAAATGGACTGAATCCCGTGCTACGATTCACTGCATGATTGTGTGCAAACTCGGCTTGACATAACTTCATGTCCCAACTCTTCAGATTGTCCTTCACAAGACATCGCAACAAATTCCCCAACGATCGGTTAACAACTTCGGTCTGTCCATCCGTTTATGGATGATAAGCACTGCTGAACTTCAACTTCGTTCCCACCATCTTCCACAAACTAAGCCAAAAATGACTCAGAAAACGAGTATCCTTATCCGACACAATAGATTCTGGCAATCCATGAAGTCGATAGATCTCTTTGAAAAATAACTGAGCAACACGAACAGCATCCGCCGTCTTCTTACAAGCAACAAAATGTACCATCTTCGAAAACCTATCCACCACAACAAATATAGAATCATTTCCCCTTTGAGTTCTAGGCAAACCCAAAACGAAATCCATGCTGATATCAACCCATGGCTTAGACGGCACAGGTAATGGCATATACAATCCTGCATTTGTCGCTGTTCCCTTTGAAACCTGACAAATATGGCATCTCTCCACAAATCTTTCAACCTCTTTTCTCATCGACGGCCAAAAGTAAGATTGAGAAATCAACTGCAACGTACGATCTCTACCCATATGGCCTTCTTCATGCAACTCTTTGATAATTTTCATTCTCAAGCTGCCCTCTGGAATACATAACTGATTTCCTTTAAACAAGAATCCATCAACCAACATAAATTCATCGGTACTCCCATCCTTCACTTTTTCAACATATTTCACAAAGTAAGGATCTTCTTCAATCATCTCTGGCAGTAATTCAAACCCCGTCACTTCAACCTTCAATGTTGTTAACAAATGACTCCTTCTACTCAAAGCATCAGCTACCCGATTCGTCACCCCAGATTTGTGCTTCACAACAAAGGTAAACTGCTGTAAATATGCAATCCATGATGCATGTCTCGCTGAAATTTTATCCTGCCCCTGTAAATGCTTCAAAGCTTCATGATCAGTGTAGAGAACAAACTCTTTCTGAAATAGATAATGTCTCCAATGCTTAACAGCTTGCACAACAGCATAAAACTCAACATCGTATATACTGTATCTCATCTTTTCCCCTGACAACTTCTCACTGAAATATGCAATAGGTCTCCCCTGCTGACTCAACACTCCTCCAATCCCAACCTTTGATGCATCAGTATGTAGCTCAAACAACAACTGAAAATCAGGTAAAACAAGAATCGGTGCTGTCGTCAATAGTTCCTTGATCTTCTCAAAAGCAACCCCCGCTTCCTCTGACCATACAAACTGTTTCCCCTTCATGCAATCAGTCACTGGAGCCATCACGCTACTGAAGTGTGGAATGAATCTTCGGTAGAATGACGCTAGCCCATGAAAACTTCTCACTTCCGTAATCGTCTTTGGCTGTAGCCAATTCCTGACTGCCTCAACTTTACTTTGATCAACTTGAATACCTTTTCCTGAAACAACATAACCCAGAAATAAAACACTTCTTGTCATAAACACACATTTCTTCATAGCAGCATAAAATTGTTCTTCACGAAGAATAATCAACACTTCCCTCAAATGTTGAACATGCTCCTCCATACTCCTGCTATATATCAGAATATCATCAAAATAAACAACAACAAACTTCCCAATGAATGGTCTAAAGATTTGATTCATCACCCGCATGAATGTACTAGGTGCATTTGATAAACCAAATGGCATAACCAACCATTCGTATAACCCCTCTCTTGTCTTGAAAGCTGTCTTCCATTCGTCACCTGGTCTAATTCGAATTTGATGATAACCACTCTTCAAATCAATCTTCGAAAATATAGTAGCCCCACTCAACTGATCCAACAAATCATCCAACCTCGGCATAGGAAATCTGTAACGAACAGTAATCTTGTTCAAAGCTCGACTATCTGTACACATTCTCCATGTTCCATCCTTCTTCGGTACCAACAAAGCTGGCACAGCACAAGGACTCAAGCTTTCTGGAACACGTCCCTGCTCAAGTAACTCTTCCACCTGCCTTCGTAATTCTTCATGTTCCTTCGGACTCATTCGGTAATGTGGTCGATGTGGTAACACTGCTCCTGGAACAAGATCAATTTGATGTTGAATGTCTCTCAATGGTGGTAACTCCTTAGGCAACTCCTCTGGAAATATATCTTCAAACTCTTTCAAAACTGGCTTTGCTTCTTCAGGAATTTCAACCTCTTCACTGCTCTCTCGCCCAATCAACAAATAGACTTCAGGCTCCTCTTCAACTTCTTTAACAAACTCCTTCAAAGTCAACAGAGTTTTCAATTCCTCAATCTCCTCTAGTTTGCACTCCTTCTGTTGTTGCTTCTTGGGAACCAAAGTGATTTTAGTACCCTCGAACATGAAACTATAGCTATTGGCTCGACCATCGTGTTGTACTGCTCGATCAAACTGCCATGGCCTGCCCAACAACAGATGACACACGTCCATGTCTACAACGTCACACCAAATTTCATCTTTGTACTTCTTTCCAATAGAAAAATTAACACAAGCCCTTCGACACACTTTCACTTCACCACCCTTCCTTAACCATGCTAACTTATACGGTTTAGGATGCTTCTCAGTTTTCAAGTTCGACTTCTTCACAGCCTCTGTAGAAATAATATTATCACAACTCCCAGCATCAATGACGAACTTGCAAACTTTCCCCAGAATAGTGCATGTCGACTGAAAAATATTGCTTCTCAACCAACTACAATCCTCCTCTTGCTTTGGTGTAAGACATGACCTCCTCATCATAAGATTACAACCTTCAACTCTAGACAATTCTTCTTCCTCCTCAACATAAGGTGTATTTGAACATTCTGCCTCCTCACCATCATCCTCCTCAACTTCTGCAACCATTGCTCTCTTCTTCGGCTTCAGGCATTCATTGCTTTTATGACCCAACTCTTGACAATTATAACATTTGAAACCACTGTTAACCTTCGCCTTCTCAGCCTCCTTCACCACTGGCTTTGTAACAGATTTAGGAACATTAGAACTTCCACCAACACCCCTCGCTTGATTATTGGAATTAGTAAACACACCACCTCCACGCCTTCCTTGTTTCTCCCAAGCCAACGCTTTCTGCTGTGCTTCTGCAACTGATCTAGGATCGAACATATTAACCATATCCTGGATCTGCATTCTCAATCCCCCAATGAATCTAGCAGTTAGCTGTTCTTCCGTTTCCATAATATCATTCCTGGCAATGAGTTGGTAAAATTCATCAGCATAATCACTAACAGACTTCGTCCCTTGCCTCGGATTTTGTAATCGCTGGTACATAAGAGATTGATAATTACACGGCAAGAAAGTATCTTTCATCAATTCCTTCATCCTATCCCATGATTCAATCTTTGACTTCCCCATTCTCTCCCTTGTAAGTTTAGTTTGCTGCCACCACGCCAAAGCTCTCCCCCTCAACCTAGTAGCAACCAACTTCACTCTCCTATGCTCAGGAACCTCCTTGATTTCAAAGATCTCTTCAACATTTGACAACCAATCAAGAAATTCTTCAGCTACCATTCCACCCTTAAACTCTGGAATTTCCATCTTCATACCCGATTCCCATCGACGATCATCTTCAACATCCCGATAAGAATTTCGAACTTGGTCTCGATCTCGATAATGAATACTTGCTCTATCACCCTCTTCATCAAAATCAAAAGTATGCCTACATCGATCTCGACCATTATCATCCCTTCGTTCATGCATGCTTCTTTTACTATGTCTCTCTTCATCTCTATATGCTTCATTGCCAAATTCACGTCGACTTCTTCTCTCTTCATGTGCATAGTCATGATGATCTCTTCATGATGAAATTGATGTTTCTCTTCTATCTCTACAAGAATGTGGTGATACCCTCCTCGCTTCTGTAACCGATGGCGAAACTCGGTTTCCTCCATGGTTCGAGTTTGGTGATCTCCTCCTTTGATTCAAATCATTCATCAATTTCTCCAATTTTCCAATGCCTTCATCAAACTTCTCATTAATACGTTGTTCCATAAGCTCGGCTTCTTCTCTTCGATACAAAGCTTCAACGTTTTGATGACGATTAGCTCTCCTTGGTGGCATGATTGAATCAACACAAAACTTCAACAAATCGATTCCAAAGTGATACTTCACAAGCAAATCACGGCTTCACAAGCTTCTACACGACTTCACAAGGCTCGGCCTTAACTCCTTAGCTCGAAACAAGCTTCCAATGATCCTCCCTAGGCTCGGCTACTTCACTAGTCTACACGGCCTACTTCAAATTCAAACACTTCTCCAAATCTAGATCCAAAATGAGATGGATCAAAATCTTCAAACTTGTTGCAACTTCAAGATGAACACAACGAACACAACTTCAAACTTCAACTTCAAATACTTGGCTCCAAGAATCAACTTAGCTATGATTGGCTAAGTATTGCTCTGATACCAAAACTGACGCAGCGGATTAATCAAAACAAACTTCAATCGGTGAAAGTAGCGATCGATGGAATGAAGATACCGAAATGCCCAAATTCGGTTATCTGAAGATACCGAATTCTAGCTATCTCAAACACGTTGATAGCGCACTATACCGTGTTCAAAGATCTACGATTCTTCGTACGTTGATCTAGCGCACTAGAATCCGTGAATTGGCTTCAACAAACGTGGATTCGAGCGCAATCGAATGACGTAAGTGGAGATAGGACATTACACTCAACTACCAATTTGAGAAGAAAGCACAAAGCAATCAACAAGAAATTTTATTCAAAAATCAACCACCCAAAAATGTACAACACACGCCCTATTTATAGCTTGTTACAACAGGCCCCCTTAAGTCGTATACGACTTACGACTCATCTTGAGTCGGCAACGACCTATGACTCACGACTCAAAAACACACAGCTTAAAATCCAGCGACTTAACAAACTTCACGACTCATCAACTACCATGACTCACGACTTATTATAACAAATGACTCAAAACATGTACAGACTCAATTATAGGTCGTGAACGACTTACGACTCAGAAACTACAAACACACATCCTTCTACCGACTCAACTTCATGCCGACTCACGACCTATGGAGTAACCGACTCAAGAAAATATAGACACATTGTGGCATAACTCCTTAACGACTCAATTAGGTCGACTCATCATGAGTCGTAACTCGTTGACTCGGCACAGTCTCCTTCTGATATCTAGTTAGCTCGAAAGCGACTCATGCTTCCATTGACTCGTGAACGACTCAAGTCCGATACCTCCTCCATTCGACCTATGGTTATCACTTCCCCCTGTAACTCCTTAGGTCGGAAACGACTCATGTTTTCATTGAGTCGTGGACGACTCATCAAACTACACCACAAACTCATGCTTTCAGGAATTAAAGATTGCACAATTTCTTCTCTGGCCTTAGCTGCATCATTTTCCCCTCAAGCAACTAGTCATTTAATAAATTCAATCTGTAGTTATATGATAGATAATGTCTAGGGTGTAAAATATAAATCACATCAAATAACTATGGTGCTTACAGTTGTCACACCACATTATATTTAGGGTACAACCAAAATCAATAAGAGATGTTCGCACAATGAAATTTCCATGGAGATCTCTTTGGGGAAGCCGAAGTCGAACTCCATGCACAAGGATCAAAAGTTATCCACTGAGCGTCGTATATCTTTGTATAAAATACACCATTAGGAAACCATAGCTAGTCCACACCCGAACATAAACATGAACAATGTGAACCAAATACCATCAACTCCCATGCGCAACATCGATAAGCATACTCTAGGTATAGAGTTGATAATTCCCTATCGTGGGTTTGCAAAACTCCAGACTACTATGTCTTTAGCCATTTCCAATGTTGAAGTTACGTTCTACATATGTCACATGAGTCTTTATCACTTGAACAGAACATGGAACCACATGCAGATTCCCACAATAGATATCGGAATCACATATGGATTCCCATACCTCAACAACTCTCAGAATCACATATGCTGGATAAATTACAAACAACTACATGTGTTCGAGCATCATATAACAGATCTCGAATCTCCATATAGGTTCCAGCTTCTTCACATATCCACTTCTAAAAGATACAACATGTATCTCCTCCTTGAAGTGGCTTTCGATAAGTAGAACACTTACCGATCCTAGTCTCTTCAAGGCTGAGTCAATGGATTTGGTCATTAAATAATAATGAGTACAATCACATATGGGAAACAAAGTCCCATATACTATCCATAAGCAAATAACACAAAAGGCATGACTGAAACACATAAGCATGAACAATTCATATAAACAACTTCTAAACCCCTTTTCAATTAATCTTCCTTTATTAATTAGAAACCGCTTTTATTTGTAAAACTCATTTTACTAAATAAACTCTTTATAAATGAAACTTCATTCGTTAATTGAACATCTCAATTTAACTAAAACATCATTATTCATTTTAACACACTTCAACACTTCTCAAAGTATTAATATACTTATCACTCTAATAGTATAGTATATCCACAAGCCATTAATGAGATGTATTACTTTAAACCTTTACTTTTTCTGTTTCCAACAGATTCCTTGTATTTTCCATCAAAATGTCATTTTTAAGGATTTAAGTATTTTGATAAATCAATGTCAAAGGTTTAAGACACATGTTACTAAAACACTATCAATACAAACCTCAAAAATATTCCACTTATGATTAACTTTTAAACATTCTTTTTAAAGATTCATTTACATTTAGAAATATAATCAGAACGGGTTAAAGGCAATCATTATCAATACATTGCCACAACAAACCCAAAACAAATCCATACTTGTTATTCTCTCTAAAATTCCATTATTAAAGACCTAAGTATTTTCCCAAACTCACTTACAATATTTTATCACTTTAAATATTCTCTAAGGCTTCGAAAACAAATGTTAATAAAAAAATTGTTTATGACAAACTCAAAATCACTTTACTATCCCGTTATCTTTAAAACTCTATTTTAAAGATCCAATCACTTTCCAAAAGTATAGTTAACTAGGTCAAAACAAATATTGCATAGACACCATTACTATAAGCCCAAAATCACTTTTATACTTTTCATTAATTTAAAATATTCATTTAAATTTCCAAATACTCCTTCAAGTTATTAAACAAGGTAATATACCTTTTTAATTGGTTTATAATACATTCAATTATAATAGGACTGTGGTAATCCCAAAACTTAATTTTAAATACCTTTACATATACTAAAATTCCTTTATAGGAATCCACTATAAAATCCTTTATAAATATCCTTAATAAATATATTTAATAAATATATTTAATCCCAAATTCGTCTTTAAAACTTCTAAATATACCAAATACTTTTAAAAAGATATATATATTTATTTATTTATTTATTCTTATACTAATTTCTTTATAAAAACTAAGATATTCAATAAAATAGAATAAACAATTGGTAAAATATTATATTATAAAAACCTTTTATTTCTCAATGAAACCATGAGCCAATCTGTGGTATGCGGCGCGAGGATCGTAATTGGCATCGCCCGAGATCTATACTTGTAATCAGCACGATTATATAAAAAAGACAAGTCAAGTCTAGGCCAAAAGCATCTAAAATGTCAATCGCATGTTGGCTGATTTCGGCTGTTTTAATTTTCATTTCTCCTTATGAAGCACTTTTAAAAGGGATGCTCTATCCATCCCACCTCGGGAAATTGCGATGTAGTATAATCGATCATCATTTTTCAAATCATATACCTTGTTTTCTAAAGCACTTTTTCACCTCATAGCCATTTTTATGATCTTCTTAATTTCGTGCAATAGTTGCTTTTTTCTCTTTTCGAAGTCCCAAGAGAAGGGAACAAAGAATCCGTTTTTAGCAGACAAGAATGGGGAAACCAGAGTAGTTGAGGTCCCTAATTCTCTCTTATAAAAATCCTCTAACCTTTAATCTTAGCCTCATACTGAACCTTCATCTCACTCTTGCACTTGAGAATCTCAGTCAGATCAGCCCTAGATGGAAGCACAGGGACTACATCTCACCTGAGAGGAACATGCGACGTCGAAGTTGCTGGAGATATTTCCTTTGCACTCATACACAATGTCAACTCTCCACCCATCTCTACATTCCTGTTCTTTAGTTTGATAATCTAATCTTTGTAGTCTGTATACAGTCCAATATATACACTCAACGTTCTTTAATAGATCATCTAACTCCAGTATTCTAAGATGAGCATAATTTGACTTTTTTGCAGAGCTTATATCTTTGACTCCTAAGTATAACAAAGTAACCGTAGAAAACAGAGTAAGCCTACCATCATATAACGACATAAATAGACAAAGTAAAATTATGGATGTGTTTCTGTATGGGGATATTAGCCAACAAACTTATATATCATAAAGGAAAACGTTCAATAAGTCTCGTGATCTAGCATTACCACTTAAACTTTGATCCAACATTAGGCAAAAAAATTCCAAAACATCACGTGATCGTTGCAATAATGTATAAGCCTTCTTACTCTTGGCTTTCTCTTGCTCGAGCTTGTCTATGTAAGAAGCAATAGTATCTTGAGAGGCCAACAAGGCGTTCTTAAGCTCCTACACCTTCGATGATGCCTTCCTTCTTGTGTCATTTAAAGATCCTATTAGTTGCACTTTTACTTTCTTATTTTCATTTGAGAAATCACCAAATAATCTCCAGGCGATAATCTTCCAACCATCACTCTAGAGAAAGGAAGACTCGGAGCTCATTGAAGTAATAAAGGAAATATCTAAATGAGACACCTCAGTCAACCTCCTAATCGTCAACTTCCAGCTCACCAAACAATTTGGCAATCTCAACGGACAGGTCCTCTACTTGGTTTTTATACTTTGCAATTTCTTTCCTATACTATAAAGCTCTTCTCCCACCTATACGGTCTGTTTATCCCTTTCGGCTTAGATGCAACAACTCCTGACCATGCACGCAAGTTCCTATTACAATCATACTGGCGAGTTACCATAGTCCAAGCCTTGGAAATATTTCATGATTGAACTTTAGCTCTGTCTTAATCCTCTCAACGTCATATCTAAGTTGAGCAGTATCAACCTCAAATGTGTCCTAGTGGCGAATGCAATTAATATTGAGCAGAGCTCGGAAAGAATTAGTTCAAATCCCTATTTAAAATAAAAATTATTCACATAGTCAAAAGATAACAATTAAACTTTAGTACTAAAATTGTCGACAATTAATATATCATTTATACTCAATCACATGATTGAAGGATATAAGGAAACCAAGACATTGAAGAGTCATTCACAAATCAAATTCATAAGCTTAAGCCAAAACCACTTTAGATGAGGGACTATCAGGTGGGGAAGAACCATTCTTTAACGTGTTACGCCCTAGATGCAAAACAAAATAACTAAGGGCCTCCTTCTTTTAAATTAATTTATCTATTTGGGCTAATTACTCCACAATCTCATTCCTAAGATCCACGCAAGTCTGATTTAATTCCTTTTTATGCCTACGCATAGCAGCATCACTTAACTCAAGATGATCTAAAGTTTATCTTTAGAGCTAAGCCTCAGTCGCTCTCAACACTTTTGAGGATACATTCTTTCTAGAATAGTAAACAAAACAATAAAGAGAACACAATCATTCAGAATATAAAGAATACTATGTCATATTAAAAATAACCAAATAAACTTCATGATTTCAAGTACAAAAAAACAAAAAAGGATGTAAATCTTCTAAATCTATCACAGAAATTGAGTTAAACTTGTTTACAAGTTAGTCTTGCTCTTTAGGTTGCATGCTCCCTTGACTCGCATCACCATGTTCCTTCTCTTCTTGAGATAGGCGCTCAAAACAACTTGGATCGACATCCTTTTTCTTGACCTCCTCCGCATTCACTTGTTCTGACAATATGCAAAAATCGATTCTGCCATAAATTCATCTTTCACTAAATCAATCTTAACTCCCACCTTGTACTGACGTCTACCCATAGCATAAAAGTCATAGGTTGCATCTGAGGTGATATTGTTGAGTTCCTTCTAGGATTTAGCTACATCCTCTTTAAGTCTGGCCAGAACTTTGCCCATCTCATTCAGCGCATGCTTCTTTATAGTTCGAGCATCCTCAGCAGCCCTAACTTCACCCTCAGCCTTCTCCACCTGCTTATGTAGCATTTTGGCTTCTTCCTCCACCGTAGCCTTAACAAAAGCTAGTGCAATATTAGTCGAGACAGGATCAGCTTCAAGCTTAGCTACTCAACTTGAAAGAAAGGCCTGCACACTTCTTGTTTCACACATCTTTATCATCAAGACCGTCGACTAAAAGAGTGGAAAACACAAAATCACATGAGTAACACACCAACGCAACGCAAAAGAGAAAAGTGAACATGATCGCTCACATAAGACTAGAGCTTCTCAAATTCTAACAAAATGACAATGTAAGATGTATCAAAAGCCAAGGTAGAAAGAACAACAGGACCTTTTGCGGACTTCCTAACCTTCCCCATCAATGCAAAGTTGGAAACTTTAGATGCAGCCAAGCCACCTGCGTTGGGGGGGAAGATTGTAATGATCTGGATTTTGAGAATAAATTAAATTGGTAATTAATAAATTTTGGAATAAATTGTGAATTAAATTAAATTTTTCCAAAAATAAAAAGATATTTGTTTGTTTATTCATTTATAAATACAAATTGATTGTATATTAATTTTTGAATTTTAAATTTCAAAATAAATGTTTTGAATAATATATTGGAATTAGACACTCTATAATTTAACACTAATAGAAAATTTTATCTATAATATGATGATTTAAAAGTAATATTTTGAAATTGATATAAATAAATTTGCCAAAGCTATTTAAAAAAGTTAAAATCAAATATATACATATTATATATTTATTCATGTTTGATTAATTTTAAATCACATTCTTTAAAGTTATAAATACATATAAATAATAAGTTTATATAATTTCTTTTTAAATTTACTTAAACTAAGTATAATTTGTATACATATGAAAATTTGTAAAACATACGTAAAAATAAAACTAAAATAATAACCATGTTTCATAAATTAAATTAAAGTAAGGGTTTAAAAACAAAGTTATAAATTAATTAAAACAAGCACTTAAACACAAATTAAATAACATATGACATTTGTAAAATAAGGGGAACATGTAATAACAAATGTAAACAAATTAATATGCAAAGATAAACAAGTGGCAAAGTCATTTCTTCTTTTGAAATTAAATTATATATAGAAATGAGTTAAAAAGAAATCAGTTTAAACTTCTCAAATCTGAAGCTATAGATCTGAGAAATTTTAATCAAAAGCAACTTCAACTGTTTCAATTTCAATCATCCTGTTTTCTGATTCATGAATATAAGTTGAATACTAAAATCAAAATATGATTTTTAAAACAAAAACTATGATTTTTAGTAAGGGAATATGGATGTATTTCTGGTTTAACCAGAAATTGGTTAATTGGGAAATTCTGGCGAACACGTCGATGAGGGGGTTTGGGTTTTCTCGTGGTGTTAGAGGAAGCTATGGTGGTGATAGGAAAAATAATGGGATGGTGGCCAGACCACGGTGGTGGCAGCGGCGTGGGGTTTTTCTTTCTAAACCTAGTTTTGTAAGCTCGGGAATTTTTGACTCGTTCGTCATCCACATGTGATCGAGTGCGTCGTGCTTTTGGGTGATGGAAGAGGAAGTGTCGAGGGGTTGGTGACCGGAGTCGCATGAATTTTAGTGGTCGGGGTTGAGAGTACGGTGGCGTTCCAGGTTTGCCAAGGGTGGTGCCACTGTTGTTTCCAGGTTTGAGTTTATACTCAGTTTCGATTTTGAGAAGTTGATGGAGATTTTGGAGGTTGGAGATGGATGCTTGAGTGAACGTCGACTTATTCGTCGATGAGACGTCGACCGGAGTTGGTCGACGGTGCTGTACACGTGCACGAGCACGTTGGTTTGGGATCTGGAGCTTGTTTTGTTTGGGCGTTTTGTTTTGAGTTGGAGCTGGGTTATTCGCGTGTTTGTCTCGAGTATTACTCGAATTTTTAGGGTGTTGGACTCGAAGCCAAATTTGGTTTGCCCGGGTAGTTTGCCTTTGTTACAGGTTTTTAATAAAAAAACATGTCTGTTGTTTTTTTTAAAACAAATTTGATATTTAAACCCAGATTTTAAATAAAATTCAAAATCAAAAATTGAAAAATGGATACAAATTATTATTTGTATCCTAGTGTGAAATTTAAGGAAGTTTTATAAAATTTAAATATTTAAACAACTTGAAGGGTATAAAGTATATTTAAAATATTGTAAATTCAAAAGAAATTTGGTTAAAAGCTCATATAAATCTCCTTTATAACAAAATATACTTTAACATGTAAATTTAAAAATATTTGGGAAATTAGTTTTTAAACTTTATTAAAGATAAATAAGGAATTATTTTAAAACCTTGGATTTAGAATGAAATTAAAAGATAAGTTTGA
The DNA here is from genome assembly GCA_030765085.1 of Allium cepa. NCBI lineage: Eukaryota > Viridiplantae > Streptophyta > Magnoliopsida > Asparagales > Amaryllidaceae > Allium > Allium cepa. Next base: position 884,964,293 of record CM060937.1, on the reverse strand, counting down.
AAACAAAAGGTTTCAAAACATGTTTGCAAATGACATTTAAATCACCACTAAGAACGAGTTCTAACTTAAGTAATGAAGATATAATGGTGATCTAAAATCTATTAATTTTTAAGTCAATTAAAATGGATAATCTAATTAATTAATTAATTAATGAATTGGATTAATTAAATAAGTAATTAAAGGTTTAAATGAATATTAAGGTTTAAAGATTAATTAATTAAGGAATAATTTAATTTGTAATTAAGGATTATCAATTAAATATTAATTAATGATTAAAGTTGATTAATCAAGTGAGCAAGCAATAAATTAATTTAAGGATAATGTGATAAATTAATTAAGATAATTAATTTGAGAACAATTAAATTATTAAAGATTAATTAATTAATGAAAGTGATTGAGAAGTAATTATTAATTAAGGAGTAATTACTTAGTTATTGCAATTAATTAAGAATAATTAATTAAGGATTAAATTATTAATTAAGGGTTAATTAATGATTAATTAAAAGATAATTTATTAAATGTTTTGTAATTAATTTATTATTAATTTACCATGACTAGCAAATTTATTCATAGAAATTAATCTGATTTAAATTTATCAGATAATTAAATTGATCCTACTTATGGATGTTTGGATTATATTGGATGTTGAATTATTCGATATCCTTGATATCTAATGCTTTGTGATGTATCCTGATTTATGTTGTGATGTGTAATGTAATTAATTATCTGTGATGTAATTCATTACTTGTGATATATATATATATATATATATATATATATATATATATATATATGTATGTATGTATATTTGTGATCTATGAAAGAAGATAAGCGTTATAGTTTATATCGCTTATCAGATATATTGTTGTATTGGATCTGTCATGATCGAACGATGTTGCACTATTGTGTAAAACCCCTGGACCACACCATATACACACAAATATGGATTTCATGAGGACATCGATTAAGTCATAGATTTTTGAAAATAGTTTTGAATTTGAATTTTTAAATTCAAATGGTTTGAAATGGAATCAGGCTAAATGTGAAAAGTTTTTGAAATGGAATTTTCAGGATAAAATTTGTTCTTGAATAATTTGATAAAGTTTTGAAATTTAAATAATTTGATTTAAATTTGAATTCAAGATTTGAAATTGAATTCTATGTTTGGAAACTTGGGATTAAAAATGTTATACTAATTTTATATGGGTCAAACGATTTTTAATGTATTGATTTGGGAATTTGAATTTAATTCAATGGCTTTAACTCGTGCAAATATAATTGGGTTTTTGGGAAACGAAAACCATTTGTTTTCAAATAATAAAAGCTGTCACATAAGTAATGAACTTCCAATTTGTGTTGAAAGGTTTCAAGTTTGAAATAAAATTGAAATGTTTTGAAAGGCTATGAATGAATCTTTGGAAACGAGTTTGAAAGTTATAAATTAAATCTTAATTTAAAGATTTAACGAGTTAATCAAATTGAAATGGGAATTGTTTTGAAATCCGTAACTGGATATTTGTGAAACTGGGCGAACTTAGTGAAATGAATCTTTTTGTTTAAAAAGACTTGAAATGGTAATTTGTTTAAACCATTTGGAAGAAAAAATTTGAGTAATAAGTTGTGACTTAACTGAGACCCCAATATCCATATGTTTCTTGTAAATATTTCGCTCATTATTCGGTTTAGCTGGGGAAGGACCTTTGTGTCATATAGCCCATTCCGAATATGTGGTACGATGTTATGGATAGCATTTGAAGACCGGATATTTTCGAAAGCGAAAGGATAACTCGTCGATTGTCTTTGCATCGACTGGTCCTCGGTATAGAGACTCCATATGTGATGGAAAATCCGGACGTGTTTAGGGATTATCCGGATTTGCAAGGGCTTCTTCTGAAGTGCCTTCCGTTCTGTTCGAACCCAGAATAGACTTGAATGGATTGTATGTCTGACATTACAAATTGAAATATAAAGCTGATTTCTTTTAAATACATTTTTGTTGGTGGTGGAAAATTTATTCTCTTAGCTTAACACCCTTCTCTGAGACGTACGAGCTCAGAGGTTATGTAGTTGAAGGTTATCAGTAATATATTCCTAACCTGGTAATGTGGCATGCTAAGTGTTGCTGATCATTTGTTGATCAAAGCGTGGCTTTTGTGAAAAGCGTAGCTTTGTGGACGAGACTTCGTCGAACCTCACACCTCGAAATGGTCGAAACAGGGGAGGTGCAGCAAGGTTATTGGGGGTAGCGCCCCTTAGGGTATGTGCATTTCCTTCTGGATAGAAGTGGTATCATGGTATGGAGCCCAGGTACTTAACTTATGTGGATATCGCAGATTTATATATATTACTTTGATTTGTTGCTGGGACCCCTGATAAAGGTTGGTTACAACCGAGGAGAGGCATACTCGTGTCAGTAGTTACCCAGTTAGGGGTAACCCGGCCTTGTGTCGGTGGAGATCCGGTTAGGTTCTCGGGGCGTCCTTCCAGAGGCGTACCCATGTGGCAATGGGAAGTTCCTTGGCCTGACCAATTGTTGGAAATCCAAAGAAACAATACGAGTCTTGTACGGTTTTAGTTGTAGAACCTGTCATTTAACATGGCAGCTATAGTAGGCATAATATAATGGTACCTATGCTGGCTAAGATTAATATTCTATTTTTGAAATGCTTTATACACTATGCACTAGTAATAATATCAAAAATAACTTCCCGTACCAAGCATACTTGACTATCATAAGGAGAAATCTCCTTCAATTCTGTGTTTGCATTGTGTGTGTGGTGGGAGGTCTTATGGTAGTTACATTTTCTAAAAGCATTGCGGATCTAATTTAAAATATTTCTTTTGTTTGTTTTTGAAGATAAACTGTTTTGTTACTCATACCAGTCTCATGACCGATCCGGAGTTTATTGTTTCTTTCCTAAACTCTGGGTGCTTAAATTTTTTTCCACACGGGCAGTCTAAAGTTGGGTTTTTTTTCAGATAGTCAGATTAGTAGGATATCTGGAGCTAGTTCAGTTTTTGGATATGGACCGCACTTGCTTATCTTTGTGCATATTTATTGGGAGTTCGAGCTATTTCTGGATTGGTGCTGTGGAGATGGAGATTATCCGCTACTGGTGTTATCAATTTTATTTCTTTCCGCTGCTATTTTATTGTATCATACCTCTGATGTATATTGATATCTATTGTATCATTCTATTGTATCTGGATCTTGTATCAGATTTTGTATATGATTATATTCATTTTCTTCCGCTGTGTTGTTTACTTAATTGTGATAAACTCCGGCGACTCAGATTCGAAAGGTCGAATCTGCGGCATTCGATTGCGATGTAAAGTATGGTTGTCGATTTTCGAATGCGAAAATCTGTATCGTCATATTTGGTATCAGAGCTAAGGTTGAACTTTAGCTCAGGAATATAACACATTAAGTAGAACATTAGAGATAGGGTGAAATATACCCTAGAATGAGCAATCCCTAAGATATCCGTTCGTATGCCTCAGTAAATTCTCTTGCTATCCACTGATAGTGAGTATGAGTGCAAGAAGAGAACGAGATAGGGGACAGGGGAATACGACTATAAATGGTCAATGCCCTGCGACAGTGGAAATAATTTTCTCTATCAATCTTCTTTGATTCATCTTCCCAATTTCTTTGATTTTCTTTGTGGCAGCTGCAAGGAGAAGTTTCGATGCGGTGATGGCCTGCGAATCGTGTAGATAAGATCCTACCTCGTATTCTCGTTATCAGCTTCTCGATCTAAGCTTTAATGAATTGAAATTTGAAATTGAAAATTTTAAATAAACAGGAAATTTTAAATTAAGTTAAATTGATTAATAGAATATGAAGCTAAATATGAATTGTATCAATAAAACAATATCATTTAAAACCAAATTTTAAAATTCTATTGTAATTTCTCGGGTTGATCGAAGTCTGAAGAGGGACAAATTGGTATATTTTTTGAGGTATTCCGATTCGAGTTTGGAATCCATATCTAATGTTTGGGAGTTGTGGAAAATTAAATCCATTTATCTATTGTTTGGGTCCGATATGTTCTACTAATGGTTAGTTATCCCTTCGAACTAACCAATGCCACTGCATATTCCATAGATTTGGATAACCCGAGTATCTTGTGAAGTGTTAAAATAGATTCGTTCTTGTATCTATTTTTGATATTCTGATTTGGTAAGCCAAATGCAGAATAGATATTCAGTTTGATTTGATGAAACATTCTTCATCTATTTTTGTTGTCTCCTTGGCAAATTTCGAGGACGAAATTTCTTAAGGAGGGGATCTGTAATGATCCCGAATTTTAATTAATTTTAAATTGATAATTTATTTCATTTTTGAATAAAAAATTGTGAAATTAATTCGTAAACTGACTTGAAAATTTCCAAATTCAACTAAAATATGTTAAAAAGTCAATACAAAATAATAGAACAAAAAAACAAAGAAATAAAATATACTACAAAAATAATAGAATAAATATATATTGAGAGAGATACAAGATAATAAGTATTGAAGTTAAAAATAAACATTTAAATTAGAAAAAGAAATGAATATATATATAGATATATATGATGAATTATAGATTATAAAGTAAATAAGATTAGACAAATTTCAAATAACATATGAACTATAGAATTTCATTTATATTTTAAAGTAAGAAGATAAAGCAAAAGAAAAGATATAATATATTCAAGTATAATTATAAAAGTATATTTGTACATAAGTTAAAATCTATAACCAATAACTAAGAAAAACAAATGTATGTATGAAAGTAAAGTATGAAAGAAAGGATATAAAACATAAACAAAGGAAATACAATCAGCCTGCATAAATTTGTAAACAGATGAAAATATAAGTACAAACAAAACATCTCTAAGTACATACAACATCATCAGCCTCCATACCTGAATCTCTGGCCAAAGATTTAAAAGGAAAAGTAAAGAAAATCTTATACATGCCTATTGTACAAACAATACATATTTACATGTACAAAGTAATATTACCCTGTACAAATTCTATCACCAGTTTACCCTCCTATACATCAAACTCTCACCCTCATTTTGATCATAAAAGCTGAGTGAACGGAGGAAAACAACAACATCTTCAAACTTAAAACAAAACTTCACTTTAAAACAACAATATAATAAAATCAAGGAGGAAAAGGCTTCAGCTTGAAATTGTGCAGGCCTGTTTCAAAATTTTGAAGGGCTCTATTCTTCTTCTCAGACCACGGTGAGTAACATCACAATTTAAAACGTTAAATATATAATTACGTTGCCTGATCATCTATGAAAACAAGTATGTTTGTGAATGAGTTTACCAGTTTAGCTTTGTATATGAAATATTGTTGTGCATATATCTGTATTCTTCTCTGACTTTAGTTCCAGGCTTAAGTACTCATCAAAATTCATTTGTTCTTGATCAAAGCTTTAACAAGACTAAAGTTTTGAACACAAAATGATTGTTATAACATAGGCTTGAGTCTAAAAATTTGTTTAAAGAAAAAAAACAGTTTGTATTAGTTCTGGAAAAGCAAACAACTGAGCTAATTCAAATTTAATTGAAAATTCAGTCATCCTATTTCCTGGATTCATGAATGTAAGTTGAATACTAAAATCAAAATATGATTTTTAAAACAAAAACTATGATTTTTAGTAAGGGAATATGGATGTATTTCTGGTTTAACCAGAAATTGGTTAATTGGGTAATTCTGGCGAACAATTCGATGAGGGGGTTCGGGTTTTCTCGTGGTGATAGAGGAAGCTATGGTGGTGATGGGAAAAATAATAGGATGGTGGTCAGACCATGGTGGTGGCGGCGGCGTGGGGTTTTTCTTTCTAGACCTAGTTTTGTGAGCTCGGAAATTTTTGACTCGTTCGTCACCCACGTGTGATCGAGTGCGTCGTGCTTTTGGGTGATGGAAGAGGAAGTGTCGAGGTGTTGGTGACAGGAGTCGCACGAATTTTAGTGGTCGGGGTTGAGAGTACGGTGGCGTTCAAGGTTTGCCAAGGGTGGTGCCACTGTTGTTTCCAGGTTTGAGTTTATACTCGCTTTTGATTTCGAGAAGTTGATGGAGACTCTAGAGGTTTGAGATGGATGCTTGAGTGAACGTCGACTTATTCGTCTATGAGGCGTCGACTGGAGTTGGTCGGCGGTGCTGTACACGTGCACGAGCACATTGTTTTGGGATCTGGAGCTTGTTTTGTTTGGGCGTTTTGTTTTGAGTTGGAGATGGGTTATTCGTGTGTTTGTCTCGAGTATTACTCGAAGTTTTGGGGTGTTGGACTCGAAGCAAAATTTGATTTGCTCGGGAAGTTTGCCTTTGTTACAGGTTTTCAATAAAAAACCTGTCAGTTGTTTTTTTTAAACAGAATTTGATATTTAAACCCAGATTTTAAATAAAATTCAAAATCAGAAATTGAAAAATGGATACAAATTAGTTTTCGTATCCTAGTGTGAAATTTAAGGAAGTTTTTTAAAATTTAAATATTTAAACAACTTGAAGGGTATAGAGTATATATTTAAAATATTGTAATTTCAAAAGAAATTTGGTTAAAAGCTCATATAAATTTCCTTTATAACAAAATATTCTTTAACATGTAAATTTAAAAATATTAGGGAAATTAGTTTTTAAACTTTATTAAAGATAAATAAGGAATTATTTTAAAACCTTGGATTTAGAATGAAATTAAAAGATAAATTTGAAAACAAAAGTTTTCAAAAAATGTTTGTAAATGATATTTAAATCACCACTAAGAACGAGTTTTAACTTATGTAATGAAGATATAATGGTGATCTGAAATTTATTAATTTTGAAGTCAATTAAAATGGATAATCTATTTAATTAATTAATTAATGAATTAGATAATTAAATAAGAATTAAAGGTTTAAATGAATTAATTAAGGTTTAAAGATTAATTAATTAATGAATAATTTAATTTGTAAATTAAGGATTATCAATTAAATATTAATTAATGATTAAAGTTGATTAATCAAGTGAGTAAGCAATAAATTAATTTAAGGATAATGTGATAAATTAATTAAGATAATTAATTTGAGAACAATTAAATTATTGAAGATCAATTAATTAATGAAAGTGATTGAGAAGTAATTATTTATTAAGGAGTAATTACTTAGTTATTGCAATTAATTAAGAATAATTAATTAAGGATTAAATTATTAATTAAGGGTTAATTAATGATTAATTAAAAGATAATTTATTAAATGTTTTGTAATTAATTGATTATTAATTTACCATGACTAGCAAATTTATTCATAGAAATTAATCTGATTTAAATTAATCAGATAATTAAATTGATCCTACTTATGGATGTTTGGATTATATTGGATGTTGAATTGTTTGATATCCTTGATATCTAATGCTTTGTGATGTATCCTGATTTATGTTGTGATCTGTAATGTAATTAATTATCTGTGATGTAACGCATTACCTATGATATATATATATATCTGTGATCTATGAATGAAGATAAGCGTTATAGTTTATATCGCTTATCAGATATATTATTGTATTGGATCTGTCATGATCGAACGATGTTGCACTATTGTGTAAAACCCCTGGGCCACACCAGACACACACAAATATGGATTTCACGAGGAAATCTATTAAGTCACAGATTTTTGAAAATAGTTTTGAATTTGAATTTTTTTATTCAAATGGTTTGAAATGGAATTGGGTTAAATGTAAAAAGTTTTTGAAATGGAATTTTCAAGATAAAATTTATTCTTGAATAATTTGATAAATTTTTGAAATTTAAATAATTTGATTTAAATTTGAATTCAAGATTTGAAATTGAATTCTATGTTTGGAAACTTGGATTAAAAATGTTACACTAATTTTATATGGGTCAAACCATTTTTAATGTATTGATTTGGGAATTTGAATTTAATTCAAGGGCTTTAACTCGTGCAAATATAATTGTTTTTTTTTTAAACGAAAACAATTTGTTTTCAAGTAATAAAAGCTGTCACATAAGTAATGAACTTCCAATTTGTGTTGAAAGGTTTCAAGTTTGAAATAAAATTGAAATTTTTTGAAAGGCTATGAATGAATCTTTGGAAACAAGTTTGAAAGTTATAACTTAAATCTTAATTTAAAGATTTAAAGGTTTAACGAGTTAATCAAATTGAAATGGGAATTGTTTTGAAATCCGTAACTGGATATTTGTGAAACTGGGTGAACATAGTGAAATGAATCTTTTTGTTTAAAAAGATTTGAAATTGTAATTTGTTTAAACCATTTGGAAGAAAAAGTTTGAGCAATAAGTTGTGACTTAACTGAGACCCCAGTATCCATATGTTTCTTGTAAATATTGCGCTCACTATTCGGTTTAGCCGGGGAAGGACCTTTGTGTCATATAGCCCATTCCGAATATGTGGCACGACGTTATGGATAGCATTTGAAGACCGGTGGTGAAGACCGGATATTTTCGAAAGCGAAAGGATAACTCGTCGATTGTCTTTGCATTGACTGGTCCCCGGTATAGAGACTCCATATGTGATGGGAAGTCAGGACGTGTTTAGGGATTATCCGGATTTGCAAGGGCTTCTTCGGAAGTGCCTTCTGTTCTGTTCGAACCCAGAACAGACTTGAATGGATTGTATGTCTGACATTACAAATTGAAATATAAAGCTGATTTCTTTCAAATACATTTCTATTGGTGGTAGAGAATTTATTCTCTTAGCTTAACACCCTTCTCTGAGACGTATGAGCTCAGAGGTTATGTAGTTGAAGGTTATCAGTAATATATTCCCAACTTGGTAATGTGGCATGCTGAGCGTTGCTGATCATTTGTTCATCAAAGCGTGGCTTTTGTGAAAAGCGTAGCTTTGTGGACGAGACTTCGTCGAACCTCACACCCCGGAATGGTCAAAACAGGAAAGATGCAGCAAGGTTATTGGGGGTAGCGCCCCTTAAGGTATGTGCGTTTCTTTCTGGATAGATGTGGTATCATGGTATGGAGCCCAGATACTTAACTTATGTGGATATCGCAGATATATATAAATTACTTTTTGATTTGTTGCTGGGGCCCCGGATAAAGGTTGGTTACAACCGGGGGATGGCATACTCGTGTCAGTAGTTACCCAGTTAGGGGTAACCCGGCCTTGTGTTGGTAGAGATCCGGTTAAGTTCTCGGGGCGTCCTTCCAGAGGCGTATCCATGTGGCAATGGGAAGTTCCTTGGCCTGACCATTTGTTGGAAATCCAAAGAAACAATACGAGCCTTGTACGGTTTTAGTTGTAGAAACTGTCATTTAACATAGCAGCTATAGTAGGCATAATATAATGGTATCTATGCTGGCTAAGATTAATATTCTATCTTCGAAATGCTTTATACACTATGTACTAGTAATAATATCAAAAAAAATCTTCTTGTACCAAGCATATTTGACTATCATAAGGAGAAATCTCCTCCAATTCTGCGTTTGCATTGTGTGTGTGGCGGGAGGTCTTATGGTAGTTACATTTTCTAAAAGCATTGCGGATCTAATTTAAAATATTTCTTTTGTTTGTTTTTAAAGATAAACTGTTTTTGTTACTCATACTAGTCTCATGACTGATCCGAAGTTTATTGTTTCTTTCCTATACTCTGGGTGCTCAAATTTTTTTTCACATGGGCAGTCTAGAGTTGGGTTTTTTTCAAATAGTCATATTAGTAGAATATCTGGAGCTAGTTCAGTCTTTGGATATGGACCGCACTTGCTTATCTTTGTGCATAGTTATTAGGAGTTCGAGCTATTTCTGGATTGGTGCTGTGGAGATGGAGATTATCTGTTGCTGGTGTTATCTATTTATTTTTTTCTTTCCGCTGCTATTTTATTGTATCATACCTCCGATGTATATTGATATATATTGTATCATTCTATTGTAACTGGATCTTGTATCAGATGTTGTATATGATTGTATTCATTTTCTTTCGCTGTGTTGTTTACTTAATTGTGTTATAAGCTCCGACGACTCGGATTCGAACGGTCGAATCTGCGGCATTCGAGTACGATGTAAAGTATGGATGTCGATTTTCGAACGTGAAAATCCATATCGTCACATAGCTGGAAGGACGGAGACTATGGGAAAAATGATCAGAAAATTTCTCGATCATTAGAGCGACGACATGGCATAAATTTAGGGTTTTGAAACTAGTTTTTCTCGTCTGTGTTGAAGAGGAAGTTCTTCGGCATGGATGGATCGGGGTGGACCGTATCTGGGGGGATCGAAGTAGGGGACTTTGACGAATATCCAGTCAAAGTAGCATGGTCATCGGTTTTCATATCGTCGACAGCGTGTGGTTTTTCTGATATGGGTTTGGGTTCTAGTTCGATCGAGAAGGTCGATTTTAATCTACGGCGATTTTAGAGATTCTAAGTGGTCGATTGAGTCGGGATTGTTGTCGCCGACATGTTGGAGATGGTATCGACGATCAGATCATCGTCGTTGGCTCGTACATGTGCATAAGTATCTTCTGTATATCCGCGTATTTCGTGATGTTTTGGAAGAAGGCTTTGCCTCAATGAAGGACACGGGAAATTGAAAGTTTGTCTCGAAGAAAAGGATAAGCAGGTGGTTGCTCGGGAAAAATTCGAGTGTGGATCGTGCATTTCGTTGACACGGCTCGGGTTTTTGAAAACGTAGGCAAGTTTTAAAAGAAAGAAAATGTCCAGTTTTAAAATTTTAAATTTAATCAAGTTTAAATGTTTCCTGATCAATGTATTTCAATAAAACTTTTTTATTTAAGTTAGAAACTTAGTTAAAGGTTTTAATTATTTTTTTATTTACTAAGTTTAAAAGAGTTTAATATATATATATAACCTTTGTTTTCGAAAATTATTTTTAAATATACTTAATATTATGATTAAATAAATGATCAAAAGATGAAGTGTTTTAATCATTAATTTAACTTAAAGGTTTAAGTTAAGTGGTTAATGATAATGAATTACAAGATTATTAAACAAGTTTTAAATGATAATTAAAGTAATTAATTAAGATAAGATGTTTTTATCTTTTAATTAATTAAGGTTGATTAATTAAAGGTTAATTAATAATTAAAGGATAATTAATTAAGGTGATTTAATTAATGATAATTAATTAAAGGATAATAAGTTAAATGTTAATTAATTAATTAAGGAAAATTAATTAAAAGATAATTAAATAATTAAAGGTTAATTATTTAATGATGGAAGGTTGATTAATTAATAATTAATTTGATAGTATTTAATTTAGGGTTAATTAATTAATGTAATTAATTAAGGATAATTAATTAAAGAACAATTTAATAATTAGAGGTCAATTATTTAATAGTTAAAGGTTATTTTATTTATTAATTAATGTTTAAAGGATAATTAATTTATTATTAAAGGTTAATTAATTAAAATAATTTGTAATTAATTAATGTTAATTAACCAGGATTAGTGATTAATCTGGTTCCAATTAATCAGATGATTAATTAACCTTACTTATGGATGTTAGAATCGCATGGAATGCTTTGAATTGTTTGATATCCCTGATGTGTGATACTTTGTGATATGAATCATTTTGATCTGAGCTGTGATGAATGTAATTTATTTATCTATGATGAATTTATATTATTTATCTGTGAATCTGTGAATGAAGATAAGTGTTATAGGATTATACCGCTTAACGATATTGTTGTGCTTGGATTAGTAATGATTGATGATGTTGCACTATTGTGTAAAACCCCTGGACTACACCATACACACACGAATATGGATTGCACGAGGAAATCGGTTAAGTTACAAATATTTTGAATTTAAATATTATTTGTTTAAAAGTTGAATTTTGAATCCAAATGGTTTTGGAAATATAATTGGGTTGAATATGGTAAGCTTTTGGAAAGGAAGTTTTGAAATTAAAATTTAGTTTGAATATACTATATCTTGTTAAGTTTTGAAATTATTTTGGAAACTATGGTTTGAACAGTTTATACAAGTTATATGATATATATGGATTCTAAAACCATCTTTAAAGTAATTTAAAGGTATTGGGAATTTATATTTAACCCAAGTTTATACTTTAAAGGATATGATTTGTGCATATTTGATTGGATTTTTTTTAAATGAAAACCCTTATTTTTCAAATAATGATAGCTTTCATATAAAGAAAGGATTTCCAATTTGTGTTGAAAGGATTTCAAGTTTTGAAATGAAAATAGTTTTGAAAGCTATGAATGAATCTTTGTGAAAGATTGTTGAACTTTGTTTGAAATTAAAGAGGATCTTAAAGGTGTATCTTTTGTTTAAAAGATTTGAAATGGAATTGTTTTGAAAGCTATGAATGAATCTTTGTGAAAGATTTGGTGAATCTTGTTTTAAAATTGAAGAGCGTCTTCAAGAGTGAATCTTTTATTTTAAAGATTAAAAGTGAGAATTTGTTTAAACCATTTAAATGAAAGGTTTTGGGCTTTAAGTTGTGACTTAATTAAGATCCCACATATCCATATGCTTTTAAAATTAAGCTCTCGTTATTCGGTTTAGCCGGAAGAGGACTTTGTGTCATAAAACCCATTCCGAATAATGTTATGATGAAATAGATAGCATTTGAAGACTGGTGGTGAAGACCTGATATTTTCGAAAGCGAAAGGATCACATGTCGAATGTATCTGCACCAAATGGCCCTGGTATACAGATTTGATTACCCTTTGTGATAAGGAGTCCGGATGTGACTAAGGATTATCTAGATTGCAAGGGCTTCTTTTGAAGTGCCTTTGGTTCTGTTCGAACCCGGAACAGATTTGTATGGATGTATGTCTAATGTTACACTTTGAGATGTAAAGTTGGTTTCTATCAAATACATTTCTGTTTGGTAGCGGAGAATTTATTCTCTTAGCTTAACACATTTCTCTGAGACGTACGAGCTCAGAGGTTATGTAGTTGATGGTTACTAGTGATACATTCCCGATTTGATAATGTGGCATATGAAGTATTGTTGATCATGTGTTGATCAAACCATGGCTTTTGTGAAAAGCGTAGCGTTGTGGACGTGGCCTCATCGGACCTCACAACCCAAAATGGTCGAAACAGAAAGAATGCAGCAAGGTTATGAGGGTCGCACCCTTTAGGGTATATCCATTCCCTTCTGGAAAAGGGTGGTATCATTGTATGGAGCCCAGTTACTTAACCTGTGTGGTTGCTGTAAATTTATTACTTTGTGGTTGTTAGTGTGAGCGCTCGGAGAAAGGTCGGTAACGATCGGGGGATGGCATATTCGTGTAGTAGTTACCTAGTTACAGAGGTAACCCGGCCTTGTATTGGCAGAGAGCTGGTTAAGTTCTCGGGGCTTCCCTCAAGAGGTGTACCCATGTGGCTCAGGAAGTTCCTTAGCCTGACCATTTGTTGGAAATCCAATCACCAATACGCGCCTTGTAAGGTTTTAATTGTATAACCTGCCATTCATAAATGGTAGCTATAGTAGGAATAGTATAATGGTACCTATGCTGGCAAAGATTAATATTATACTTTTGAAAAGTTTATAATATCAAATGCTTTTTGCATATCAAGCATGTTTGCCTATCATAAGAAGAAATCTCTTCCAATTGTTCGCTTGTATTGTGTGTGTGCGGAGAGGCCTTATGGTAGTTTCATTTTCCAAAAAGCATTGCGGATTTCTTTTATTTCCCTCTGTTTTCTTTTGTTAAAGATAAACTGTTTTTGTTTGCTCACCGGTCCCATGACTGACCTGGAGTTTATTGTTCCCTTTTTAAACTCTGGGTGCCCACAATTTTCCACACGGGCAGCCTAGAGTTAGATTTTCAGATAATCAGCTAGTAGGTGTAGATTCAATGGCCTTCAGCTTTCTGTTTGGAATTATGTGGAGTCTTTGGATTCTTTTGGAGCCTATATTGGTGCTATCTTTCCTTTGGCGATCGCATTCATGGCTGACCTTGCTTAATATAACGTGATGGTGGTTCGAGCTTGTGATTGGGATATAACTGCTTTTGGATTGGAGTCTTTGGAGCTTTGGCATTAGAGATGCAATTGTTGGGATTTCTATCCTTCTCCCTTTTGAAAGCATATGTTGGTGTTACTCTTTTGGAGTTGTATTTTTCTGCTACTATTCTTTCGGTTGTTTTATCTATCTCTGATAGTGTTGTTCATATCTGTTGTATCATATTGTATAAGATATTGTATCCATTGTTGTATATCAATGATATATTGTTTTTCTTATGCTATGTTATTGTACTTAATGTGTTATAAGCTCCGACGAACCAGATTCGACGTTTGAATCTGCGACATTCGAATACGGGTGAAGTATGGATGTCGATTTTTGAGCGCCGAAATTCGGGTCATCACAAAGATTCAACCCTGTAAGAAGAGCCAATCATCTTAGAAGGCGTAGGAACTGGAGAAAGAAGAACTCATATATCAGAAGAGGGTGAAATCTAGGATAATGGAGAGAAAAACGATTTCTTGACAGGAAAAGAAGAATCATTGACCCTCCTTGCGGCGTCTTCGAAGCCTTCATTTTCTTTTCCTCCCTCTCCGCCTCCAAGGCCTTACATATGGTAGCAATAGCATCCTTATCCATGTTATCTACAAAAATAAAAATAATAAAATTAAAATCATAGGTATGGAAATCTTAACATTTGTTACAAGCTGCTTATACCCATAATTTGAGGTATGGAAGAAATAGGCTTAATTCTGCTCCTATAAAATATATGTCTAGACGTAGCAAACAATAGGCTTTTAGTTTCGATGTAATAAACAATTTGTTATTTTCCTAACCTCCACCGGCAACCATGAATTTGACGCCTATGGGACCCATACAATGGCTTATTCGCCTCTAAAGAGATGGTATGAACGAAATAATGTTGAAAAAAGTGAGGAAATCCATCATAATTTGGATAAAGAAGTATAATTGGATCCATTTTTCCTACTAACGATGCCTATCAGGAATGAATCTTTAGCCTAAATATAAAAGAAACAATTATCCCCATTTCTATGACTTCTTTTAACCTTGAAAATAAATTGAAGTTCCTTGCTAGTAAGGTGGATGCCATTTTCAGCATAAAGGATAAAGTTGGCCAAAGCAAAGGTACAAGAGTTAGGGGCAAGTTAAACTAGACCAATACCTAAAGCAGCAAGCCATTAAGGAATTACTGAATGCACAGAAGAAATAAGCTGCATCGAATATGCTCAAGAGTGATAGTGATATATCCTTTTGGCAAAGTCAATGCGTTCATTAGATTTTAGAACCCAAGGCACATACATAGAGAATCTGAATTGTCTAAGGACACCAATGGCATCCTCTAGATTAGTAATTTCGGAAGGAAGAAACAAAGAGGAAGAACTAGTGGGATATATGCTAAAACCCTAAACATTATTTGGAAGAAGGATCGAGAAAGAATTAAAATGACTTATCCTACTCCTAAATGCGAAATCACTACTAAATTTGAAAAGAACTAATCCAATTTTTCACAAATAAGGAAATGAAGGAAAATGTAGGAAGTTGAAGAAAGAAAATACATACCTGAGTTTGAATTATGGTCGCACAATTGAAATAATCAAGTATTAGGTGAAATGCGGATTTGCTGTAGAAATAATTAGTATAAAAGACTCGTGAAAATCCATCTAGAAAAATGGAAAAGCAGATTAAACAGTTGTTAGAAAATGGTCCAATAAGACGCTAACATGAGTACTAGAGCATTAAATTCACAAGTAGCTGAAAAGACTTATTTTCAACGCCGAAAAGACCGATTAAACAAGATTGAGTGGACAAACCGGGTGCATAGGACAACAAGTCTACGCTGACCTGCAGTCGCTGTAGACTTGGAGGCAAGTGTTACACCCGTTCTCACCATGAACCATTGTAAAAGGATACACATGATACTTAAAGTCAGAGAAAGCGATCCCCACGATAGCAGGGTTGGACAAAGAACAGACTAAAGTCACTACATCTAATTAAACCTTGGCCCTCTTCAACAAGATCAAAGCTACGAAAAACAAGTACTCTATACATCAGGGAAACAGAGCATAATGCCTTGGCT
This sequence comes from Allium cepa, assembly GCA_030765085.1. NCBI lineage: Eukaryota > Viridiplantae > Streptophyta > Magnoliopsida > Asparagales > Amaryllidaceae > Allium > Allium cepa. The sequence goes on along the minus strand of CM060937.1, from coordinate 884,948,268 downwards.
ACATCTAGAAGCAAAGGCCAAACTGGAATACTGGGCTAAGGCATAGAGACTAATGAGTTAACTATACTCACATTCTGTCAAACGTCTATAGGAACAGGTCTAGGTAAGCACACATTGGGGGTAACCCAGACAGCTCTATACATAGCCAAGAGCTCTCCAAAGCAACTTTATTTAGGGCTACCCAAAATATGCTTCAATGCAAACTTAACCATGTTGACAAACAACAACTATATATGCCTAACCTTCCTTCAGCACAGATTGAAAAGAGATGCCCCTTTTAACCTGACATAGTGACGAATTAAATAGAGAAAGCAAAGAAAACAATGGGCAGTGTCGTCTGAACACCAAACAACGCCAACAACCACACTCGTTCTTATGCATCAGTGGCATAACCAAACCCTAGGGAGGTCTCCTTTCATTATTCTTAGAGAAGCTTGCTATTTCGAGTGACAGGAGGCTGACCTATGCAAGCCTAGGCTTCCCACCCAAATTTTAAGTCAACCCGCTTCAATTTCCAAGGTCCCACCAATTTCAGGATTTCCCACCAAAAAAACTCATCATTAATCCATGCACAAATTAAAAGCATCATGGATAAGTGACAAGAGGCAAAATCCGAGGGCAAAGATTGAAGGAAAATGTAAAAAACGATCGTCACCACCAACAACACACTATTCATGCTATAAAACGAAATGCAAAAGGACAAGAGAGGATCTTCTTTTCTAGAATTTCTTCTTTTTCCAAAACAAAAAAGCAAAAATACTATAGGCTGCCGATCCGTTGGAATCTCTTGTAATAAAATAGTAAAGCATAATAGATTATACCACAAATGTAGAATTTACAACAATCTGAACCACGTAAAAACGATCCCGTCTATTGCTTTTATTCTACTTAATTTTTGTTTGTTTATCATTCACAAATATCGTCGACACTAAGAAAAGTTGTAAGCATTCAACAACACAGTCGCCTCTCAAAAGGGGAGTTAACATTAGCCTAAACCCATTAATTCTAAATCGTGGAAGCGATCGCAACCTAGGTCGTCTCACCATCAAATCGGGTGTGGTGAAGCCAAAAAAATTCACCAACACATACATGTATACTTATATTACTTTAAACATTTTAAAATAGCATAACATATATCGTAATATATAATACATGCGTATATATTTTTATTAATTAACTTATTTAATCAATTTATTTTATTAATCCAATTAATAAATTTTAAAAATTCTAAAATTCGTTTATATATATTTTCAAATAGTTTGAAAATTTTATTATATTATAACTATTATAATATATATTATATCTTATATTAAATTCAACGTTTAAATTTAGAATATGATTTTCAAAAAAATTGAAATTAGCCTGTGCCTAATTCAAATTGGGCCTTTTTTATTAGGGGCAACCTTTTGGACTCTCGTATCATTCCAAGCCAACCTAGTAGTCTGGTAGGGCAGGGTACTTGATTACTCAAACCCAAACCTATATACTACCTTCCTTAAAACCCACTACTAAGTAGGTTGTGAGCTTAATTGGTTATCCCTAACACGACTAATTAGACTGTCTATGTTATTTGCTCTGATATCATTATTGGAACTGAGACAACCCACAATGGAATTTATGCATAAATTTCAAAAAAATTACCCAATTGGATCTTTATTAGGTCTATGAAGTCTAATTTGTTTATAATATTTCTAAACATAATTTAAATAAAATATTTTATTTCATATAAATTTATAAATAATGAACTGCGTTTTATTTAGTTCATGTTTAATTAAATATAATTGTACATATATGTATCGTTTATATATGTGTATGTGTGTGCACATGTAACATAACAACCCGTGCAAGGTATAACAAGCTCGTATATAAATTTTGGGATATGCATCACAATAGACATGTTAGCCATCTTATATGTATTGTATGCCATCCAAATTTATATGTACATATATATATATATATATATATATATATATATATATATATATCTGTGAGTGTGTGTGCGTGCGCGCGTGTGTTTATGTGTGTAAGTTTTAATTTAAATGAGTGTTGAAATATATAATTTATATATAATGTCAGTATTGAAAAATTGTGAAATAGTAAAACGTACACATGAACATATGTGTGTGTGTGTGTATGTAATTAGTTATTAATTTTACAAATTACTATAAATATACATGCATATATAAGTTATGTAAAGTTGGTTTTTTAATCATATATGAATATTTCACAACTATTAAATTATATAAAGTCATATTTTAATTTATTTATAATTATATTTGTAATATCTAAAATACTTATAAATATGTGTATTTAAATATATATATAATTATATCAATTAGAAATTAAATAAAAATAAATAAATAAATAAAGGGAAATTCATTTTAAGGACAAAAATTTGTATTTTTTAGCCTCAAAGACACAACCTCCATATTTAAGCCACAAGGACAAACATCCTTCCAAAATTAGTCATAAGGACAAACTGGAAAAATTGCCAACCACCACTCCTCGCACCACTACCCGCCGCCTTGACCTGCACCACCAGCCTCGCCACCGCTTCCAACACAACCACAATCACCGAAATCTAAAATTTTAGTAGCAGGTTCGACCCTACTACTATATAATATCAGTTTCCTTTTATTAAATAAAATGATACTCAATAGTGTTATTAATGTCATTATAAGCCAAAATATACATATTCCTCTACTTTTACAATTTAAATTTACTCCTTCATAATCACTATCAATAAATATCCTACTATACTGAAGAAAAGGTGCATTATTATTTTTTAAAACAAAATAGAAAAACTGATACTGCACATTATCGTTTATATCTACAATCAAAAAATTGCTACTATTAAATATATGTATAAACTGACACTATCAAATGGATGTCGACTATCAAAAAACAGCTACTATCAAATATATATAATACTTGTGATGGCCCTGACTCGGCATTCGAAAATCGCCACCGAATACGACACTTGTATTCCAATGCCGTAGATCCAAACATCGAATCTGGTTCGTCGGAGCTTATAACAACATCAGATGAATATAAAACGGCGGAACGAAATGAATATCATGCATACATCACATATACAACATCATAATATCCATTACTACATCAGAGTGTTTTTTTATACATACACCACAACTCCAAATAAACATCATAATAATACAGCAGTGATCATATATCCAAAAAGTCTTCAAAGGAATGAAGTGATAACGAACTTCCAAAGACTAAACACCTGAGATCCCAAAAGCTTCTAGAATATCACCAAAGCAAAGCTCCAAATACTGCTATCAACAGAACACGGAAAACCTGCTACTACGCTGCCTGTGTGGAAATTATGGGCATCTAGAGTTTAGAAAAGAAACAATAAACTCCGGATTAGTAATGGGACTGGTATGTGTAAACAAAAACAGTTGCTTTTACATAAAACAAGATTTATAAAAAAGATCTGGTATGCTTTTGGAAAATGAAACTACCATAAGACCTCCCGCCACACACACAATGAACTCACAGAATTGGAGGAGATTTCTTCTTATGATAGTCAAATATGCTTGATACGAGAAAAATTATTTGATATTATTACTAGTGCATAGTGTGAAAGCATTTCGAAAGTATAATATTAATCTTAGCCATCATAGACATTTCGTACTATGCCTACTATAGCTGCCATCTAGACAGTGGTGACCACCATAAGTAAATGGCAGGTTATACAACTAAAACCGTATTGGTTCGTATTGAGAATTTGATTTCCAACAAATGGTCAGGCTAAGGAACTTCCTACTTCCATATGGGTACGTCTCTGGCGGGACGTCCCGAGAACTTAACCAGCTCTCTGCCAACAAAAGGCCGGGTTACCTCTGTAACTAGGTAACTACTACACGAATATGCCACTCTCCGGTACTTTGGGACCTTTATCCGACGGCCCTCTATCACAAAGCAACAACCACACAGTAAATGAGATTGGAGCTACCACATAGGTAAATATCTGGGCTCCAATCCATGACATCACCTTTTTCCAGAAGGAAATGACATACCCTAAAGGGCGCGACCCTCATAACCTTGCCGCATCTTTCCTGTTTCGACCATTTCCGAGTTGTGAGGTCCGATGAGGTCTCGTCCACAAAGTTATGCTTTACACGAAAGCCATGCTTTGATCACAAATGATCATCAACACACAGCAGCACTTAGCATGCCACACTATCAAATTGGGAGTATAATGCTGATAACCTTCAATTACATAACCTCTAAGCTCGTACATCTCAGAGAAGGGTGTTAAGCTAAGAGAATAAATTCTCCGCCACCACAGATACGTATTTGAAAGAAATCTGCTTTATATCTCAAAGTGTAGTGTCAGACACACAATCATACAAGTCTGTTCCTGGTTCGAACAGAACCGAAGGCGCTTCGTCCAATAAAGGAAGAAGCCCTTGCAAATCCGGGAATCCACAATCCCGATCGGACTTACCATCACTTAGGGAATTTCTATACCGGAGCAACTCAGTGCAGAGACAATCGATAGGTTATCCTATCGTTTTCGAAGACACTCGGTCTTCACCATCGGTCTTTAAATGCTATCCATTTCGACGTATCGCTATTCGAAATGGGTTATATGACACAAAGGTCCTCTCCCGTCTAAACCGAATAGTGAGCATTCAATTTTAAAACACGTGGATATATCAATCAAAAAGATTCACATTCAGGGTTCGAAGTGGGTTTCGGATAACTAAATGAAATCCGACTCCTTGTCACATCGAAGTTTAAATGTCGTTTTACGGGCAATAGGGTTTTCACATCAATACAGAACAAGTCACAATTACAGTGCAGTATATAGCATTCTACATCACACATTAGCACGATCACAACAAAAATAACAATTCAATGCAGTACAATTAATTTCAATCAATGTGAGTGAAATTTAATAGATTAACCACATAATTATTTTTATTGATTATTTAAAATCAATGATTAATTTGGATAAATTAATTAAATATTAATTAACTTGGTTAATTGTTTATTAATTAATTATTTTAATTAACTGTCAATTTATAATTAATCAACTTAATTAACAAATTCTTAATTACAATTTAATTTAAACACTTAATTGTTTATTAATAAATTTTAATTATAAATTATAAAACCATTAATTAATAAATTATTTACCTTAATTATCATTTGAAATTCTTCTTTATACTTTAAAAATCAATTTATTGTTACATTAAAAGTTTTAATGTAAATTAACTTCAATTATTATTATAATTTTTTTTATTTAATTAAAGGATTCACTAAATTTTTTAAAACATTGTTAAATAATTTAAACTTATAGTAAGTTTTTTTTAACTTAACATGATCAACACTGTTTACCTTGTAAATGCAGAAATTAATTTAACATTGTAATTTAAAATTTTGGTTGGGCTTAACCCATTATAAAGCAAACCCGAGTAAAACCCAGGTTTCACCCGAGTCACACTCGAGTTCCTCTCGTCCCTTCCACGAGTCCTTTCTCTCCTCCTCTCGTACCAGTTTCTTCTTCTTCCCTTTTTTTTATTTTGCTTATGTTATAAACTTAATCAACTGTTGAACCAGCTCCACTTAAACGCGAGAAAACCCGAGTAAAAACATATTCTATTCAAGCATTCCTTTCAGTTCTTCCCAGCCCAAACTTCTTGACACGAGATCGATCTCGTGCACGTGCACATCACCGCGCCGCCGTTCTGGTGGCCATCGCGACCTCCGACAAGTCGCACTTCAACCCATTACTCGAAATTGCACTTCGTCTCAACACATAAAACTCGAAATCGAAAAACGAGTGTTTTACTCGATACTGTAACACAAACACACCCAACCAAATTGCCTCGCCGCCGCTCCTCAGACCACCAGCGACACCAAGATTTCAGCCACGTCATGTCCATGCTCCATACTACCCTCCCCCATCATCGCGCGCAACTTGATCGCGTATAGAAGTCACACTCGCCTCGTTTACTGACAGGTCCAGAAACATGAAACAAAGCCCTAAATTTATCTCGTACCTCTAATTCACACAATAGAAAAATTATTCGAAAATTTTCCTGAAATCACAGGTGTTCAAGCTTGCTTCAAACCAAATTTCATCACCAAACATTGGATCGATCATCAGGAAATGATCAAAATGCAGATTTTATTCAAACATGAATTGCGCTGGAATACTTAACTAAAAATCATCACTGTTGTTTTGAAAATCCTATTTTTAGCTGTTAGTTCAAGCTATACAATCGAATCAATGTTTTTAATATATTTAAATTTATCATATATTTGTCTTGTTACAGTAAACTGGATTTACAGAGCCCATTCCTCATTATCAAGCTTAAACAAAATTCAGTTCAAAGGTGATGCTTAAACAAATTTATTCGTTAAAGTTTAAACCTATCAAAGATTAGGGAAGTGAAGTTTAAATTTTTCTCTACTTGCTTGAACTCTGTACTTTTTTAAACAAAACATCGAGAAACATTTATGCATAGACAAACATAAATAACATACATAGAAATATTCATCTATATAGCCATGTAGCGTAACACTTACCATAAATCATCTACACAGGTTGAATTTTGTTTAAATCTTTTCAAAAACAAGTTTACTCACCTGAATTTACCCAGAAACAAAGAACTGCCCTTATTTTGAACCCTGTAGATATTCTGCTTTCAAATTTTTTTTCCTGAGTTTATAAAAATAGTGATGTTTTATAATTTTCTTCTTCCTCACTTTGTTATGTTTTTGATGAACGAGATAACACAAGATGAATGTATATCTATATACAGGAAGACTTTGTACAGGGTAGGGGAGGTAGGTATCAACTGGTACAATTTTTTCTTTTAATTGGATTTTTTTCTTTTGTTGACTAAGCCAAAAATTATTTCGGCTAATATGATCTTTATTTAGGCTTAAAAAAAGAAAGCATTTAATGCATGTGTTCCCATCTTAGTTTACATATATATGCTGTTGATTTTTATAAGTACTAAGTTCTGTTTTTTTATTTGGCAGATTTTTTTTCTGTTCTTCTTTTGTAATCAATTTTGATTTGGTCTGACTTCAACTTTTTATTCTATTGTTTCCTTGTTTATAAACTTCCTATGCAACCTTATGTCTTTTTATAACTATAATATTTTAACTATATAAATTTTATCATAAGCATACTCTTGAATTTTTTTCTTTCTATTTGAAGTTTAACAATAAATTTTTAATTCATCACATATATTTTATTTCATTGTTTAAAACAATTTTTTTTGTTATATGTTTTCTTTTCTTTATTTATTATTATTTAAAGCTTAAACTATCAATTATTTATTTAATTCCATATCTCTCTCTTTTATTTAATAACATTTTATTTCATTTGAAACATTCAAATTAAATTCAAATGTTCAAATAATTTATCGAGTTTAGAATTCAAAATTTTAGGATGTTACAAATATCCCCCCTTAAGAAAATTTCGTCCTCGAAATTTGAAAGAGAGAGAAAAGCAAACAAAGAATATACGAATTCAGAAAAATAAGGAAATGGCTTACCAATCTAAGCCGAGATGTCTACTCTACGGTTGGGATATGATTTCTGCATATTATCTTCGGTTTCCGAAGTACAGCCTTTGGATCGCCACTCCACTGGACTTTAACCAATTTCACAACTTTGTTTCTCAATCGCTTTTTACAACGATCAACGATCTTTATTGGTTCCCTTTTTACTGCCAAGTTGGGAGTGATCTCAATATCCTGCTGAGCAGCTTTTTCAATAATACTATCTGGGTCGTGCACATACTTCTGAAGATTAGAAATGTGGAACACATCATGCACGCCAGACAACCAGCTGGGCAACTGCACTCGATATGCTAGAGGACCGATCCTCTCCAGAATAGGAAAAGGACCAATATAACGCGGTGCTAGCTTTCTAGTTTTTCCGAATCTCAATACACCCCGCATTGGAGACACTTTCAGAAATACAGAATCTCCAACTTGAAATTCCAAATCTCTTCTTCGGCGGTCATAATAGCTCTTCTGACGACTTTGGGCAGTTATTAATTTCTTTCGAATAAATCCACCTTCTCCGTGGCTTCTTTAATCATATCAGGTCCAAGGACGAGTCTATCACCTGATTCGATCCAGCATGCAGGTGATCGACACGGACGACCATATAAAGCTTTGAAAGGAGTCATCTCTATACTGGCATGATAGCTGTTGTTATATGAGAACTCGACCAGATGTAAATGGTCCTCCCAAGAACCACCAGAATCAAGAATGCAAGCACGCAATAGGTCTTCTAAAATTCGGTTGATCCTCTCAGTCCGCCCATCAAATTGTGGGTGATAAGCAGTACTGAAATTTAGTTTTGTTCCCAAAGCGGCTTGGAATGCCTCCCAAAATCTACTAGTGAAGATCGGGTCATGATCACTCACTATACTGCTAGGAATACCATGGAGACGAACAATTTCCTTTATATATAGCTCTGCTAAGCTTGCTGCAGTCCGAGTGGATTTCACTGGAATGAAGTGAGCAATTTTGGTTAGACGGTGCACTATAACCCAAATTGCTCCATTTCCCTTCCTGGTTCGTGGCAATCCGTCAATGAAATCCATCGATACCTGATCCCATTTCCATTTTGGTACTTCCAAAGGCTGAAGTAAACCGGCTACTTACTTTTGGTCGCTTTTGATTTGTTGGCAAGTAGCACAGCGACTCACATAAATAGATATGTCTCTTTTAATTGTCTTCCACCAGAAAGTTCTTTTGATATCACGATACATTTTATTAATTCCTGGATGGATGCAAAATTTGGACTTGTGGCATTCGTCCAAAACTTTACGTTTCAGCTCTGGAATGTCAGGGACACAAATTCTTCCTTTCAATCTTATAACTTCTCTACTATCCATCTCAAAACTAGTATCTTCACCTTGGCCTATTCTTTTATAAATTTGCCAAAGAAACTCGTCTTCTTTCTGCTGTCTCGTTATCCTTTTGAGAAGGGTAGGAGCAATAACAAGATGAGCAAGAATAGCATGTTTCCTACTCAAGGCGTTGGCAACTACATTAGCTTTTCTCGGCGTATACATAATATCTAGGTCATACGATGCTAGAAATTTCAACCAATGTTGTTGTCGTAGATTTAAATCTTTCTGGGTGAAGAGATATTTCAAGGATTTATGGTCGGTGAATAATTCAAATTTCTCACCTAGAGAAGGAGAGTTCATTAAGTATATTTATTAAGTTAAATTAATTTCGTAAATTGTTAAGAAAGCTGAAAAGATTCTTACCCAGAAGATAATGTCGCCATATTTTCAAAGCGAAGATAACAGTTAGAAGTTCCAAATCATGGGTTGGGTAGTTTCTTTCATGAGGACGTAATTGTTTACTCGCGTAGGCAATCACCTTCCCATCCTGCATTAATACCACAACTACCCTGTCACCGCAAGCGTCGGTATAAACAGATAGTCCCTGATTCCCGTTGATAATAGCGAGAACAGGAGCGGTGGTTAATCTTTTCTTTAACTCCTGAAAAGCTTCGTCACATCTCGGAGTCCAATTGAACTTTACATCTTTCATCGTTAGCTTAGCCAACAGACTAGCTATCTTAGAAAACTCCTGAACAAACTTCCGATAATAACCTGCTAAACCCAAAAAGCTTCGAACTTCTTCCGGGGTCACGGGTCGCTTCCAATCAAGAATAGTGAAAAAATTTCTCGGATCAACAGAATTTCCTTCTTCATTAACAATATGGCCAAGAAATTTGACTTCTTTAACCCAAAAGTGGCATTTGGAAAATTTTGCAAATAAGATGTTCCTTCTCAAAATTTCCAAAACAATTCTGAGATGTTCAACATGCTCCTCTTCGGTTTTGGAGTAAATCAAGATATCATCAATAAATACAAGGACATATTTATTCAATACTTCTTGAAACACTCGGGTCATTAAATCTACGAAGTATGCGGGAGCGTTAATTAGTCCGAAGGGCATGACTAACCATTCGTAGAACATATTGGGACCCCTGAAAGCAGTTAAATGAACACAATCCTCGGCTATTCGTAGTTGATGGAATCCTTGAGCTAGATCCATCTTTGAAAAAAAACGAGCGTCGTGTAATTGATCAAATAAATCATCAATTCTGGGTAGTGGAAATTTATTCTTGAGAGTCATCTTATTGAGATCGCGATAATCTGCACACAATCTCAAAGATCCATCCGATTTAGCGACGAACATAACGGCTGAACCTCATTCAGAAACACTGGTTCGAATCAATCCTTTTGCTTGTAGATCATCAGTTTGCTGAACCAATTCAATCTTTTCCCTGGGTGCCATCCTACGACTTGCATGGACGACAGGACGAGCATTGGGTACTGGGTCGATTCTGAATTCTATTTCTCGATGTGGAGGTAGAGATTTCACTTCTCCGAACATGTCCGGAAAATCTCTAACAATGGGTATGGACTCCAAACTGGGTTCAGGATAACCCTAATTATACATCAATCCTTCCCTTTTAGGACTAGGGTCCTCACAAGAAATTTCGATGAAATCTCCAAATTCGGTTTTAATCGAAATCAATCGATTAATGCAATCCAATTTGGCTTCATATTTTGCTAGCCAATCCATTCCGAGTAAGACTTTAAACTAGTTAAAATCAAGAACAAAGAGACCGATAGGGAATTGATAACAAGAATATGAGATAGGAACATCTCTACATCGAAGACAAAGATTTGCGGGTCCTCCAACTGGATTCTTTATGCATATAGGCTCGTCAACAAAATCAGGTTCAAGATTTAACTCATTAATGGCTTGCTGAGAGATAAAACTATGTGTAGCGCCCGTGTCAAACAAAACTCTAACAATGGTATCATAAATAATGAGGTTACTGTAACAACCTGCATAGTTATCGATTTCATATTCAAATATTTTATTTAAATATAACATCGTTCGTCGGATTTTAGTCCGAAAAGCTACTTTCTGCAAACAGTCGAATTAGGACTTGAGACAACTTCCATTAAGTTCAAAATGCCGTTTGCAACCTTTTTGAGTATAAGCTTCGATATGTTTGGAGTAAGTTGATTTTTGCTACTTTTTCTATAGGGCTTTGGGTTTGGGTTAAGCCCATTTGTCCAATTCTGGTAATATCAACCCAACCCCTCTCCACTTCTCTTCATTCATTCCTCATTTTCTAACTCTCTCAAGCTCAAGAGAATAATGGGGGAAAAGATTGGAAATTAGAATTCCAAGCCCTAACTTCAATTGCAAATTCAAGCTTTCACCTCTAAATTCAAGAAGAAGCTTTGGTAAGCCTTTCCTTCATCTTCTCCAACTCTTTCTCCATTCAATTTCAGAAATTTCCTAAACCTAATTTAGGAAATGTTTCTATTTTAAGCTTAGATTCAAGCTCGTTGAGTTGGAATTGAAGAGTGATTGTTCTTGCCATTGCTCTATAGCTTCTTCTTCATTGTTTTTGTGTATAAAGGTGAGATTTTTATCTCACATCTTAGTCTATAATTATCTTCGATTGTGAATTCCTAACACTCAATCATGTTCATTTGATTTGAATTTGGATTGGTTTTGTAAATATTCCAATTTTTGGTGTTTTGATGTCAAATGTTTAAAAATCATAGCTTTGTTATTTGATCATGTTTTGGTGATGCATCGAGGAACATATAGGGTCGGGTAGTCGATCGGCATAAACCCTTAGCATCGTTGCTCGAACGATTGTAATTTGGTCGTGATTGGCCCTCGTTTAGATAGGCTGGGAAGTGCTAGAAAACAGGTTCCGGTCGACCGAACTCAGTAAGCCAGTCGACCGACCTGCTACCAGAACACTTCTCTGTTTCTGGTCCGGTCGACTGGCATACTGAGTCCGGTCGACCGACCACCATCCCGAAGATTTTCCAAGACTGGGTTCAGTCGACCGAACTCAGTGAGCCGGTCGACCGACCTGCTCCTGTTACCCTGTTTTGCCAATTTATGCTCAATTTGCTTTATTTTCCAATCTTTAATCGATTCTTCTTCTCCGATCAGTTGTTATCACCTTTGTCGACTTTGATAACTTCTATTTTAGGAATTTTGAGTATATCCACTTTGATGGGTTTGGAATCGGTTTCTTTGGATTTTAATCACGACTTTGAATGTGAATTTTGGTGATTGATTGTTGTACAATCATTTTCGTGATTTGTCACTTTAAAAATATAAAGATTTCAATACTAGTAGTAAATATCAAAACACCTTCATCAAAATGATTTCAATACTATTTTATTACAAAGCTCGTTTCTTAAACCGTTTTCTAATCTATTAGTATATACAAACCTTTACCTCACTCGTATGAGAAATCTAATTAAACGACTTAGTAAAACGAGTGGTATGAAACGCTTGCGTTTACTTCGCCGGTTAATTCTTGGACTTATTCGATTGAATCTCGTGTGACAATTTTCTAGTGGAGATCAACAATCTATTCGTAAATATTTAGTTAAGCTAGTGGTTATGGGACATGAAGCGAAACTCATATATTTACTGGCTTAGTGTAATTGACACTTAACCTCGAGTGGAAGTCTACAATTCGTTCGTAAATAATTAAGTTAAGCTAGTGGTTATGGGACATGAAGCTAAACTCATTTATTTACTAGCTTAGTGTAATTTACACTCATCGATCAATGATGATCATTTCGTGATTTAGACTAGCAATGTGCGATGTCTCTTTGTCTGCGAGGGAGACTAAACCCCGTTTTTAGTGGAGCTTCGGCTTAGTGGGGTAGCGACCCATGGTCTTCGGACCATTTTAGTGGAGCTTCGACTCATGGTCTTCGGGCTGTTTTAGTGGAGCCTCGGCTCAAAATTAATGGTTAGCAACCATGGAATAGCGTTCCGTTTTGTGATACACGTGTTGGTGAGTTTTCATGCTCCCGCTCTAGTGATAGGCCTCCTCCCCCTTTTTGTGATTCCTGGATTTCTATTGATGATTTCTAGAATTTGCGCTTCACCAATTTTCGTGATTTTCATTGATAAGTTGTATCAACTATTGTGCATTGGTGAATTTGTGTGTCATTAACTTTTTGTGAATAAAAATATAGAGTATGACATTCCTTTTTATCTTTGAGAAGATTCTTGTGATTTTGATTAATCTCTTATCGATTTTGAATTACATATTTATCACAGCATGGCATTGTGATTATTATACGTTTTGTCATATCTCTTATTCTATATTATTTCATCTGATATTTATAGTTAGACTGATCCGTTTATTATTTTCTTATTAAATAATACTCGGGTCAGACCGAGATGTTACAGGTGCTTCCACTTGACTCCTTATCGGGTCATCATCTGATCATTTGGCTAACTACTTTAGTTTAGTAGTTTTTGTTGTATACAATTGAGATATAGACTCCTTGATGTATACATATTTTTGTCTAGCACTTGTATCTATTCCTTTGTGATATTGTGGATCTTATTTGACCACTACTTTGATATACACTTTTTTGTGTAATATTCATATCTATTTCCGCCTTTGTTATATGAATTATCTGTGACTGATTTGTGTTATGTTTATTTCTATATTTGTTTCCGAAGATATTTATAGCCACTGTGTAGTAGCTTTGAGTTTGTATCGGTATGTCGGATTTCCTCTTGAAATGAAATGCGTGTGATTCTATCTGACATATCGGTGCTCGCACAAGGCAATTACACGGATGATCGCTCCTCAATAGCCTTATCCTCCGCGCTAGTTGACGGCATTACCCCATAGTGTCCTTGGCTAGCGTGGGTATAGAGGTGGGGCATCACAGTTTGGTATCGGAGCCAAACTTCGGAACAATGTAGAATAATTTAACAAGGATCATCGTCCTAAGTCCATCTTAGGAGTCGTGCCTTAGGATTTTATTCGAGTCATTGGACCCGTTCTATCATATTTCCTTTTATGATTCCTTGTTTTATCAATCATGACTGTTTGATATTCATTCTGAAAATAACTTTTTCTTCTTCCTTCTTTCTTTCTTAAAGAAGAAGAAATGGTTAGTTCAGGTAGTCCTAGCGCTGGTCAATCCAGTAGTCCTTCTCTGGATGGTGTATTTATGTCTGCCCAACAACTTTTGGATCTTGTAAAGAATCAATGGTTTATCTGTGCTTTGAGTAAGAATCCCACAAAGATTTTACCTCTGAAACTAGAAGTTCCTTTCGATCAACTTGTAGATATCACTCTACAAGAAGAAGAGGTCGGTAAAGGAAGTAATATTGATGTTGGAGGTTCCAAAAAGAGCCTCAGTAGCAACAAGAAGAGGTATATTAGGTTCAAAAGCCTTAATCCCTACAAGAAAGGGAGGCAGGCAACTTCGAAAGCAAAGACTCCAATCCCTGATCGTGGAGAATGCTACAATTGTAATTCAAGGGACCACTATGTAAATAGGTTCCCAAGGCCTATTTCTTGTCGCTATTGCAAAAATTCGGGTCATCATATTTCTGCATGCCATATACTTCAAGGCAAGAAGAAAGGAGAACAAGAAACTCCGGTAGCAAAGACTCCAATCCCTAATCATGGACAATGCTACAATTGTGGTTCTAAGAATCGTTATGTAATTAAGTGCCCAAAGCCCCTTTATTGCCGCTATTGCAAAGGTCAGGGTCATTACTTATCTACATGTCCCAAACTTCCAAGCAAGAGGGAAGGAAGGTTGAAAGTTGTGCAAGCCTCTTGTGACACTTCTCTTGGTCAAGGTATTTCTCAATCAATCCTTGATTACATTTGTTTTGTGATTATCCTTTTTATGTTCTTGTTGATATGAGTTCATCTCATTATTTTATATCAAAAGAACTTGTTGATTCTTTTTCTTTAAAAATATTTTGGGCTTGATGTCTTCTTGGAGAATTGCGAATCTGGTTGGTGGGTCTGCAACACTCAATTTGCTTTTTATTAATGCCGAAAATTATTTTATGTGGTTTTTCTTTCCGCGCCGATTTTTACTTAGGCTTCGGAATTAATTTTTGAAGGGATTGGCTTAATCGTTGTGAGGCCCATATCCTATTTTCCGAGTGAACTATTCATCTTCGACATTTTCTATCGGTTTAGTAGATTTCTATTTTTCCTTGGTGATTTCGATTCCAATTTGATGGCATCGTTTTTATTCTTTAAGCCCCCATGAGGAGGTAAGTTATTTCTCTCATTTAAATAGTTTGTGAAATTTTTCGGTATTTTTGAGCTTGTCATAGGATTATCGCCTAAGCAATCTTTTGAGTGGTGTTAAGGTCTTTTCAACTCGACCTTGCCACCGGTTTTCATTTGGCTATGAGTTACGAAAGTTAGCATTCCACTTACCGCATTTCGCATTCGTTATGATTCTTATGAATTACTTAATTATGTCATTCAGTTTATCCAGCTTATTTCATCCATTTTATGAATTGAGTATTCTACGAATACCTCGATGACTCCATTCTTATGTTTATTGATTTTGGATGAAAACAACAATTTAAAATTTTGCAAATCTTTTTAATAAGAGTTATTTATAAGAATAATTGGCTTTTAAGAAACATGTTTATTATAAAGAAGATGATTTTGTGATTGTATTGCCCATTGAGTGCTTTAAGAATTTTGGTCGATGCGCTTGATCAACGTTATTGATAGGAATTCCCTAAATGCTTTGATGAGACAGTCAGACACGATATATTGACTTGTAAAAATGTAATTTTTCTACAAAGATTATTACATAAAGATAAATGTAATTTTGAAAGTTTTAGCTTTTCGGGAAAGAAGATTATTTGAAAGAATTCTTTTCCAATACTCTTATTCTTGTGATTCCCGAAGGGAACCAAAACTTTATCTTTTGTACCAATGCTGATCGTATTGGTTTGGATGCCATTCTCTTGCAAAAGAGAATGTGCTATCACTTGTGCTTCTAAATCATTAAAGCCGATCGAGGCTAGGTATGCCACTCATGATCTAGTGCTCGCGGCTATTGTTTTCGCTTTTAGGAATTTGGCATCATCATTTTTGGAATAGAAATTTGTTCTCTACTCCGATCATAAATCTTTGAAGTATTTATTCTCTCATAAGGAACTTAATTTGCGTCAACAACGTTGGTTCGAGTTCCTTGCATTTTATGATCTTGATATTCTTTATACTCCTGGAAAGGGGAATCTTGTTGCCGATGTCCTTAGTCATAAGCAACAAGCGGTTATTTCTTTGATGATATCCGAATGGAATGATCTCAAGATTTTATCCACTTGTGAGATTCGAGATCGTGTATCCGATTTATGTTCATCTCTTGTTTTATGTAGCCTTGAGGCTCATCCTTCTCTTTTAGACCGCATTCTTGAAGCTCAAAAGCTAGATCCCGAATTGGCACTTCTTAGCCAAAGATTGTAGGGATGAAATTGATAATTGATGGTTAGAAAGACCTTGATATTGATTTTCATGGCGGCATTCGAAAATTTGGTAGACCTATCGTGCCAAATATTAGTGATATTCATAAAGACATTTTAGAAGATTATCATCATTCTAAATTTACCATTCATCCGGTAGTAGTAAAATGTACGCGGATATGAAGCGACTTTATTATTGGGAGGGAATGAAATTTGATATCGCTAACTTCGTTAAGCGTTGCATGACTTGCCAACTCATTAAGACCGAGCATCAAAGGCCCGGAGGGTTATTGCAACCTTTAGAAATTCCAATTTGGAAGTGGGATCAGATTTCCATGGATTTTATTGACGGCCTTCCCCGTTCTCGTTTGGATCAAGATAGCTTATGGGTGATAGTTGATAGACTTACTAAATCCGCCCATTTTATTCCCGTTCGGTCTAATCAGACCGTTTCTCTTTTGGCCAAACTCTTTATCGAAGAAATTGTTAAATTACATCGAGTTCCTACTTCTATTGTTAGTGATCGTGATCCATTGTTTACTAGTGGATTATGGAAGAGTCTTCAAAAAGCTTTGGGAGAGAAGCTTAATTTTAGCACCGTGTTATCCCATCTTTTTAGCAAGGTCGTGATATCAAAAGATCGACCGAGAAAAGCAAGATAGCTCGTCTCAAAGATTGGTCAACTCAACATCTCAATAAAGCAAGTTCTGTTGAATGATTTCTCATCTAATATCCCCTACGGAGGGGGGGTCTAGGGGGGTGCCAACCCCCAAGGTGGGGGTGCGAGGGCAACGCCACCGCTACGGTGTTCGACCTGACCGGTCAGGTCGCAGGGGTCTAAGAGTCAGCGCCCCCGGCGGGGTGCAAAACGGTATGCGACCTAGGGCATGGAGTATCCAACAAGCTAAAGCAACTCAGCGAGTTAGTGCGGCAAGCATAATACCCGACCTAACAAGTTAGCGACCTACGACTTAAAAATTGGAGCGACTCAGCATGGGAATCGACCTATCAAGTAATGATCTAGCGACCTAACACCTAGCGACCTAACAAGAAGAGCACCCAGAAACTCGTGCGACCTAACTAGTTCGCGATCTAACTTTCCGCGACCTAACTCTGCGACCTAACTCCGCGACCTAATACCATAACGACCTAAAGCGGTTCCTAACGACCTAACAACTATTCAGTTAGGTCGTAATTCCTTTAACTCGTCCCACCTCACACCGTTATCATTTAGGTCGCTCACGACCTATAAAGACATTTCTCAGCATCCTTAGGTCGCCACTCCTTTAGATCGCGATCCCTTAGGTCGTGACTTCTTCCTTTGCTACTCAGTTAGGTCGCCAACAACCTTCAACCCATCCCTTTAGGTCGTAACTCAGCTATCCACGACCTACGACCTACATTAGGTCATTCACACGATCTACGACCTACTTTAGGTCGTTCACGACTTACGCCCAGAAAACTCCTATAAATATGGCATGAACTCCAACTAGGGGGGACTTTTTCGGGATTTGAAGGCGCCTAAACTCTGCTGATTTCTCGACTCTCCGAGCACCTTAACCATTGAAGATTCCTCATCAATGCATCTACTCCATTCAGCATGGATCCGAGGAACAATCTATGATCAAAGTTCTAATCTCCTTCTTCAATTGTGTTGTAAACTCGAAAGTGAATTGTAAAAGTGTTGTAATCAATCCATCGTGTTGTAAAGGTGTTGTAATCTTGTAAAAGTGTGCTCGAAGAAGATAATGGAGGAAGTAAAGTGGATGTAGGCTTGCTAGAAGCTGAACCACTATAAAAATCTCTATCTCTTTTACTTTTCTGCTATTTTTTGTTTACTTTGATTCCCGTGCAAGCGGGTAGTGCTTTCACTTCATCACGATATACATCGGGTGTTAGCATTAAAGCTATTTTTACCGTTAACACACCGCTTATCATCCCCATTTCGATGGACAAACTGAGCGTGTGAATCAAACTCTTGAATATCTTCTTCGTGCATGTGATCTTGATTTTGGTGGAAGTTGGGAAGATCAAATTTCTCTTGTGGAGTTTTCCTATAATAATAGCTTCCAATCTAGTGTTGGTATGGCACCTTTCGAGGCACTCTATGGAAGGCCATGCCGATCTCCTTCTTATTGGCTTGAGGCCGGTGAGAAGCTGGTTTTAGGTCCAGATTTTATTCGTGATTCCACGGAGAAGATTGACCTTATTCGTTAGAGGATGAAAGAAGTCCAAAGTAGACAAAAATTCTATACCAATAACCGAAGACGGAAATTAGAATTTTCTGTGGGAGATTTTTGTGTTTATTCGTGTTTCACCTATGAAGGGTGTTGTGCGTTTCAGTCAATCGGGAAAGTTAGCACCTCGATATATTGGTCCATTTCCCATCACCGAACGTATTGGTTCCGTGGCTTATCGCCTTTTATTACCGGCTCAATTTTCTGCTATTCATGACGTTTTCCACATCTTTTATCCACAAAAATGCCTTAGGGATTCCGATTTATTCTTGAACCCGGTATTATCGGAGAAATTGAAGTTTCGCCTATTTGACTTTTGAGAAACATTTTATTCGCATCATTGTTTTGGAGGTTGAGCACCTCGAAATAAAGATTTTCTTTTTGGTAAAGTTCAATGGTTCTCAAATCCTAAGGATTTCTCTTGGGAATCCAGAGAATTCATCGAGCGAACACATTCGGACTTACTTTCTCGTGCTCTTTGAGGTGAACTTCTTATTTCAAATTTTCTTTTCTGTTGATATGCTTTTATGATTGTTACCATTTATTTTCTTCTTAAGTATTGCGAGGACGCAATTTCTTTAAGGAGGGGAGTCTGTAACAACCCGCATATTTATCGATTTCATATTTAAATATTTTATTTAAATATAACATCGTTCGTCGGATTTTAGTCCGAAAAGCTACTTTCTGCAAACAGTTGAATTAGGACTCGAGACTACTTCCATTGAGTTCAAAATGTCATTTGCAACCTTTTTGAGTATAAGCTTCGATATGTTTGGAGTAAGTTGATTTTTGCTACTTTTGTTATAGGGCTTTGGGTTTGGGTTCAGCCCATTTGCCCAATGCTGGTTATATCAACCCAACCCCTCTCCACTTCTCTTCATTCATTCCTCATTTCCTAACTCTCTCAAGCTCAAGAGAATAATGGAGGAAAAGATTGGAAATTAGAATTCCAAGCACTAGCTTCAATTGCAAATTCAAGCTTTCACCTCTAAATTCAAGAAGAAGCTTTGGTAATCCTTCCCTTCATCTTCTCCAACTCTTTCTCCATTCAATTTCAAAAAATTTCTAAATCTAATTTAGGAAATGTTTCTCGTTTAAGCTTAGATTCAAGCTTGTTGAGTTGGAATTGAAGAGTGATTGTTCTTGCCATTGCTCTATAGCTTCTTCTTCATTGTTTTTGTGTATAAAGGTGAGATTTTTATCTCACATCTTAGTCTATAATTATCTTCGATTGTTAGGTATGAATTCCTAACACTCAATCACGTGCATTTCATTTGGATTTGGAATGGTTTTGTAAATATTCCAATTTTTAGTGTTTTGATGTCAAATGTTTAAAAATCATAGCTTTGTTTTTTGATCATGATTTTCGTGATGCATCTAGAGCATATAGGGCCGGGTAGTTGATTGGCATAAACCCTTAGCGTCGTTGCTCGAACGATTGCAATTTGGCCAAGATTGGCCCTCGCTTAGATAGGCTGGGAAGTGCTGGAAAACAGGTTCCGGTAGACCGAACTCAGTAAGCCGGTCGACCGACCTGCTACCAGAACACTTCTCTGTTTCTGGCCCGGTCGACTGGCATACTGAGTCTGGTCGACCGACCACCATCCCAAGGATTTTCCAGGACTGGGTTCAGTCGACCGAACTCAGTGAGTCGATCGACCGACCTGCTCCTGTTACCCTGTTTTGCCTATTTCTGCTCAATTTGCTTTATTTTCCAATCTTTAATCGATTCTTCTTCTCCGATCAGTTGTTATCACCTTTGTCGACTTTGATAACCTCTATTTTAGGAATGTTTGAGTATATCCACTTTGATGGGTTTGAAATCGGTTTCTTTGGATTTTATTCACGACTTTGAATGTGAATTTTGGTGATTGATTGTTCTACAATCATTTTCGTGATTTATCACTCTAAAAATATAAAGGTTTCAATACTAGTAGTAAATATCAAAACTCTTTCATCAAAATGATTTCAATACTATTTTACTACAAAGCTCGTTTCTTAAACCGTTTTCTAATCTATTAGCATATACAAACCTTTATCTCACTCGTATGAGAAATCTAATTAAACGACTTAGTAAAACGAGTGGTATGAAACGCTTGCGTTTACTTCGCCGGTTAATTCTTGGACTTATTCGATTGAATCTCTTATGACAATTTTCTAGTGGAGATCAACAATTTGTTCGTAAATATTTAAGTTAAGCTAGTGGTTATGGGACATGAAGCTAAACTCATATATTTACTGGCTTAGTGTAATTGACACTTAACCTCGAGTGGAAGCCTACAATTCGTTTGTAAATAATTAAGTTAAGCTAGTGGTTATGGGACATGAAGCTAAACTCATTTATTTACTAGCTTAGTGTAATTTACACTCATCGATCAATGGTGATCATTTCGTGATTTAGACTAGCAATGTGTGATGTCTCTTTGTCTGCGAGGGAGACTAAACCCCGTGTTTAGTGGAGCTTCGGCTTGGTGGGGTAGCGACCCATGGTCTTCGGACCGTTTTAGTGGAGCTTCGGCTCATGGTCTTCGGGCCGTTTTAGTGGAGCCTCGGCTCAAAATTAATGGTTAGCAACCATGGAATAGCGTTCCATTTCGTGATACACATGTTGGTGAGTTTTCATGCTCCCTCTCTAGTGATAGGCCTCCTCCCCCTTTTTGTGGTTCCTGGATTTCTATTGATGATTTCTAGAATTTGTGCTTCACCAATTTTCGTGATTTTCATTGATAAGTTGTATCAACTATTGTGCATTGGTGAATTTGTTTGTCATTAACTTTTTGTGAATAAAAATATAGAGTATGACATTCCTTTTTATCTTTGAGAAGATTCTTGTGATATTGATTAATCTCTTGTCGATTTTCAATTACATATTTATCATAGCATGGCATTGTGATTATTATACATTTTGTCATATCTCTTATTCTATATCATTTAATCTGATATTTATAGTTAGACTGATCCGTTTATTATTTTCTTATTAAATAATACTCGGGTCAGACCGAGATGTTACAGGTGCTTCCACTTGACTCCTAATCGGACCATCATCTGATCTTTTGGCTAACTACTTTAGTTTAGTAGTTTTTGTTGTATACAATTGAGATATAGACTCCTTGATGTATACATATTTTTGTCTAACACTTGTATCTATTCCTTTGTGATATTGTGGATCTTATTTGACCACTACTCTGATATACACTTTTATGTGTAATATTCATATCTATTTCCGCCTTTGTGTACGAATTGTCTGTGACTGATTTGTGTTACGTTTATTTCTATATTTGTTTTCGAAGATATTTATAGCCTGTAACGATCGAGATTTTTCGTTGCCGAAAAATCGAACCGTTAGGGTTTTAGAAGAAGAAAGAGGTAGAAGAAGAAAGAAAAGAGAGAAGAAACAGAACAAACAACAGAACAGGAAACAAAATCAGAATCTCACAATCGCAGCGGAACAATATATAATAGATAAATGTACATTCATTTAAAACAAAGAACTATACATTTTATATACCACATTACATTACATCAATCAGAGTGTACAACAACAACAGCGGAAAAGAAATACTATATACAATAAATAATAGACTACGCTATCTGGCTCGCCTCCAGATCTACACAGCAACTCCCGAATCCAGAATAACCTGACAACCTAACTCTAGACTGCCCGTGTGGAAAATAGTGGGCACCCAGAGTTTAGGAAAGGAACAATAAACTCCAGGTCAGTCATGGGACTGGTGTGAGAACTCAAAACAGTTTATCTTTAAACAAGCAACAAGAAAATTTAAATTTTTAAATCCGCAATGCTTTTTGGAAAATGAAACTACCATAAGGCCTCCCGCCACACACACAATGCAAACGCAGAATTGGAGGAGATTTCTCCTTATGATAGTCAAAGATGCTTACTACGCGAAAATCAAATCATTTTTGATATTATTACTAGTGCATAGTGTAGAAAACAATTTCGAAAGTAGAATATAAATCCTAGCCAGCATAGACATTCCGAACTATGCCTACTATAGCTACCATCCAAACAGTGGTGACCACCATAAGTGAATGGCAGGTAATACAACTAAAACCGTACAAGGCGCGTATTGTTTTGATTGGATTTCCAACAAATGGTCAGGCTAAGGAACTTCCTACTGCCACATGGGATCGATTCTCGCGGGACGTCCCGAGAAACTAACGTTACGGTTAGATCTCTGCCAACACAAGGCCGGGTTACCTCTGTAACTAGGTAACTACTACACGAATATGTCATCCCCCGGTCCTTTGGGACCTTTATCCGAGCGCTCGATACCAACAACACCACACAGTAATAGATATAGTGTATCAACATGAGTAAATATCTGGGCTCCATACCATGATACCACCCTTTTCCAGAAGGAAATGACATACCCTAAAGGGAGCGACCCTCATAACCTTGCCGCATATTCCTGTTTCGACCATTTCCGGGGAGTGAGGTCCTGACGAAGTCTCGTCCACAAAGCTACGCTTTGTGCAACAAAGCCATGCTTTGGGTCCACAGATGACCAAAGCAATAATCACAAAGATAAATGATCAAACAAATGATCATATCCAAACGATCAACCAATGATCATCACACAGCAGCACTCAGCATGCCACATTACCAGATTGGGAAATATCGCTGATAACCTTCAACTACATAACCTCTGAGCTCGTACGTCTCAGAGAAGGGTGTTAAGCTAAGAGAATAAATTCTCCGCCACCAACAGAAATGTATTTGAAAGAAATCTGCTCTATCTCTCAAAATGTAATGTCAGACACGTAACCATACAAGTCTGTTCCGGGTTCGAACAGAACCGAAGGCACTTTCAAAGAAGCCCTTGCAATCCGGGTATTCACAATCCCGATAAAATTTCCCATCACAAAGGAAATCTCCATATCGTAGCTAACGATGCGGAGACAATCGATAGGTCATCCTATCGTTTTCACAAATACCCGGTCTTCAACACCGGTCTTCAAATGCAATCCAAACGACGTATCGCATATTCGGAATGGGATATATGACACAAAGGTCCTCTCCCGGCTAAACCGAATAGCGAGCGCTTATTTTAAAAATAAGTGTGCATTCAATTCCAAACAAACACAATCAATACCATCCAAGGGTAAATATTGATAGTCGGTTATTTAACTATCAATAAAGATGCGCCACATCATCAGATTCCAAATAATTTTTCCAAAATTATTAAGTCCCAAAATATCTTTACAAGATATATATATATATATACATCATTTCCAAATAATTGCCCCAGTTATTTGTTTTACCAAAACCACTTCACGATAAAATTTTCCACACTTAACCAATTGAAAAACCAATTTTCAATTTACCTTTACCATTTGAAAACCAATTTTCAAATTACATTAACCATTTGCAAACCAATTTCAAATCATCTTAACCATTTGAAAACAAATTTCAAATTACACAACTCAACCATTTAAAAACAAATTTCAAATCACACACACCTCAACTATTTGAAAACCAATTTCGAACCACCATTCATCCTTTATCCCTTTTGAAAACAAATTTCAAAACAACATATAAATCCTTACCGATTTATTTTTAAATTTTACGCTCCAAATTCGTGAATTTTATTTCCATCTTTAAAAATAAATCAACATTTATTTTTAAACCAATTTCCATTCCTATTTTAAATTCCAACGTGAATTTCCAGTTTCCCAAATTTCTACACATACACGATTTCAAATCAATTTCAAACTATTCACTTCGATTTACCTTTAAAGGGTGAATCCTCAAAAACGTTCCTTTTATATTGGTAAAAAGAAACATTCCCATACTTATTTAATAATAAGTAATTCACAATTTAACTTATTTTCAACAATTTGGAAATATTCAATATACTTAAGTTACCGTTAAGTATTTTATTCCATTCTCTTTAAGAAAACATTCTTTTATTCACATTTATTTGGGTTAAAACGAATGTTGCGTAAAACATCGTTACGACAACCCAAAAACACTAGTATATGGATTTGAAATTAAAAATAGATATATAAATCCAATACTATACAAATTATCCCCTTCTGTTTCTCGAAAACGTCTATTTCAACAATCAATGTTGAAATCTATGTTTTCAATACTCAATACATTTTAAAACACCTTTAATTCGTTTTAAATTCCATTTAAAACATTCCTTTCCCAAAAACAAACCCATTTTATTTAATAATCTATTCAATATTTCAAAATAGTGAATATAGCCCACTTAACAAATTCCCATATTTCAATTTATCAAATTCGATGAATTTCAAATTTATAAACATAGTTTATAAATTCCATTTCTATTATAAACCCCAATTTTATAAATTCCTTTATTAATCCGATGCAATTTACATAACCCAGTTTCATACCCAAAAGCCATATTGTAAGTTAAATACTTATAATATTATTTATTTACCAAATCGTTCCTTTGAACTTCACCAATTTAAAATCTTATCACTTACAAGATTTCTTTATGGTTTATAATAATTTCAACTAATGAAATCTTCATTTATTAACAATTTCTATAAAATTCCCCTTTTTAATGCCCAAATCCATTTCTATAAGTTAATAACTTATAAACTTAAAATTTTCCAATAACCATTCGTTTTATAAATTTCACATTTATTAATCTATAAATCCTAGTGGAATTCATGTTATACATCAACTTAACACTTTATAAATTTATTCTATAACTTCAAAAATTTTTATTTAAAAACATCCATTTATAAAATCCTTTATATAACCCATTAATAATAATAACTTCCCAAAAACCAAATTTAACTATTTTATAAAAACCTATTATTGTTAAAAATTTCTTTTAAGTTATATTTTATAAAAATATTAATTTTTTTTTTTTACATAAAAACTTATACGTTGATTTATTTTAAAATTTGAATCAATTCAAATTTTTTTTTTTTTTTTTTTTTTTTAATAAACCATATTCTTTGAGAAATCACTTTTAAACCCCTTTTAAATTCAAAACCGTTATTTTAATTTTTAAAAATTTGAATCCGATGATGCAACAACATCAGATGGTCAATCACGGGAATAAGTGTCATATATCAATATGATTATCAACAATCAACATAATATTTATAAACAAATAAATATGTGAGGAATCCAGTTGGATCCCTCCAACCTGTTTCCCTGCACCCACAGACGTTAGCACAATACCAATTCCACTTCAAGGTGGAATATCGCGGTATATGGGATTTTATAAATATTCCGCTTAATAACGGCGCAATAGGGTCTCATCCGCTATACGAGGCGGGAAATCAAATCCGATATATACATATGCCAATATATATATATCGCTATATATAGTATATATCCTACTATATCTACTAGCACAATCAATCAACCATCAACAATCAATATTAACTATTCAAAATTTTAAACAAAACCTTTCGATTGAGTGAGGAGTTCTCACCTTGATTTTATTTCCGGTTTCGGCGTTCGTTTCGAATAAAATTAAACGAACGTTTAATTTTACCCGAAATTCAAACGAGCTCCAATCGACTCCAAACCAGCTGCATCGCGAAGAGCACGACGATACGAAGCCAACGCAAAAAATCTCGTTCGAATCCGACCTCGCATGCAAAAGTTATTGCGGTTTAAAGTTGACACGATTTGAATTTCAGATTTAAACAAAAAAAAGAAAAAAAAAAACCTCACCCTCTCCCATGCGCCTGGGCCCCACTGCGTTTCTTCCTTCCTGATGCGTGCGTTCCAAACTCCAGGTAGTAAAAATGCACAAAACCCATACAAGTAGAAATTAGGGTTTGATCTTCCGACCACCACGAAGCACGAAATTCGATCATACCACCGCCAAATGAAAGCTCTCGACGAGAGCCACCTTCACCAGCAACCATGACGAGCTCGGCCACCTCAGGACCCTTGGAAAACGTGTGCAACAGCCCCATGAACGCGGGTCCCTCTCCCTCACCCCGTTGCTCCAATTTCGATCTCGACCGTTGAGATCGAAGCCCTCTCTGCCCTCTACGACTTTCCAGTTGGAAGTTTCTTCTAAAACTCGATGGATCTGTGTGGATTTGAGGTGGAAGTTGGGTGATTTCTGGCCTTTGAATAATTAGGGCCGGCCAGAGCAAAAGAGGAAGAAGGGTTTTGGTGAAAAATTGCATTTATAACCACATACAATTATTATTTTAATAATAAAATCCCCAAATTGACACTTATGCAAACGAACTCCAAACGACGCGTGCCGCCAGGCGATTCTAAGGTTTTTCCGCGTTTCGGACGCAATGGAACAGGTTTCGTAAGCTAATTCGGAAGTATGTGTGAGATACGGCAATAAACGGTCGATTTAAATTTAAACCGATTTAAGCGATTTCTAGGCGTTTTGGCTTGTACCGGACAAACGATAAATCCGATTGACTTGAAATTTGAAATCTTGCAATAATATCACATTACGGATCCGATGAAACTGGTTTCGTCGAAATCCGAGACCGTTTGAAAAATGGCTATTTTAACACGCTAAATTATTATTAAAACGATATCGATGCGTTTCGAGCTGCCACGGTCAAACGACAACTCCGTTTGCTACGAAATTTGAAATCCGATAATAACTAACTATTACGGATCCATTGGAACTCGTCTCGTTAAATTCTGAGACTGTTCAAAAATTGGCTATTTTTCAGTCGATAATTAAATATTAAAATATTCAATTTTTACAAATTAACTCCAAATTCAGTTTTACAAGTTCTAAAATATTTCTATAACTTAAATATGATAAAATAAAATTTTCCAAATCATTTTCAATCATATTTAACCCAATATTCAATTATTTGTGGAATTTCACTATTAAATAAATCGATTTAATTATCCCATTAAATCCAATATTCGAAAAATAAATTATTCGACTTAAAAATTCCACTTATTAATATTAAAAATAAATTAAATATTCAAATTTAAGTTATCAAAAATTCTGGGTCGTTACAACCTTCCCTCCTTAAAAGAATTTCGTCCTCGAAATTGCAAGTTAAGGAGAATGATCCTAAACCGTTTATTATTTTTCCAAAACTAATAGTTTTATCAACCTTCTAACACCAATCTTTTTATTAAAGATTTACTATCATTTCAATTAGCTTTCCAACTTCAATTATAGGTTTCAAACAACATTGTTTACTCAACAATTCAAATTTAAATTTAAATTCAAATTTCAAACTTTCAAAATTTCTCAAAATTTTTCTAACACCCGAAATTTTCGAAAAATTTCGCCAGAGTCTCCTTTGCGCGGCTAGATCGGTACGACTACAAAACGGCTCTACGGCCCCTCAGAATCAAAAAGAAAAGAGAAAGCCAAGTGGCTGGAGAAGGAAATCATCAAATCTCATATAAAAACTGAAATACGTACCTTTTGTCGAGCGATTCAATTTTTTTAACTTTGAAATCAAAATCCCAATTCCTTTATAACCTGTATATCCTGCTAGCATAATATCTAATTATAATATTCAAACCAATTTGCCAATTCAATTATAAAATTTCCAATACATGCTTCTTATACCACTTTTAGTTTACTATTAAAGTTGCGTATTCATTTTCATTCAACTTTGCATTCCAATTTTCGTTTGAATTCAATTACATAGCTTTCAAATTTTACTAATTCAATTTCATTAACATTTAATGAATTTACATAAAATCAACCAACAAGCAATAACGACCAATGTACATCCAATACAACCAAATTTTATTTATTTTACTGACATTCAATTTGGTTCAACTGTTTTAATTCCAATTGGTTTAGCATTCAATTGATTTTCATCCAATTATTCAACTAACTTCAATGAATTTACACTTACATACATCGTTTCATATCAACTTACTTACATTCGATTGATTAACATTCAATCCATTCTTTAATTCAATTGCTAGTTCTTTTTACAAATGAAATTGAATTTCATTTATATAACTTAAGTTCACATCTTTAACAATTTCATTTACTCACTTTATTCATTTATTTTGATATTAACATCAATTCTTTCAACATTACTTAACTTGCATTCCATTTCAACTTTATTTACATCATTTAATTCACTTGATTATTTAACTTTGATGCAAAGATCGATTTTTTATTCAACTTCACTTAAGTTATTCCATTTAAACATCATTGGTTAATTAAACTTAAGTTTTACTTATCAATTCAATTCGGATTTTAAATTCCAAAGTAAATCCTATTTAACTTTTACTTAAGCCAAATTCATATCAATATTCAAATTCATATTCCATTTTACTTAACTTAATTGTTTAACCACTTCAACAACTGGTTTCACTTACACTTTCCCATTTAATAAGTTATAAAACTTATTATTCAACTTCTAACTTATGTTATAAGTTCAAAACCTTTTTCACTTATATTTATCAATTTCAAATTGAATTTTAATTTCAAATTGGTTTATTACAACAAAACTTCAATTTTAAATTCATTTTTGTAGCAAATCCATCACATAGAAACTCGAAAATGATACTGATGATGCTGCAGTCATCACCCTTATTATTTCCCAGTGACAATAGTGAAATCAATGCTAAATATTCTTTCAAAAATTTCCTTTCTATTCATAAATCACTTTTATAACCCTTTTTCTTATATAATTTTACTTCTTATATACATACATGATTATCTTACAATTGTAAATCATTATCAATTATAATTTCATCTTATGATTCATTGGTTTATACCATTATTCTTTTACAATAGTTGCTTTTATTAGCTTATTCAAACAACTTTTAATTATTTTATTCAAACAACCTTGATTATCTTATATATATATCCTATTTAACAACAACCAAGCAATCAATTATATACACACTTCAATAATTCTTGAAAAATTATTTTCTCTTTATATATAAAATATAATCGAGGCAAAATTATTTCATTTACCCAATTTAAAACAATATTGTGTCGAATTGTTCTATTCAAGTGTTTAGGAACCCCTTCGATTCAGTTTTCGAGGCTGCGCCGACGAAGGTTCATATACCACTCAATAAACCAATCATCACAATATAAAACAATTTTATATTCACTAACAAATACGCACTCATATCTATTATTACACTCCTACTCATTCTAGAGTACTGCTGACTCTATCTCTAATGAGTAATACCCAACAGAGCAGGTTGTCGCTTAACCATATGCTCTGATACCAAATGTAACGATCGAGATTTTTCGTTGCCGAAAAATCGAACCGTTAGGGTTTTAGAAGAAGAAAGAGGTAGAAGAAGAAAGAAAAGAGAGAAGAAACAGAACAAACAACAGAACAGGAAACAAAATCAGAATCTCACAATCGCAGCGGAACAATATATAATAGATAAATGTACATTCATTTAAAACAAAGAACTATACATTTTATATACCACATTACATTACATCAATCAGAGTGTACAACAACAACAGCGGAAAAGAAATACTATATACAATAAATAATAGACTACGCTATCTGGCTCGCCTCCAGATCTACACAGCAACTCCCGAATCCAGAATAACCTGACAACCTAACTCTAGACTGCCCGTGTGGAAAATAGTGGGCACCCAGAGTTTAGGAAAGGAACAATAAACTCCAGGTCAGTCATGAGACTGGTGTGAGAACTCAAAACAGTTTATCTTTAAACAAGCAACAAGAAAATTTAAATTTTTAAATCCGCAATGCTTTTTGGAAAATGAAACTACCATAAGGCCTCCCGCCACACACACAATGCAAACGCAGAATTGGAGGAGATTTCTCCTTATGATAGTCAAAGATGCTTACTACGCGAAAATCAAATCATTTTTGATATTATTACTAGTGCATAGTGTAGAAAACAATTTCGAAAGTAGAATATAAATCCTAGCCAGCATAGACATTCCGAACTATGCCTACTATAGCTACCATCCAAACAGTGGTGACCACCATAAGTGAATGGCAGGTAATACAACTAAAACCGTACAAGGCGCGTATTGTTTTGATTGGATTTCCAACAAATGGTCAGGCTAAGGAACTTCCTACTGCCACATGGGATCGCCTCTGGCGGGACGTCCCGAGAAACTAACGTTACGGTTAGATCTCTGCCAACACAAGGCCGGGTTACCTCTGTAACTAGGTAACTACTACACGAATATGTCATCCCCCGGTCCTTTGGGACCTTTATCCGAGCGCTCGATACCAACAACACCACACAGTAATAGATATAGTGTATCAACATGAGTAAATATCTGGGCTCCATACCATGATACCACCCTTTTCCAGAAGGAAATGACATACCCTAAAGGGAGCGACCCTCATAACCTTGCCGCATATTCCTGTTTCGACCATTTCCGGGGAGTGAGGTCCTGACGAAGTCTCGTCCACAAAGCTACGCTTTGTGCAACAAAGCCATGCTTTGGGTCCACAGATGACCAAAGCAATAATCACAAAGATAAATGATCAAACAAATGATCATATCCAAACGATCAACCAATGATCATCACACAGCAGCACTCAGCATGCCACATTACCAGATTGGGAAATATCGCTGATAACCTTCAAGTACATAACCTCTGAGCTCGTACGTCTCAGAGAAGGGTGTTAAGCTAAGAGAATAAATTCTCCGCCACCAACAGAAATGTATTTGAAAGAAATCTGCTCTATCTCTCAAAATGTAATGTCAGACACGTAACCATACAAGTCTGTTCCGGGTTCGAACAGAACCGAAGGCACTTTCAAAGAAGCCCTTGCAATCCGGGTATTCACAATCCCGATAAAATTTCCCATCACAAAGGAAATCTCCATATCGTAGCTAACGATGCGGAGACAATCGATAGGTCATCCTATCGTTTTCACAAATACCCGGTCTTCAACACCGGTCTTCAAATGCAATCCAAACGACGTATCGCATATTCGGAATGGGATATATGACACAAAGGTCCTCTCCCGGCTAAACCGAATAGCGAGCGCTTATTTTAAAAATAAGTGTGCATTCAATTCCAAACAAACACAATCAATACCATCCAAGGGTAAATATTGATAGTCGGTTATTTAACTATCAATAAAGATGCGCCACATCATCAGATTCCAAATAATTTTTCCAAAATTATTAAGTCCCAAAATATCTTTACAAGATATATATATATATATACATCATTTCCAAATAATTGCCCCAGTTATTTGTTTTACCAAAACCACTTCACGATAAAATTTTCCACACTTAACCAATTGAAAAACCAATTTTCAATTTACCTTTACCATTTGAAAACCAATTTTCAAATTACATTAACCATTTGCAAACCAATTTCAAATCATCTTAACCATTTGAAAACAAATTTCAAATTACACAACTCAACCATTTAAAAACAAATTTCAAATCACACACACCTCAACTATTTGAAAACCAATTTCGAACCACCATTCATCCTTTATCCCTTTTGAAAACAAATTTCAAAACAACATATAAATCCTTACCGATTTATTTTTAAATTTTACGCTCCAAATTCGTGAATTTTATTTCCATCTTTAAAAATAAATCAACATTTATTTTTAAACCAATTTCCATTCCTATTTTAAATTCCAACGTGAATTTCCAGTTTCCCAAATTTCTACACATACACGATTTCAAATCAATTTCAAACTATTCACTTCGATTTACCTTTAAAGGGTGAATCCTCAAAAACGTTCCTTTTATATTGGTAAAAAGAAACATTCCCATACTTATTTAATAATAAGTAATTCACAATTTAACTTATTTTCAACAATTTGGAAATATTCAATATACTTAAGTTACCGTTAAGTATTTTATTCCATTCTCTTTAAGAAAACATTCTTTTATTCACATTTATTTGGGTTAAAAACGAATGTTGCGTAAAACATCGTTACGACAACCCAAAAACACTAGTATATGGATTTGAAATTAAAAATAGATATATAAATCTAATACTATACAAATTATCCCCTTCTGTTTCTCGAAAACGTCTATTTCAACAATCAATGTTGAAATCTATGTTTTCAATACTCAATACATTTTAAAACACCTTTAATTCGTTTTAAATTCCATTTAAAACATTCCTTTCCCAAAAACAAACCCATTTTATTTAATAATCTATTCAATATTTCAAAATAGTGAATATAGCCCACTTAACAAATTCCCATATTTCAATTTATCAAATTCGATGAATTTCAAATTTATAAACATAGTTTATAAATTCCATTTCTATTATAAACCCCAATTTTATAAATTC
Organism: Allium cepa; assembly: GCA_030765085.1. NCBI lineage: Eukaryota > Viridiplantae > Streptophyta > Magnoliopsida > Asparagales > Amaryllidaceae > Allium > Allium cepa. The sequence goes on along the minus strand of CM060937.1, from coordinate 884,915,472 downwards.
CTTTATTAATCCGATGCAATTTACATAACCCAGTTTCATACCCAAAAGCCATATTGTAAGTTAAATACTTATAATATTATTTATTTACCAAATCGTTCCTTTGAACTTCACCAATTTAAAATCTTATCACTTACAAGATTTCTTTATGGTTTATAATAATTTCAACTAATGAAATCTTCATTTATTAACAATTTCTATAAAATTCCCCTTTTTAATGCCCAAATCCATTTCTATAAGTTAATAACTTATAAACTTAAAATTTTCCAATAACCATTCGTTTTATAAATTTCACATTTATTAATCTATAAATCCTAGTGGAATTCATGTTATACATCAACTTAACACTTTATAAATTTATTCTATAACTTCAAAAATTTTTATTTAAAAACATCCATTTATAAAATCCTTTATATAACCCATTAATAATAATAACTTCCCAAAAACCAAATTTAACTATTTTATAAAAACCTATTATTGTTAAAAATTTCTTTTAAGTTATATTTTATAAAAATATTAATTTTTTTTTTTTACATAAAAACTTATACGTTGATTTATTTTAAAATTTGAATCAATTCAATTTTTTTTTTTTTTTTTTTTTTTTAATAAACCATATTCTTTGAGAAATCACTTTTAAACCCCTTTTAAATTCAAAACCGTTATTTTAATTTTTAAAAATTTGAATCCGATGATGCAACAACATCAGATGGTCAATCACGGGAATAAGTGTCATATATCAATATGATTATCAACAATCAACATAATATTTATAAACAAATAAATATGTGAGGAATCCAGTTGGATCCCTCCAACCTGTTTCCCTGCACCCACAGACGTTAGCACAATACCAATTCCACTTCAAGGTGGAATATCGCGGTATATGGGATTTTATAAATATTCCGCTTAATAACGGCGCAATAGGGTCTCATCCGCTATACGAGGCGGGAAATCAAATCCGATATATACATATGCCAATATATATATATATCGCTATATATAGTATATATCCTACTATATCTACTAGCACAATCAATCAACCATCAACAATCAATATTAACTATTCAAAATTTTAAACAAAACCTTTCGATTGAGTGAGGAGTTCTCACCTTGATTTTATTTCCGGTTTCGGCGTTCGTTTCGAATAAAATTAAACGAACGTTTAATTTTACCCGAAATTCAAACGAGCTCCAATCGACTCCAAACCAGCTGCATCGCGAAGAGCACGACGATACGAAGCCAACGCAAAAAATCTCGTTCGAATCCGACCTCGCATGCAAAAGTTATTGCGGTTTAAAGTTGACACGATTTGAATTTCAGATTTAAACAAAAAAAAGAAAAAAAAAAAACCTCACCCTCTCCCATGCGCCTGGGCCCCACTGCGTTTCTTCCTTCCTGATGCGTGCGTTCCAAACTCCAGGTAGTAAAAATGCACAAAACCCATACAAGTAGAAATTAGGGTTTGATCTTCCGACCACCACGAAGCACGAAATTCGATCATACCACCGCCAAATGAAAGCTCTCGACGAGAGCCACCTTCACCAGCAACCATGACGAGCTCGGCCACCTCAGGACCCTTGGAAAACGTGTGCAACAGCCCCATGAACGCGGGTCCCTCTCCCTCACCCCGTTGCTCCAATTTCGATCTCGACCGTTGAGATCGAAGCCCTCTCTGCCCTCTACGACTTTCCAGTTGGAAGTTTCTTCTAAAACTCGATGGATCTGTGTGGATTTGAGGTGGAAGTTGGGTGATTTCTGGCCTTTGAATAATTAGGGCCGGCCAGAGCAAAAGAGGAAGAAGGGTTTTGGTGAAAATTTGCATTTATAACCACATACAATTATTATTTTAATAATAAAATCCCCAAATTGACACTTATGCAAACGAACTCCAAACGACGCGTGCCGCCAGGCGATTCTAAGGTTTTTCCGCGTTTCGGACGCAATGGAACAGGTTTCGTAAGCTAATTCGGAAGTATGTGTGAGATACGGCAATAAACGGTCGATTTAAATTTAAACCGATTTAAGCGATTTCTAGGCGTTTTGGCTTGTACCGGACAAACGATAAATCCGATTGACTTGAAATTTGAAATCTTGCAATAATATCACATTACGGATCCGATGAAACTGGTTTCGTTGAAATCCGAGACCGTTTGAAAAATGGCTATTTTAACACGCTAAATTATTATTAAAACGATATCGATGCGTTTCGAGCTGCCACGGTCAAACGACAACTCCGTTTGCTACGAAATTTGAAATCCGATAATAACTAACTATTACGGATCCATTGGAACTCGTCTCGTTAAATTCTGAGACTGTTCAAAAATTGGCTATTTTTCAGTCGATAATTAAATATTAAAATATTCAATTTTTACAAATTAACTCCAAATTCAGTTTTACAAGTTCTAAAATATTTCTATAACTTAAATATGATAAAATAAAATTTTCCAAATCATTTTCAATCATATTTAACCCAATATTCAATTATTTGTGGAATTTCACTATTAAATAAATCGATTTAATTATCCCATTAAATCCAATATTCGAAAAATAAATTATTCGACTTAAAAATTCCACTTATTAATATTAAAAATAAATTAAATATTCAAATTTAAGTTATCAAAAATTCTGGGTCGTTACATAGCCGCTGTGTAGTAGCTTTGAGTTTGTATCGGTATGTCGGATTTCCTCTTGAAATGAAATGCATGTGATTCTATCTGACATATCGGTGCTCGCATAAGGCAATTACACGGATGGTCGCTCCTCAACAGCCTTATCCTCCGTGCTAGTTGACGGCATTACCCCGTAGTGTCTTGGCTAGCGTGGGTATAGAGGTGGGGCGTCACAGTTACCTTCCAGAAGTCCTTTTCCTTTTTCTGCTTTGGAAGATGCAGGTTGGTCTTTGACTGCGTACAACTTTGCTATCTAAGCTTGCTTCATGGCTGAACAGTCTTTAACTTCATGCCCCAATTTCTGACAGTAATAACATTTCCTAGGTCTTTCTTGAACGGATTGACTGACTTGCTTCTTAGGCTTCGTGCATCTGCTAGAATAGTGGCCCTTTTCAAGACAATTATAGCAAGTGACATTCTCTGCTATACTTCCCTGATTACTCTTCTTTTTCTCTTTGCCCTGCCATGGTTTCTTGCCTTCAAATTTCCGCTTCTTCCAATTTTAGTTGCCCGAATTTCCCTTCTCCACCTGGGCTTCTTGCATATCAAATGTGGCATATCTGTACCCCATATCAATCAAATCTGAAAAAGATTCTTTAACGTGGCCAATCATTCTTTCGTGAAATTTCTTATTCATCCCACGAATGAATCTTTCATTCTTCTTTAAAGGCGTATTCACCAATTCGGGACCAAAACGCGACAATTCATTGAATTTGTTCAGATACTCCTCGAATGATAAACTTCCCTGCTTTAGGTCCATAAATTCCTGGTACATTCAAGAAATTCCAACTGATGGCAGATATCGCTTCTCAAACACTTCTTTGAATTTCTCCCAAGAAAACTCGTCTTCCGGCTTATCTACAGTGACTGTCTCCTACCAGGCTGAGGCTTCATCTTGAAGTTGCCAAGTAGCTATGAGTCGCTTCTGATCGTCTTGCAGCTTTAGCCCTCTAAAGATTTTCTCACATGATCTGATCCATGCTTGAGCCTCAATAATTGACTCCTTACCGTGAACGGTTCACCACCAAGCCTTAAGAAATTCTTGTATAAATCAGCCAGATTCGGCTGCTGCTGGATAGGTATCGCTGCTACTGCTGTTGGGGGATCTGGGTTAGTTGTTGTGGCATTTCCTTGAGCCCTAACTCTTCCTCTTCGTCCGCTCATTCTTACTATCTGTAATTAGAAAGTAAATTGATTTAGATATACGGACGAAATATCTTAAGGAATATCAGTAGTTAAAAGAAATAGACCGAGAAAATTTGGGGTTTTAGTCTCAATTATACTCATTCTAGGGTATACTTCACCCTATCTCTAATGAGCCATCTAATGTGTTATACTCCGTAGCTAAAGTTCTTACTCAACCTTCAGCTCTGATACCAAATGTGACGGCCCTGACTCGACATTAGAAAATCGCCACGAATACGACACTCGTATTCCAATGTCGTAGATCCAAACATCGAATCTGGTTCGCCGGAGCTTATAACAACATTAGATGAATGTAAAACAGCGGAACAAAATGAATATCATGCATACATCACAGATACAACATCATAATATCCATTACTACATCAGAGTGTTTTTTTATACATACACCACAACTCCAAATAAACATCATAATAATACAACAGTGGTCATATATCCAAAAAATCTTCAAAGGAATGATGTGATAACGAACTTTCAAAGACTAAACACCTGAGATCCCAAAGGCTTCGAGAATATCACCAAAGCAAAGCTCCAAATAGTGATATCAATAGAACACGGAAAACCTGCTACTAGGCTGCCCAAGTGGAAATTATGGGCACCCAGAGTTTAGAAAAGAAACAATAAACTCTGGATCAGTCATGGGACTGGTATGAGTAAACAAAAACAGTTGTTTTTACATAAAACAAGATTTATAAAAGAAGATCTGGTATGCTTTTGGAAAATGAAACTACCATACGACCTCCCTCCACACATACAATGATATCGTAAAATTGGAGAAGATTTCTTCTTATGATAGTCAAATATGCTTGATACGAGAAAAATTCTTTGATATTATTACTAGTGCATAGTGTGAATGAATTTCGAAAGTATAATATTAATCTTAGCCAGCATAGACATTTCGTAATATGCCAACTATAGCTATCATCTAAACAATGGTGACCACCATAAATAAATGGCAGGTTATACAACTAAAACCGTACTGGGTTCATATTGGGAATTTGATTTCCAACAAATGGTCAGGCTAAGGAACTTCCTACTGCCACATGGGTACGCCTCTGGCGGGATGTCCCGAGAAGTTAACCAGCTCTCTGCCAACACAAGGTCGGGTTACCTCTGTAACTAGGTAACTACTACATGAATATGCCACTCCCCGGTCCTTTGGGACCTTTATCCGACGGCCCTCTATCACAAAGCAACAACCACACGGTAAATGGGATTGGAGCTACCACATATGTAAATATCTGTGCTCCATACCATGACATCACCTTTTTCCAAAAGGAAATGACATACCCTAAAGGGCGCGACCCTCATAACCTTGTCGCATCTTTCCGGTTTCGACCATTTCCGGGTTGTAAGGTCCGATGAGGTCTCGTCCACAAAGCTATGCTTTACACGAAAGCCATGCTTTGATCAGAAATGATCAACAAATGATCATCAACACACAGTAGCACTTAGTATGCCGCACTACCAAATTGGGAGTATATCGTTGATAACCTTCAATTACATAACCTTTGAGCTCGTACGTCTCAAAGAAGGGTGTTAAGCTAAGAGAATAAATTCTCCACCACCACAGATACGTATTTGAAAGAAATCTGCTTTATATCTCAAAGTGTAGTGTCAGACACAAAATCATACAAGTCTGTTCCGGGTTCGAACAGAATCGAAGGCACTTCGTCCAATAAAGGAAGAAGCCCTTGCAAATCCGGGTATCCACAATCCCGATCGGACTTCCCATCACTTAGGTAATCTCTATACCGGAGCAACTCAGTGCAGAGACAATCGATAGGTTATCCTATCGTTTTCGAAGACACCCGGTCTTCACCACCGGTCTTCAAATGTTATCCATCTCGACGTATCGCTATTCGGAATGGGTTATATGACACAAAGGTCCTCTCCCGGCTAAACCGAATAGTGAGCGTTCAATTTTAAAATACGTGGATATATCAATCAAAAAGATTCACATTCAGGATTCGATGTGGGTTTCGGATAACTAACTGAAATCCAACTCCTTGTCGCATCGAAGTTTAAATGCCGTTTTATGGGCAAAAGGGTTTTCACATCAAGACAGAACAAATCACAATTATATTGCAGTATATAGCATACTACATCACACAGTAGTACGATCACAACAAAAATAATAATTCAGTGCAGTACAATTAATTTCAATCAATGTGAGTGAAATTTAATAGATTAACCACATAGTTATTTTTATTGATTATTTAAAATCAATGATTAATTTGGATAAATTAATTAAATCTTAATTAATTTGGTTAATTGTTTCTTAATTAATTATTTTAATTAACTGTCAATTTTTAATTAATCAACATAATTAACAAATTCATAATTACAATTTAATTTAAACACTTAATTGTTTATTAATAAATTTTAATTGCAAATTATAAATCATTTTAAATTTCTTTTCAAAACCATTAATTAATAAATTATTTACCTTAATTATCATTTGAAAATCTTCTTTATACTTTAAAAATCAATTTATTGTTACATTAAAAGTTTTAATGTAAATTAACTTCAATTCTTATTTTAATTTTTTTATTATTTAATTAAAGGATTGACAAAATTTTTTAAAACATTATTAAATAATTTAAACTTAGAGTAAGTTTTTTTTTAACTTAACATGATCAACATTGTTTACCTTGTAAATGCAGAAATTAACTTAACATTGTAATTTAGAATTTTGCTTGGGCTTAACCCATTATAAAGCAAACCCGAGTAAAACCCAGGTTTCACCCGAGTCACACTCGAGTTCCTCTCGTCCCTTCCCTGAGTCCTTTCTCTCCTCCTCTCGTACCTGTTTCTTATTATTCCCTTTTTTTATTTTGCTTTAGTTATAAACTTAATTAACTGCTAAACCAACTCCACTTAAATGCGAGAAAACCTGAGTAAAAACATCTTTTATTCAAGCATTCCTTTCATTTCTTCCCAGCCCAAACTTCCTGACATGAGATCGGTCTCGTGCACGTGCACATCACCGCGCCGCCGTTCTAGTGGCCATCGTGACCTCTGGCAAGTTGCACTTCAACCCATTACTCGAAATCGCACTTCGTCTCAACACGTAAAACTCGAAATCTAAAAATGAGTGTTTTACTCGACACTGTAACACAAACACACCCAACTAAATTGCCTCATCGCCGCTCCTCAGACCACCAGTGACACCAAGATTTCGGCCACATCACGTCCATGCTCCATACTACCCTCCCCCATCATCGCGCGCAAGTCGATCGCGTATAGAAGTCACACTCACCTCGTTTACTGACAGGTCTAGAAACTTGAAACAAAGCCCTAAATTGATCTTGTACCTCTAATTCACGCAATAGAAAAATTATTCGAAAATTTTCACGAAATCACAGGTGTTCAAGCTTGCTTCAAACCAAATTTCATCACCAAACATTGGATCGATCATCAGGAAATGATCAAAATGCAGATTTTGTTCAAACATGAATTGCACTGGAAATACTTAACTAAAAATCATCACTATTGTTTTGAAAATCCTATTTTTATCTGTTAATTCCAACTATACAATCGAATCAATGTTTTTAAAATATTTAAATTTATCATATATTTGTCTTGTTACAATAAACTGGATTTACAGAGCCCATTCCTCATTATCAAGCTTAAAAAAAATTCATTTCAAAGGTGATGCTTAAACTAATTTATTCGTTAAAGTTTAAACCTATCAAAGATTAGGGAAGTGAAGTTTAAATTTTTCTCTACTTGCTTGAACTCTGTACTTTTTTAAACAAAACACAGAGAAACATTTATGCACAGACAAACATAAATAACATACATAGAAATATTCATCTGCATATAGCCATGTAGCGTAACACTTGCCTTAAATCATCTACACAAGTTTGATTGTGTTTAAATCTTTTCAAAAACAAGTTTACTCACCTGAATTTTCCCTGAAACAAAGAACTGCCCTTGTTTTGAACCCTGCAGATATTGTACTTTTAAATATACTTTTCCTGAGTTTATAAAAATAGTGATGTTTTATAATTTTCTTCTTCCTGACTTTGTTATGTTTTTGATGAACGAGATAACACAAGATGAATGTATATCCATATGCAGGAAGACTTTGTACAGGGTAAGGGAGGTAGGTATCAACTGGTACAATTTTTTCTTTTAATCAGATTTTTTTTTTCCTTTGTTGACTAAGCCAAAAATTATTTCGACTGATATGATCTTGATTTAATCTTAAAAAAAAGCATTTAATGCATGTGTTCCCATCTTAGTTTACATATATATGCTGTTGATTTTAATAAGTACTAAGTTTTGTTTTTTTATTTGGTAGATTTTTTTTCTTTTCTTCTTTTGTAATCAATTTTGATTTGGTCTGACTTCAACTTTTTATTTTATTGTTTCCTTGTTTATAAACTTCCCATGCAACCTTATGTCTTTTTATAACTATATAAATTTTATCATAAGCATACTCTTGAATATATATTTTTCTATTTGAAGTTTAACTATAAATTTTTAATTCATCATATATATTTTATTTTATTGTTTAAAATAATTTTTTTGTTATATGTTTTCTTTTCTTTATTTATTATTATTTAAAGCTTAAACTATCAATTATTTATTTAATTCCATATGTCTCTCTTTTATTTTATATTAATAACATTTTATTTCATTTGAAACTTTCAAATTAAATTCAAAAGTTCAAATAATTTATCGAGTTTAGAATTCAAAATTTTGGGATGTTACAATACTACTACCACCAAATGTATATCTACTATCAAAAAACTGCTACTATCAAATGCATATAAAACTACTACTATCAACCATGTATAAAACTACTACTATCAAAATATGTACAAAACTGTACTATCAGAATGTGTATACAGTATCATTTACTGCTAATATCAAAAAAACATAAAATGTGTACAAAACTATAACTATAATTCGTGAATACCATTAATGTGTATAAAATGCTACTATAATTCATAAATACTATTAATGCATATAAATTTCTTCTACAATTCAAAAAAACCTAAAATTCATAAACTGCTACCATAAACATAATAAATGCATACTTTATCTATAAAATGGTACATTTGTTCGAAAATTGCTACTAAAATTCATAAATTGCAACTATAATTCAAAAAACGTTAAATACTTCAATATTGCTACTACAGTTCATAAATCTAATGCTACACGGTAGCACTGTCCTTCTGCTATATTATATTGAAACGTTTGTCCTTCTAGCAAAAAAAATTGAGCATGTCCTTGAAGCTAAAAAATTAATGAGTGTTGTCATTCATGTTATTTTCCTGATAAATAAATATATTTTATAACATGCCAAATCTGATACACAAAATAAAATTATTTACATAATTAAATTATTTTTATATAAATATATTTGCCAAAAAGCATTAAAATAATATTAAAAATAATTTCTTATTATATTTCCAAAGTTTAAATTATTCAAAATTCAAACATGATATTGTAAGGTTGTGAATTTTTTTTCATGATTTTAGGTATTGAAATTTATTTTTATTATTTATTTTAGTTCGATCGTTATTCTAAATTATTTTTAAAAATAGTAAATTTGATTTTTTTTTTATATTCTAAAATTTTAGCTAAATGATAAGATGATGATGAATTTTTATATAAAATTTAAAATATAATTTTTGAAGCATATATTATTTTATATTAATTATATTACCTATTTTCGATTAAATAATGTTAAAATAAATAAATAATTGCCAAAACATATTTTTCTGTTACCTTAAATTATATTTGATATAAATTTGCTCTTGAGGTGTTGGTTTTCAAGGGAGTCCATAAGTTAGTTGTGGCTTTCTATAGGTCTCTTTGGTAGCTAATGGCAATTCGGCACCGGTATCAGTAATAGATATTCATATTTTGGTCTTAGGTATGGAGATGTCATGTTGGTAGCATTATTATATCGTTGTACTTGTTTTGAATTTCAGATGCTTCGATAGAGATTGAGAGATCTATAGCACTATTGCTTATGAAGTGTAATGTTAGCCCTATACTCGTTCTCCATATTAGTAGAATGGCTTGTTACAATATGTACCGTTTTAATAAGGGAATCACTATTATGTAGCATCCTAACTTGTTGGTGTATGGATAAAGTAGGGCGATGTATGATTAGTATTACACATTAATCTTTCTCGCGTTTATTAGATGCATATAGGTTTAATTTATATATGGTATTTAGAGACTGTTCCCCTTACACCAGGCTTTATGTCTGATTCGTGTTTTACCTTTCTTTCTTTTTTAGATTGTACTTAGATACAACATGTCACTGGGACAACAAACAACAAATCATGTGTCAATAAATGTTCGAATCACGCTACGCAAGTTTCGAACTTGTGACCTCTCGCTCCAAAGTCGAATCACTTAACCACTAGGACAATGGTGCTTGTCTGTTTACGTCACGACAACCCTCAGGTATTGGATTAAGTAGTTTGAGAGTTGGGTGCTTATAAGGACAGTCTTATAGAACAGATGGAGCATTCTAAAGGCATGAAAATGATACATTAGATATGTATACATATTGGCGATGTAGTACATGAAAACATGCTATTTTGTATATGAGACTTGTGGTATCAGGTGTTGTCTACAGAAATCCATATTAATGGATTTAATGTATTCTCACTCGGTTGCTTCTATTAGTACGGTCTCTTGTTTATTTTTTATCATGTTCTATTCATATATGTTATGTTATCTTCCCATATCGATGTTCCTTGGTACGTTGATTTACTATATTTTTGCCCCCAAGAGCCTGTATTTTGTGGTATTCAGGAGTTAGACGTTGTCATTCAACGTTGATTTAGGGTATCATGAAAGGTGCAACGTCACACTTATCTTTAGATAATAACATATAGAAAATTAATATACCCTCGGTATCTAAGTGTAGATGTTGCATATTTGGTTGCATTGAAAATAGAAATCACTTGTTTGGCCATAGTGATACAGCGAAACAAATTTGAAAGGGTCTCATGGGGATCAAACGGATTGGTGGAACCTGTAATTCTCATCTCCCATTCTACTAGTCTTGCACGACAGAAAATTCACTTATTTACCTATTTTCTTCAAATAATTCCTAGCTTCATATGTTGGCATGTTTGGTTTGCTAGGAACATGAAGATTTATGATAATCTTCTATTGTACTCACAAGATATAATAACATATATACACAAGGACATCACACTTACTTTTCACTTAGGTCTTATAAAGATCCGATCAATGCTTACATTAAGTTCAGCCTATATTTCTCTATTATTCAACAATAAATATTATCAAAAATATAATATCATCTTTTCTTTCGCTTTTGCAAGTCAGCTCCCTAAAATCATAAAATTCCCACGAGGACATTAACCAAGGAAATGGTCATAGAGAAGTGGCAACAAGATCAAAAGAATTGGTCTCATATCTAATACAAAAAATAATAGCTTCTAGATTAGATTCATATAATGTTCAGTAGCATATACATATAAGAGTACTGCTTCAAATATATATGATTGTATTATGGATCTTTTATAAAAGACTTTTTATGTTAATATAATAACACATAATGTTTGGAGGTATTTCAGAATATGATCATATGTGATGCTTCTTCTTACGGGTTAGTCCTCTACAATTGAAAATGGATTAATTGATATTTTAAACTATGAACTAATATTATTTTGATGTTATATTATTTGTGAAGAACTCAAAAATTTATTTTTAAATTTTTCCAAGCTTGGTAGATTTATGTGATTTGAAAACAATTAGCATTTCAATAATTTACTTCTGAATGCTTGATTTAATCGAGTTTGAAATGTAGCAAGTGATGTTTTTGAAATTATCTTTACATCCATTAATCATCAGTTATAAATGTCTTAGATGGATACGCCACTTCAATTTGCAATCAAAATTTAAACACCTTTGTCAAATATAGTATAAATTTTAACTCAATGTGATTAATACAGCTAAAACTTTAAGTATCTTAAATGTTAATTAATTGACATAAATGAATCTACTTAAATTCGGGATGGTGGATAGATAAACTAGAAGTAATTTCACATATTATTCATCGTCTAATTCAATGATATGTTTTTTAAAATAGAACAAGACTAATATTATTCATACACCATTATCTACAATACATACGCCAGACATATTAACAGAATCATATACATTATTTTTTATTTAACATACACCATACATATTACAAAACCATCCTCATTTTGAGATAAAACAAAAAATTTCTCATTTTACTTTCTCTCATACATTAACCGAATTAAGGTACATATTCCAAAAGTTCTCCAAATAAATCGAAATGAATACTTAAAAAAGAATTAAAATTTATTCAGTTTTTAATGCAAGAGGTCGTCAATGACAACAAATACCATTGCCGTAGTGGTTAAGCATTCGACTTTGGTGCGAGAGGTGACAGGTTCGAAACTTTTGTAGCATAATTTGAATATATATTGACATGTAATATATCGTATACCACCTAAGACTTGTAGTACTAATATCTACTACCATCTAAGTACCCTTTTGAAAAAAGAATTTAAATTTAATTGATTATTTGTGTATAGAAATTTGAATTCAAATTTTCAATAATTCAAATTTTGATGTTAAATTTAAGTACAATTCATTTAGGCAATAGATAGAGTAATCTATGAATCATACTTTAATTAGTATTAAGTTTTAAATTAAATTTTTTGTATAATTTGTAGTGAACATGAAATTGATTACGCATGAGTACAATTTGATATTTTATCAATAAAATTTCATACTTGAGAGGAATATAAATTTAAGTCAACCGGTAATGTGACAAAATTTTAGTTATTTTATAAAAAAAAATATTGACTGTATATAATGTGAATTACAAAGATTATTCATTCTTTATTGGTTTTAATTTATCGTTAAATAAGGGCATTTCATCTTTAGATTTACTACAAAAATTACGGTTAGGTAAAATTATTTATGGTGTATGAATAGAATTAGCCTTAGAACATAATTTCAGACATACTGTTCAAAACAAAATTCCTTTAGATAATTAATCAAATCATTCATATAGGTCGAAAGGTAACAAAAATGCACTTAAAATTTAATTCTATATGTATTGTGGGTATTTTCTGCCACGGTCGATTAAAAAAGAAAGACATCAAGAGACAAACAAATTTTCAAAAAAATCTTAATTAATTTAAGAAGAAATGATCACGAGGGTATGAAAAAGAAATGAGAGGGTAAAGAAATAGCTAGAAGAAATGAAAGAAAATTGAGAAATTTTGGCTAAGTATTGAAATTGGTTGGGTACAAATTAGAATTCATTGCTTGATACTGAATTAATATGAAACCATAGAATCAATTAGGTATTCATGGTTTAGTTAAGCATTCCATCATCTTTTATTTCTTACTTGACTTGATCTCAATATCATATAACACCTCTTAGAAATTTGGTTAAGCACTAAATAGTTTTCGTGATTTGATGCCGATCAAAGCATTACTAAACTTTATAAATGGTTCGATAATCAACGCTTGGTCAAAATTTTGTGTTTTATTCTTTTTGAGCAAACATTTATAATCATAACTGTTAATTGATCTAAGTTCTGATAGTTGCGAACAGACTTCTACCTAGTGGTCAAGATCTATTTTGTATTCAATTATGTTTTAATTTTTATGTCCAAATATATGTTCCTTAAACCAAGTTAAAAATGAATATCTAGAATAAATATATAGAAATTTTAAATAGC